>BMAC01000844.1:269165-279405 GCA_014905375.1 Phtheirospermum japonicum
GCCGAAGCGGGAGAGGTGTTGGGCTGATTCTAGCTTTGGAAGGAAGAAAAAAAAAGGAAACGGCAAATGAAATTTAGGCTGAAAACCCTTTTAATCACAGCCATTTTTAAGAAACTACAAATTGACCCCCTAACTTTTGCCTTGTTCGGATTTACCCCCAAAATCTCTAACCTTGTTCAATTTGACCCGAGCCCTCTTTCCATCTTTCGATTTAACCCCCTAACTTACTAGAAACTTCAATTTAGCCCCCATATTTATCCAATTGGCCCCAAAGCTTCCGAACTTATTCAATTGAGTCTCAAATTTACCCAAAACTTCAATTTTACCCCTCCAATTTCAAGAACCTTACAAAAACATCCTATAGCTACCATTTTATTTAAATTCCATAACCGGGCTTTCGAATCAAGGTTATGAATCCGTTGTCTTTTCAATTATTCCAAATCAATTAATTTTTAAATCAAAGTTCTAAGTTAAGCTATTATTTTCAATGTAGGAAACGAGGGTCCTCAAACCTAGGATTTTCAAGCACAAGCATCTACATTCAATTTTCACGAAACAACATTTAAAGGTGGGTGATTCTAAACTCCTTTAAAAACTATGTTTGTCTATGTTAAATGCAATTATATGAATTATCTATGTCTCAATGCAACATTCCATAGTAGCTTTCGAGCTAAAACCATGATAGTGTGTTGTAGCCATTCATTTATGATTTATATGATTTCTTCTTAACATTGCCGAACGTGTTCCATGTTTGACTATGTTATATGAGATTGTATGAATTATCTATGTCTCAATGCAACATTCCATAGTAGCTTTTCGAGCTAAAACAACAGTAGCTTTCGGGCTAAAACAACAGTAGCTTTCGAGCTAAATCTATGGTTGGCCAACATCTATGAATCTATGAACGACTGACAGTGTGTTGTTGCTAGCATTATGGTTTGTATGATTTGTGTTTAATATTGACAAACAAATCCCCACTGAGCGAGTTGAAAGCTCACACCCATTTCTATCAAAACTTTTCAGGTTGAGGAGTTGGATGTGGTACGAGGCGGTGGATGCGAAAATGTTATTTTCATTGCTATTTTATTTTCCTCTCTATGGATTGGTATCTTTAGTTTTGTCAAGTTTAAAAACAAGATTGAGACTTGTGTGTCTATTTAAAACTTCTTGAATAGTCGAGTACTACTATTTGATGCGTTAAGTGAATTTCCTATTTTCAATTAATGTCAAGTTTTATTCACGCTTCCGCTCAAATTTATTGTGATTGTGATTTATTGAAAACTCACGCCCTTGATTTTGGAAGTTTTATTTATAAAGAATCAAAATTTACACTTTTCGAAAATGGGGCGTGACAGCAACATTTTTATGGACAATACGTGCTGAACCATCAACCAAAACTATAAAATACTTGAATGATCCGCATTTTGAATGGTCATGTCCACATGTATCACCAATTATCAATTATAAGAATGAAATATCATACTTTGTATCTTTAGCAAATACAGGTCTCAATCATACAATTTTGCTAATGAACAAGTTTTAAAAAAGAAATTGAGTGATACATCTTTGAGATATGAATGTATGTAGTGCTTCTAGTACTTTAGAATGCACTAGTTATAATTAAACAGCATTAGTTCGACACTATACTGTGCATTAAGTTTCTATCTCGTTTTGTGTTTCACTCAAAATAAAAGATGTCCTTAATTTCTTATAATATTGGCCATCATATCACGATGACCAAAGAATCCATACCAATCGTATCAAAACTTGAATGAGTCATTGTCCAAAAGTTCTTTGTTGGTCATATCTTATGATTCAATAATCAAAAAGTAGTAAAGTAAAATTTACTAGATTGACTCTAAAACGTGTTTTCTTCCACATAAATTAAAGGTATAGTTCCATTCTTATAATGTATTTCTTAGTGATAATCATCAACATGAATATCATCAAACTTAACAAGGTTCGTTCGCTCTTGGTTCATAATGAGCTTTTATGACTTTAATCAATGTGCCACCAGGCCTCATGACTTTGTCACATATAAATATCAATTAAGTGAATAATTGTCTATTCCTAGACAAATTCTCACATTCCTCCAGAGGTGAATGAAAGACTTTTCATTCTAATATTTTGCATTATTTACTAGATATGTTACATTATATCTAATAATTTTCTCATGAACCTTGTATGTGAATGTTTGGTAAATAAACTCAAGTACATTCAATGCTTTAGAATGAAATACAAAATTTACCAATAAGCCAAAAATAATAAAATCAGGACACATCACATAAATCTAACTCAAAATAAAACTTAAGACCAAATAATAGTCTAATGTTAATTATTGATTATACTTTCATCAATCAAAATAGAGGATATCTATTGACTAAGAAAGGTTATTGGTGGAACCTCCATGACTAATAAATATCATGAACTCTTACATATCTTACCTTGTGGTTCATTCTTACCACATAGGTAGGGATCAACATGTCTCTTCCCCTTTACATTGAGGTTATTTTCACTATTCAAATCGATCATGGTTAGCCTCAAGAGATTTCTTTATCCAGAGGTCTAACATTGGTATTATGAATAATAATGCCATGTCTCTTAACGACTCACTATCATAATTAATATTATACAAGTGCATCAGTATGTTTGCTCAAGTGAAAAAAAAAATAGAGTGAGATCGTATCTCTCAATTTATTATTGTCATTTAAAGTGACTTTCTTTTTCACATATGTTAAGACATGTTTTTAGTCTCAACATATCAAAGTCATTGACCCTTTTTAGCAAGCAGACCAATTTCATTTCACTAAATTCTTAGGCTTGGAAGTAGTGTTTCATCAAATTTTCGAAATATTCATTTAGAGTACATCAAGAATTTATTGAGATTTTGAAACTAAATATACTTCCAATATAAGATTTGGGGTCAATATGAATTCTCAAGGTCATAAGAGAACTGACTTTGACTAATTTTGACGATTCTTTGTCAATTAGGGGTTGATGGGTGATATTATTGTGGAATTGTAGTTATTCCAGTTTCCACATCAAACGAATAATGATAGTACTCAATTTATTTTGAGTATATTAAATTGTATTTAGATTGAGTTAGTTTAATCAATTTTTTTAGATAATGAATTTGAAGTATGTCATAATCTTTCTTTGATATCATATGAACACACTTTATCACAAGACTTATTTAAACAATTCTTTATCGTTCATGAACTTTTATTATCATGAAAATATTCAAATATACAATCAATGATACATACATTGAAAGTAGCTTATAAAATCAACTTGAAGAGAATCACCAACGTACATGAATCTATCAATTCATTGAAATTCATGAAAGTAGCTTATAAAATCAACTTGAAGAGAATCACCAACGTACATGAATCTATCAATTCATCGAAATTCGTGATTAACTAAACATATAGGCAAAATCATGATCAATCTCTCATCTAATCGTGTAAATAACTTTATTTACGATTTCTTAGAAATCATCTAAAAGCATAAGTAATAATATATTATGTACTCTATGAATATCATTGAAGTATTGCAAAATTTCATGTTTGTCAAATTGCACATAACATCACATTCATATAATCATAGGTAATATATATACATATACATGCACAATAATACATACCATTCCATATATACATATTTCCAAATATTTATTAGTTGAATTTAATAAATATTAGGGCAGTTCAAGTTACCTTGGAGGAAAGTCATGATTCTTTTCCTAATTTTTTTTTTAGGTTTTAGATTATAAAAAGCTTCAAATTGATCTCCACTGTACAAATCCAACCTCTACATGTTTTGAATAATATATCCAAAATTCAGCTTCATCCAACAGTTAGATTGTGCGTAATTGAATTTCTAAAATAAGTTGGGCAGACAGTTACAAGAAACAGGATCAGCTCTGTTCAAAATTCATTATCGGATTCTTCAGACTTCATATTCAAATCTCCACCATTCATATTGAACATGTATATGTTTGGAATAACATATCCAAAATTTGGCTTGATCCAGTTCTATTGTGCGCAATCGTATTTTGAAAAATGCTGCACATAAATTTCTGAAAATAAAATCTGCTCTATTCAAAATTTTATATATATTTTCTAGTATCTCCGAATCCAATCTCCACCTTTCATAATGTAATTCAAAAGGTTTTGAAGGTTCTGTAAGAATTTGAGCTCGATCCAACGGTTGAAACTCTAGAAACCGATTTTTTAAACATATAACGCATTTAGAAACTTGATCCAAGAAAATTGTGTATAGGGTATGAAGGCTTATTCTCGATCACTCTCGCAGAGGATCGTGCTGATAACATGTAAAAGGAAAAGCATAAGAAGAAGATATAAAAGAGAGATGAATGAAGACGATAGAAATTAGGGTTCTTTTATTCATCAAAGACTCCATTTATATAGGGTATCAAAGTACATGTTTCCATAATTACATAAAGATAACAAATACCTAAATTGTCCTTCATCAGTTACTTATTGACGAAGGCACGCTAATTGTATTTTTTCTTCAACAAATTAAACTAATACACGTGAATGGAAATTAAAATAAAATTCTCAAATCTATACATTATCAGATGCATGGTTTTGATTAAACACAATAGATTTAATAAAGTTACCAGATAATACTTTTAAATTACATAATAATAGAATAAGATATTATTCTAATATCTTAATCCAATTCAAAAGTAATAAAGTATATACATACATACACACACACACACACACACACATATATATATATATATATATAATTAATGAGTTTTTCGCTTCAAATTACGATTACAAACAAATTGAATTTACTCTACGATTAATAATATATTAAAGATTAAATTAAATAAATCTACATTAATATGTGAAAAAAGTACTTAAAAATAAATAAAATATATACATAAATACATATATTTTTATTTTATGAGAAGAGTACTTGTACCATTAAAGAAAACATACATGAAGCATTGCAAAATTATTTAAAGAAACAACTAAAATTTAAAAAGTCAAGAAAATAAAAGAAAACATGGAGAAATGTTAAATAGAATGATTTATCAAATATATTAATATATATGTAATTTATAAAATATTTACTTAGTAATTTAAGTTCATGTTATTACAACTAAATCATATTGATAATTCATTGAATACTAACGTATCTGATAAAAAAAAATCTGAAAAATCTTTTAATATAATTTTACAGCTACAAGCAATTCGAAATAAATTTATTATTCATAAAATAAGAAAATTAAATTAAATCAATCTACATTAATAGAGATTGATATTAAAAAAATCAAATATATCCACCATATATAAGGTTTAAATTAAATACAAATAAATAATAAATACACTTGCTAAAATACCTTACATCATATTAGATAAACAAAAGTAAATTAATCTATACGCATGAAAATTAAAATTAAATATTTAAATATATACAATAACGCATAATCGATTTAATTTAAACACAATCGAGAAATTTTAAAAACATCATAATCTAATTTTAAATTTTCTATAAATTAAAAATAAATAAATATATTTTAGAAATATTTGATAATAGAATTAATCAAGTTCAACCAATTTAAAATCCATTTAATTGATTACATTCAACCCAAACCATAATTTATTATGAGTCCACTTAAATTTGAGAGGCCCAACTATTTTGAGTCCAATTTAAAATCTGATAATTACAACCACAAATCTGGATCCAAGCTCATAACATGACATATAACCCTAGGTATAAAAGTCGGTAATCCTAAAAAAATTAAAGTATTGAATTTAGATCAATAAATTGCAAGATACGTGATTTTAATTAAACACAATAAATTTAATAACATTTCCGGACAATACATTTAAATTAACATAATATTAGAATAAGATATTATTTTAATATCTTATTTAAATCTAAAATTAATAAAGTATATATATACATACACATACACGTACACACTCTCTTATATACTTTAAAAATGAATAAAATTATTATTCTAATATCTTAGTTCTATTCAGAATCATATAAAAAATAAAATAAAATAAAATACCCAAAATTATTATTCTAATATCTTATTTCAATTCAAAATTAATGATAGTATATATATACATACACATATACATACAAAAAAACAAATACTTATAATTTAAAGTGAGAAAAAAGAATATAATGTTATTAAATTAATAATTAAAATAAATAACTAAAATTTAAAAAAAAATACATAGACATATTAATAAAATATTATATTATATATATAAAATGTTTAAATTATTTATTTTCTATAGATAATAGTTTAAATTTAATTAGAAATACAACTAAAACATTGTTTAGAAGCCCAATTTATAATAATAATAATAATAATAATAATAATAATAATAATAATAATAATAATAATAATAATAATAATAATAATAATAATAATAAACTCAGACATTCTTCTCGAACAACTTGACATTGATCTTCTTTATAACACCAGTAACTCGTCTACATAATTAGAGATAATTTAAGTCAATTCAATACATCAATCGGGTATTAGTAGACAATCCGAACCTATATATCTATATATAATGATAAAGATTAGTAGACTAACCGAACCTATATATCTATATATGATAATAAAATTATTGAGAACCAATAATTATCTCCAAATCATGAAAAACGATCTTCATGGAAGTCTTTTATTTCTTATCATAAAATCCTAACCGAGAAAAAAATCGAATAACTCTAAGCTTAAGTTCTTTTTTATTCGTTTGGTCGATGTCTTTTGATGAGTCCAAATAAAGGAAGCATCGTTCTAAAAATTCTTACTGCCCAAGTTTTGAAAATAGAGAAAAAGCACAGACACATTTGGGTGGGGAATTGAAATTGATTTGCAAATAATAGGAACCTATATTTATATGGAAAATTAGTTGAAACCCTATAGATTCAAGTTTTGGAATTCTGATAACCCAGACAAATATGATTTCGTATCCCCTCATTACAGATATTGTATCCGATTTTAATTTTTTGTCCATTTTTTATTTGTCGATTATGGGAAGAAAACATAGATCTATTCCAGGAATTAAATGTCTTTAATTAGGCAAACAAATTGTATAAAATCTAGTCTTTTTAAAAAATATGATTCCGACTTGAAATAATAGAATTATTCAATGCTGAATAAAAATCTGATGTATTCTATTTTCATTGTTTAGGATTTCATTTTTTGTACATTTTTTATTGGTTAATTTTAGAGTGAAAAATCAATCTGCTGCATTTTTTATAAATTAAATATCTTTAATTAGGCAAACAAATCATATGAAATCTTTTTTTTTAAATATGATTCGAACTTGAAATCTCAGAATTATTCAATGTTGAAAAAAAAATCTGATGAACTGTATTTTCTTTGTTTTGGATTTTATTTTCCGTACATTTTTTATTTGTTGATTTTATTTTTAAAAAACTAATCTGCATATTTTGTAAAAATGTCTTTAATTAGACAAACAAATCGTAAAAAATCAAAAATAAGATCTACTATATTCCATTTGCTTAGGATTCTATTCTGCAAGTAAATTGGATTAAATCAACTAGAGATTTTTTAAAACAAGATTGTTGTAGAAGATACCAGATTTCTTAGAGTTTAATTATGCAAAGAGATTAATATTTATTCAATTTAATATGCTTTAATATTTTTATTATTTTTTCCCAAATTAGTTATATTTTGGGCCTGTAAATTATTTAAGTTTGATGTCTTGCTTTGTTTTTTGGATCCCGATTTTTTCTAGAGCTTTTCACCCTGAAAGTTACACTGAGAAAACCGGCACCTTCCTCTGAGAATTTCCTGACCTACTTCAGCAAAAACGCGTTAGGAAGGACCACAGGGGTTTTTCGGTGGAAACCTCTCCGATGCTTAAGTCAGTAAAGTGTTTGATCGGAATAAGTAAAATCAGTAGAAGAATGCTTAAAATGTCATAACTCTCTCAGACTTGGGGCTGAGATATTTATAGTTTTTGCCCGGTGGGTCCCCCTTTCCGGGATCTCGGAAACACAAAATCCACGAATCTTGGGCCGTTATACAAGCTTACCTTACCAATAAGCTTCCTTCCAGAGAACAGATCAAATCTGCCACCAGGCTCTCTCACTTCCTGACCTGACCTCTTGAAACCTTATCCAAGGCCCCAAATGAGGTCAAGACAGTCTTTGTCAAATTATGGTTTTCAGTCTCATCTTTCTTTCTGTCCAGGCCGCTTAGTTCATGTCGTCCCAATCATGACCTGACTAGGCTGTATGGGGACCAGCCACTACTTCGGATCGTACCATAGGGCCTCTAATTTAATTTATTTTCATGCTTTATTTTTCTTTATTCGGAGAACGTAATTAAATTTATTTTTATAGTTGCTTTTATTATGCTTGCTTTATCTATTATTTCAAATCAAATCAAAATCTGAATATTTGACTATTATATAAACAAATTTTATCATTGTAATCACTAATTAGATGATAGAAAAACTGATTTTAAAACCTAATAAATGGATATATATATATATATATATANGAATGGTTGGGTAAGAGCTGAGCTACTTTCGTATTCCAATCATGACGGTTGAGATATATACGTCTCTTCGGATATCCCTCTCTAACACACATTAATTACACAGATCCCGCGATATCTTTTCCCGTAGGAATTGCACCGTTCGGAGAAGGGCTGCGATGCTCAATATTCCACCTCGGCAATCATAATTTGCGACGTGTCCCCTCGGGTACTGTGTTCCGACACGCATTAAATGCACAAATCCAGCCAAATCCTCCCATTTCCTAAAAAAATTCTTTCAAAGTATATCCCTTTCCCACTTCTCGTAATTTATCCAATTTCAAACTCTTGCACTTGCGTATTTTCTCTAGAACTTCTCCTTTTCATTTCTTTTCCAATCAAGGTTTCCTTTCTCCCAAGACCAGGTACTTTCTCACCTTCTTACGAATTTTAATTATGTCGGCTTCCATTTATTTCTTTCTCCCCGCTTCTGGGAATTCGTCTTCTGGGAATTCCTCATCCTCTATCAATTTTTCTTATTCGGTGATGCCTCCGGTGGCCGCCCCGGAGGAGCAACCCCAAATTCTCCCTGAACACGATCGTGATAACATAGCTTCCATTTTTAGCAATCAAACCCTCCGAGACATACACTCCAAATTCCCTATTTCCAACGACTTTTCTTTCACCAATCCCGCCTCCGACGAAAGAGCATCTCGTCCTCCCCCTAATCACCTAACCTTTTTGGTGGACTAATTCCAGGCGGGTCTAAGTTTGCCCGTCCATCCTTTCATTCTAGCAGTGTCCCGGATGTATTGGATTCCGGTACATCAATTCATACCTAATGCTTTTATGGTTATAGTGGGGTTCCACCTAGCGACCCGATTTTTTGGGCTTATCCCTACGTCCCAAATTTATTATTCTTTATTTCAAGCCAAGAGATCTTCTTGATTTTTCTATTTATCTGCCCGACCTGATGTTCATTTTCTGGTCGGGATCCCTTCTTCTAACAAGACCTGGAATAATAACTTCTTTTTTGTTCAATGCTCAGGTGATTGGGGCTTATCCTCCACTCCCATTAACGTCTTACCACACCAGGCCCATCTATCCAAAGGAGACCGACCTCCCTACCTAGCCAAGAACATAGCCATCCTTAACTAAAACATTTTCCACTTGAGTCAACTTCTTTAGCCCGATATCCTGGGCTTCTTTAATGCTCAGAAGGAAAAAGGTCCTCTTCCTCCCAAGATCGGTATATTTCAGAGATGACCAGCTCTCCCTTTCTACATTCTCTACGAATATTCCTTCCATTTTTATTTTCCATCCATCTTTGATTAACCACTCATTTTTTTAATCACGATGATGCAGGCAAGGATGGTTGCAAGGAAGAAAAGGGCTGCTGCGGGCGGTCAAAAAAATTCTCTCGGAGAATCTTCCAGAGCCTCCGCATCTCCCATCTCTGACGCAGCCGTAGCTCCGGAGGTGGCTGAGGTTCCGGCAGGATTAGTGGCAGTAGAGGTCCAGGCAATGAAGGGGCCTTCTGGGCCAACAGGGGTGGCCCCTACTGAGCAGGCAGCTCATCCATCCGTCGACCTGATGACTCCCTCGGACCCCGAGGATGAGCACGCTCGATCTGGCCCTGGGGTAGCCTCACCCAGGCCCCCCATAAGCATCCCTAATTAGATATTCTTCACTAGCTCGGTCCTAAACTGTCCCGGGGACATCGCAGTTCAG
>BMAC01000844.1:279595-314756 GCA_014905375.1 Phtheirospermum japonicum
AGTGGACAGATTATGAGCTGATCGAGTCCTATTGCCAGGATGAAGCTCGGGTAAGGGTCTTGCCCAACTTTGATCATTTCTTTATTCTCCCCCCCTTTCCCTTTTTTTTATCATCTCTTCTTTATTAGACTGTTGTGAAAAGAGCGTCTCTTTTGGCTCGTGCTCGAGGTTCCATGATGAACATTGATTTGGCCAATAAATATGCAGCCCTGTAGGAGCAGGAGAAAAGGCTAATCACGAGGATAAGAGACGGAGGCGCCGAGTTGCATGATTCCCAAGTGAGACTAAAGGCAGCCGAGGAGGAGTTGGAGGCTGTGCGGGCGGGGCTAAGGGCAGCCCAGGCCGATTTAGACGTAGCCCGAGCTGATTTAGAAGCGACCTGGACTGAGCTACAGAAGCTAGAGACTCGGAAGGAAAGAGTCGAGCTATTGCCATGATCCGAGAGGAAGAGTTTAAAGAGAAGCTTCAACATGCGCGGGCTGAAGGAGAAACTGATGGTGAAATCAGGGGCCAAACCGAGGGGCGGGTAGAAGGTCGGATTGAATTCATTAACTCTGAGGAGGGTCAATGGCTTATCTAGTTGACCAGGGAAACAACCCGATGAGATTTCTTAGGCTCTATTGAGTTGTATGACATCTTGGTTCCGGAGGCCGAGGTGTACTATCATCTTGGTCTGGATGCCCAGGCCAAATGGTCCGCCGAGAACCCCCTAGTCCCCTTCGATCGTTCTGTTCCCTTGGAGACACCGCCAGAGCCGACCAGCTTTTCACATGTTGCAGAGGATGATCGGCTTCACCAGCTTGTAGCTCCTGAGTTCGCCGACTATATTCGCCAAGCCTTTTACTCATCCTCTTCAGCCTCTTCTCCCCCTCCCCCCTCCCCAACCAGTCGTTGACATTGGCCGTACCAATGACTGTGACCTCTCCTACATTTTCCAACCTGGGTGAACTTCAGAGCAGCACCCAGTTTGAGAAAGACTTCGGGGAGGTCTCCAGGGACGTGGAACCAGCTAGTGGAGAGCTGAATAATGCAGATTATGGGGTGTAGCTTTTATCTGTTTGGGATTTGTTATTTTTGTCTTTTTGCTTAAGTCGTGGGCCCTAGGATCATCTGTGTTTATCCTTTATCTATAAAATCCTCGTTTCCATGCATATATTTTCAATATGGCTTCTTCTTCTTTTCTTGAGGAACTTGATGTTATGAAAAGAAGAAATCTTGCAATCTTCTCTGAAAACATCAAACTGCCTGATAAACTTTCTATACTTCGTGATAAATTTTCTCAAGTATGCCGGCTCTTGGAGAGGAAGAGGAAAAAGAAACGCTACCACAAGCGTGAGTGGGCCGAGCCCCGTCAACTCAAAAGACAACTTCGAGAGGAGAAGGACGATCTACGACGATCTACTTGAGTCTATATGTCGACTGACTGCCACCGCCGGTGAGGTTCACTTTGCCTCTGTCCGAGCAGATAAGTATCAACGCCTCCATGAGACTGAGCGCGAGTTGTGGCGCATTCGTCAGATGTTGTCTTCTGACAAGAGGGCCTCTTCTTCTCATCCTTGATGTTTGATGTGATCTGATATCATGCTTTAATGTTTCTAAGCTTTTGTTGTTTTTCTGAGCAGTTTCCTTTTATTTCTTGTATTTTCCATCAAGCTTTTGCAGGATTTTGTCATGTACCAAGAATAAACTTTGTTGACTTGGCTGTTTTTCGTCTGTTTTCCTTGTAATTTGAGATCGACTTAGGGCTAGAAACCTTGTTAACAATTAGATCAATTTTTCGATATCTGACTCGGGCTAGTCAGGGCTATAAGTGCGCTGACAATCAGGTCAGGATTCTCAGGGTATTCGCCTTTAGCCAATCCTGGCTTATAAATTTTACTGACAATCAGGTCAGGCATATTGGGGCATCCGACTTTAGTCAATCCTGACTTATAAATTTCACCGGCAATCAGGTCAGGAATATTGGGGCATCCGCCCTTAGCCAATCCTGGCTTATAGATTTCACTGACAATTAGGTCGGAAATATTGGGGCATCCGCCCTTATCCAATCCTGGCTTATAAATTTCACTGACAATCAGGTGAATATTGGGGCATCCGCCCTTAGCCAATCCAGGCTTATAAATTTCACTGACAATCAGGTCAGGAATATTGGGGCATCCGCCCTTAGCCAATCCTAGCTTAAAGATTTTACTGAAAATCAGGTCAGTTCACAATCAGATATAGATAAAATTGTCATTATATAAATAAGTTTGGGAAAAATATTTTTTGCAACCTGCACTATAGGCGTTTTCACGCTTTGCAACCAAATATTTTTTTCGTTGTCAATTGCAACCTGTACTACAATTTTGCAACCAAAACTTTATTTTTCACGCTTTAGGTTGCAAAGTTTTAGTACATGTTGAAATTGACAACGAAAAAATATATTTGGTTGCAAAGCGTGAAAATGCCTATAGTACAAGTTGCAAAAAATATTTTTCCCAATAAGTTTCATAAAGTAATCTTACACATAATACTTTTTTAAATTTGATACATTCCACACTCGGGGTACTCTGACTCCATCCATTTGTTCTAACTCATAACCTCGCCCGCTAAAACTCTTGTGATTTTAAATGGTCCTTACCAAGTGGCATCCAGTTTTCCCTTGGCTTTTCCTAGGTTAGCTCTGCGCAGTACCAGATCTCCCACATGAAAACATCTCTTTATTACTATTTTGTTATATGCCGCTCGAACTCGTCCTCTCATGTGTTCCATTCTAATTGCAGCACGGTCTCTTTTTTCCCCAGTTAAGTCCAATCCATCCTGTATTAAAAATTTGTTCTGATCTGCATCAAAACTCTGTATTCGGTGGGTTTCCAGGCCGATTTCCGCGGGAATTACAGCGTCCATGCCATAAACCAGGCTAAAGGGAGTTTCGTCGGTGCTCTCCTTGGGATTAGTGCGATAGGCCCAGAGGATTGAGCTGAGCTCCTCTACCCATTTGCCTCCTAATCTCTCCAGGCGTGCCTTGATCCCTTGCTCCAAGATGCGATTGGTCACATCGACTTGACCATTTGCCTGAGGATGATAGACAGATGTGAAGTGGTGGTTTATCTTCATCTCAGTGCACCAGGCTCTGATCCTAACTCCCATAAACTGCGTGCCATTATCCGAGACCAGGATCCTGGGAATGCCAAATCGACACACTATGTTTTTCCATATAAAACCCATCACCGCATCTTCTGTAATTTTTGCTAGAGCTTCGGCCTCTACCCACTTGCTAAAATAATCAATGGCCACAATTATGAACTTCTTCTGGGCTGGAGCCGTGAGGAATGGTCCAACCAGATCTATCCCCCATTTCGCGAAGGGGCAAGGAGAGCTCATCGTCATGAGCTCCTATGCCGGCCGATGGGTTAAGGGGGACATCTTCTGGAATCTTTCATATCTTTTAACAAATTCCTTTGCTTCTTTTTGTAATAATGGCCAAAAATAGCCAACTCTCATGATTTCTTCTTTGACAGGGTTCTAGCACCCATGTGATTGTCGCAACATCCTTCATGGATTTCTTTAAAAATGTGGGTGCCCTCCTGCTGGCTTACACATCGCAAAAAAGGTTGTCCAAATCCCCTTTTGAACAACTCTCCCTTTATTAAGAAAAATTGGGACGACCTAGACTTTATCTTGCTGCTTCTTTCTTAATCTTTATCTTTGCTGCTTCTTTCTTACTGTCTGGCAGATCTCCCTTCTCAAGATACGTCTTGATCGGATAGCGCCAATCTGCTTTTTGGTATAAGGCATGTACCTCATCTTCTCCAGATTCTTGATAGGCCATTAAAAGGGTGATTACCCTTTCTTGGCAGTCTGTTGCTGAGCTGGCCACCTTAGCCAAGTAATCTGCCCGACCATTTTCGTCTCTAGGGATTTGATCGATTGTTAAAGAGTTCATGGAGTTGGTCAATTCGCGAAACTGAACCAAGTATCTCTGCATGTGCTCCTCCCTTGTTTCGAACTCTCATTTATTTTTTTGCATATAAGCTTTGAATCTACTCGGGCACGTACTTGGTCTGTCCATAGCTCCTTTTCCATCTGGACTCCCCTCAGCAAGGCCTCATATTCTGCTGCATTATTGGAGAGGGGGTAGTTCATGTATATTGCGTACTCTATAGTCACCCCTTCCGGGTCTATCAACACTATCTCTGCACCACAGTCGAGGTTGCTTACAGAGCCATCGGTGTAGATCGTCCACTCTTTTGTCCCCTCGGGAGAGCTGATCATCTCCTGCATGAAGTCAATTAATGTCTGGGCCTAAATTATTGTTCGCGCCTCGAAACTAATATCAAACTCACTTAGATTGATTATCCACTTCACCAAGCATCTCGAGGCCTTTGGCTTATCCATGACAGCCCATAGGGGTAAGTTAGTTTTGACCACTACGTTATGTGAAAGGAGATAGGGACAGAGCTTACGAGCCATCCCGACCAGAGATAACATGGCTCGTTCTACCTCTACGTACTGAATCTCAACATTATACAAGTTTTAACTTCAGTAGTATATCAATTTTTGTACTCTGCCTTCTTTCCTGATCAGGACCGTGCTGACAGCTTGCTTCCCCACGGATAAATATAAGACCAGGGCTCTCCATGGATTGGCTTGGTAAGCAATGACATTCTGGCCAGGTACTCTTCCAGCTTCTGAAATGCATCCTGGCATTTTTCATCCCACTGGAACGGGGCTCTTTTCGTAAGGCTTGAAAAAATGGCAAACTCTTCTCAACTGAGCGTGAAACGAACCTACTAGGGCTGCTATCCGCCCGGACAAGCATTGCATTTTCTTAACATTTTTTGGGGGCTGCATATCTATGATATCTTTAAACTTCTCTGGATTCGCTTCTATCCCTTTTTTCGTGACCATATATCCCAGGAACTTTTCAGCTCTTACCCCAAACATGCATTTTTTGGGGTTGAGCTTCATTTTATACTTCCTCAAAGTGTTGAAAGTTTCCTTCAGGTCATCAACGTGTGAGGCTGCTTTCAAACTCTTAACTAACATATCATCTACATAAACTTCCATGTTGCGCCCGAGCTGATTTTTGAACATTTGGACTCTTTGAGGGTTGTCTACGTGCGTCTTGTCGTGTATTGGTCACCATGGACCTCCCCTACTCCGTCCTGGGCAGGGAACTTCAACTTCATATGGTAGAAAAATATTACAGCTTGAAATTGACTCAGCGATGGCCGCCCTAGCATGACATTATACGAGGAAGGTGCGCCCACTATCAGAAAGCGCACTGACCTGGTCTATCTAAACGGGACATCCCCTAGTGTAACCAGGAGATTCACCGCTCCATACGGTTTCAGGGCTCCCCCTGTGAAGCCAACTAGTGAAGACGTGACCTGGTCGAAAACATTAATAGAACATGATATCAAACGAACTACCCATGTCCACGAAGATTCGTCCTATGGTGTAGTTGGCGATAGTGGCTGTGATAACAAAGGCGTCCATGTGAGGGGCCAGGATTTCATTCTCATCCTCTGACCTAAATCATATGTTTGGGCTTGGTGTTAACTGCCCAACCTCACTCGCTTTCCTTGTCAGTTCTTTCGCAGCACGAACATAATTGTTCTAGGTTCTCCTGGAATGCTCATCCCACTCTCCCCTTATAATCATTAGGATTTCACCCCTTATCTCCTGAGTCTGGTCATTCCTCCTCCCATTATTTCGTCCGCTATCCGTCTCACGCTTGTTTCCTTGAAGTCGATCTCGCCTGCGGGAATCAGATCTGAACTCTTCCCGTCTCGCCTGTACAAACTCCTTGAGGTGCCCTGCATCGGGGTCATGTCTTCCCTATCAGGTCGTTCCCTTCTCTTCTCTCCATACTCCTTGATCTTCAAGGCCTTCTCTAGATGAATATATTTTTCTGCTCTTTCCAGGAGTTCTCCAAATTTCAGCACTGGCTTTACGACCAACGATTGGAAAAACTCCCCTCTCCTGAGCCCCTGAGCCAGAGCGTTAACCAAGAGCTACTCGGACGCCAATGGCACTTCTAGCTTTGCATCCATAAATTACTTGATGTATACGCTCATATCTTCATTTTTGTTCTGTTTCAGACTGAATAATTCCAGCGGCATTTTCTGGTACTTCCTGCAACTAGTAAATTGGTGCAATAATGCCGAGCTAAATTCGTCAAAGTTGCTTATAGAACGTGAAGGCAACTGGAAAAACCAGAGCTGGGCTGACTTCTTATAGGTCGTCGGGAAGACCCTGAACATGACCGCGTCCGAGAATTTGTGCAAGGTGGCCGCGATATCAAATCAGCTCAGATGATCTCATGGGTCTGTTATTCCGTTGTACTCAAAGCCCATGGACTGGTAAGAAGACAGTAGGTCATCGTGAATAACCGCCTCCATAAACGGGGTGCCTCTCCACACAGGTCATGTGCCCGTGCCCGCCATCTTCCTTTTGACCTTCTTGAACTCTTTCTGCAGGTTTTGCATCTTCTTAGTGAGGTGTGGGTTTGTTTTGCTTGACGTTTCGCTTTCTAAAGCAGAGAAGCTCTCTTCCTCATCTTGGAGGGAAGCTCTGACCTGGCGCTCGGCTACCTGCGGTGGTTCTGTCTCCAGAGGCTGGGCCGCCTTGGGAGGAGACGACAAAAGCTCGGCGAATTTTTTGTCCACAGCTACCTCCACCGCCTTTCCGATGAGGTCGGATAATTGCCTTAGAAAGGAATCGTTCAGCAGTCCACCCTCGGCTTGCGTGGCTCCACTAGGAGGGGGTTGCGATGTTCCCGGTCTAGCTTCCGCCGATGGTCCCGCTGTTTCTGGTACACCCATTGGTGCGGCAGAGCTTGGCGTGCCACCCAATTCCGTCTGATGCCATGCTCTTTCTAACGTCTTAGCTATATAATTTCCCACAGACGGTGCCAATTCTTTTGTCCTGAAAACTACACTAAGAAAATCGGCACCTTCCTCTGAGAATTTCCAAACCTGCTTCAACAAAAACGTGTTAGAAAGAACCACCGAGGGTTTTCCAATGGAAACCTCTCCGATGCTTAAGTCAGTAAAGCATTTGATCGGAATAAGTAAAATCAGTAGAAGAATGATTAGAATGACATACCTCACTCAGCCTTGGGGCAGAGATATTTATACTATTTGCCCAGTGAGGCCCCCTTTCTGAGATCTCGGAAATAGAAAACCCGCAAATCTTGGGCCGTTATACAAGCTGACCTGACCTGGAAGCTTCCTTCCAGAGAACAGATCAACTCTGCCACAAAGCTCTCTCACTTCCTGACCTGACTTCTTGAAAACCTTATCCAAGGCCCCAAATGAGGTCAGGACAGTGTTTATCAAATTATGGTTTTCAGTCTCATCTTTCTTTTTGTCCAGGCCGCTTAGTTCTGCTCGTACCAATCATGACCTGACTAGGCTGTATGGGGACCAGCCACTACTTCGGATCGTACCATAGGGCCTCTAATTTAATTTATTTTCATGCTTTATTTTTCTTTATTCGGAGAACGTAATTAAATTTATTTTTATAGTTGCTTTTATTATGCTTGCTTTATCTATTATTTCAAATCAAATCAAAATCTGAATATTTGACTATTATATAAACAAATTTTATCATTGTAATCACTAATTAGATGATAGAAAAACTGATTTTAAAACCTAATAAATGGATTATATATATATATATATATATATATATATATATATATATATATATATATATATATATATATATATATATATATATATATATATATATAATTCTAGAATTGTGAGTTTTGGGCAGTTAAAAATTCAATTTATGTGGCTCACAAATTTGAAATTCTGAGACTTCAAAAAACCTAAATTGATTTTTCAAAACAGAATTCAGAGCTTGAAAAAATTCAAAAAATCTTGGTTCACAAATTCGAAACCTAAGCAATCATATCCTAATTTTTAGCCATAATATCTAAAATTCAACTGTTTGAAAATTTGAGATTTAAAAAAAAAACGACTGCATTTTTGAAAAAGCAATTGTGTGCTGTGAGATTTATATTAAAAAAAGTTGAAAAGTCAATAATTGTTGGTTTGCGCTAAAAATATTCTTTTGGGGGAAAAAATAGTTTTTGGAGGGAACCAAAATAATCGCCTCATATATCTAGTACTATTATTATATATAGAAAGAGTACAAACTTAATTTTATATTTCTTACAAGTCATATTGGGTGTGGATCGTATTGATATGATAAAAGGTATCCCTCAAA
This sequence comes from Phtheirospermum japonicum, assembly GCA_014905375.1. Lineage (NCBI taxonomy): Eukaryota > Viridiplantae > Streptophyta > Magnoliopsida > Lamiales > Orobanchaceae > Phtheirospermum > Phtheirospermum japonicum. Next base: position 287,819 of record BMAC01000844.1, read on the forward strand.
AGATATTACCAATTTGAGAAGTTTATGGAGGAAGACTTGTAACTAACGTGATGGTTTTGCTTGCAAAATATTGTGCCAACAAGAAATGAATGTTCCTGAACGTATGATTTAGTACTGTCACAAACGGCCCGTCAGCCGCGTAAATGGGGGGCCTTGGACTGCCCATCTCGCAGCCTGTTTAATCGCGGGCTTTTTTGGCCCGCTCCGTTAAGACCGTCGGGCCGGAGAGGGCTGGCCCTTATTTTTTTTTTTTTTTTTTTTTATTGTAATTATAATTTATATTGGTTAAATTTGAAGGCATATTTGTATTCTTTTATTTTCTATGAGCCCGTTAGAATACTTTAAATATTATAATAACTTTTTTTAATTTTAATTTTATTTTTTATAATTTTTAACATAAAAATAAGATTTTATTAAAAAAATGGACCAGCCCGCGAGCGGGCCTGCGGACATAGTTTTCCCCAGCCCGCGAAAAATGGGCTGGCCCGTGCCCGCGCCCGCGCCATTTTGGGACAGCCCGCGGCGGGCTGGCCCGTTTTAACAATGCTACGTATGATTACAAGAATAATGCTTAAGGAGGGACGACAAAAATCGCCCCTATTAATGCCATTATCGTTGCATTAGTTATATAGGGACGACATGTCCTCCCAGGGACGTCCTCCCTATAGACATCTTGCTACTGATATATAGGGACGACAATAGTCGTTCCTAAAACTTAAATAACAACAGGGACGACTTGTCGTGCCAATATCTGTCCTTCCTATTGTGTTACACATATTTGAACGACATGTCCTCTCAATTCTGACGTTGCTAATGGTGTTATGCAAGGAAAAGTCGTTGCAAATGGTCCTTACACTACTACAGAAAATGGCTTTTTCATCGGTTATTTAAGCCTTTAACATCGGTTCTACTGTAGAACTGATGTCATATTGGATATAAAACTGATGTAAAGGAAATTATTTTTACATCGGTTATTAATATAACCGATGTAAAACCACTGAATTGTTTTTTGAATTTTACCCTCTTAGGCTATTCACATCTGGAAATTTGTAACCAAATTATCACATAACCCAACCAAACAATACGCAAACAACACCTAACAATTCACTCGAAAAAAAAAGCAAGAACATAATCCATTAATAATCCATCCAACCAAATTAGATCCCGACTCAACCCATACGCAGACAACACCTAACAATTCACTCAAAAAAAAAAAGCAAGAACATAATCCATTAATAATCCATCCAACCAAATTAGATCCCGACTCAACCCGAACTATGCAAGGTAAAATTCATCAAAACAAGTTATATAATTTGAAAAATGAAAGATGGTATGCATGCTGAGCTTTTTCAGCATGTTTTGTTGTAAGATGACGCCTCTACCAGCATTATATCAATTTTTGTCCTACAAAGGATAGAAAATTTACAAATATGTATTTATAACTCAGGATGTAACCAATAATAGCAAAAATTGTATTAAAAATCAAACCCTATTATACTCCTCGAGCCATCTCTCTTCGTCACATGCAGCGATCCACTTCTCAACCTTTTCAAGGATATCTTTCCTGCTGAGAGCTTCCTCTTTGACTTTAGATATATGGAGCTCAATTACTTCAAGCACAAAATAGGTATCAATAGCACCTTACATTAATCATAAAAACATAAAAATTGGAATTAAGAACTGAAAGGAAAAGAAATGGTCATTATTTTCAAGTTTCAACACATATATAGTGAAATACTAGATTCGACAGCATCTATGGCTATATCAATAAAACTATCAGATCATGGAATTAAATGTGTCTTCCTACAAACATCTTCTAGCTCTGCCTTCTTTTTCAAAACAAGCTCCTTCATTTTGCTTGCTTTCAACTCCTCCAATTGAGAAACCTCAGCCTTGACCTGACAGATAAATGGTTGGCTTAAGCTTCAATAGCCAGTTCCAAATGTATTAACAAAAATATGCCCGGTAAGAAAAATCATTTGACTCACATAATTAATAAAGTCAGCGGAAAGCATGTCGAGCTCGGTTATCTCATCTTCGGAAGCAGCTATATTACATGTAACTTTCTGAAATGTCTGTTGCTCTACAATTGGTGTCTCCATCAAGTTCCAAAGCTCCAGTAACGAACTCGCGAGATCTTGTAACTAACCAATATTGACCAATTAACTAACGCTGTCTAACTGAATTAAAAAATAATTTTTAAAGTAACAAAAGCCTAACCGAAAAATGGTATACCTGCTGCATTCTCTGTATTTTAACCTCCTGCAGCATTTGTATAGTGGTCCCCGATTTTTCTATGGTATCATTGCTAATGTTTTTTGAACCTTTAGATTCCTCTAAACTCGGATGAATCTCACTGGCAGTTTGCTCAAAATCTAAGCTGAGTACTGAGCAACACGAGTACAAATAACTCAAGTGCTCCATAATCTTTTTCAGACGTTCACACTATGAGGAAAGAACATCCAGTAAAACTATAATAGAGAGAAATCAATATATATATATATATATATATATATATATGTATATATATATATATATATATTTGATTAGATTTAGTTTTGAAAGATGACCTTTTCTTTCTGAAGAGCCTGAAGTCCTCTTTGCAATTCTTCATGATATCTCAAAGACGAATCATTTTCATCCCATGTCATTTACAAAATAGCCTCCTGGACTATAGATTTCATTCTTAATCTCTYGATCTCTTTTTTCACCTCGATAAATTGATTCTTCCTATCAGATCTCCTCTATCTCTGGAAGGATGGCTCCAAGTTCAYCCTTCAAGCTTCCAATGTTTTGTTCAGACTACACAAAGAAAGACCATACATTAAGGTACAAAAATCCATATAAAAARAAACAAACAATCGAACTTCATTTCCTTATTTAATCAATATAATCAAATCATACTTGATTCCTGCCACTCTTAAGAGTTTCAACATTATAGTAACTGATAATATGCTATAATATGCTTTCATCCCAAGCAAGACTTGGAAATCATTCAAATTTTATCGGCATTCAGATATCAGATGTTGATTAAAGTTATGAACGAAGCTAAGTGTGAGTTGGCACATCGAATGAAGAAAGAAAGGAGCTTAGAAAGGAGTTGGACCTGACCTGCCTAATGTGTACTGGCCGCTCCCCCATTGCAGAGCAGATGGCAACAAGCTCGGCCTCAGCATCAGCAATTGCCTACCTCAGCTGAGCTCTACTCTTGTTTGCTTGGTCTACTTTTCTTCTATAAACCTCTAAACATTCTTGTTCGAGTTCAGCAACATCCCGTCCTTTTCCTCATCACTTTCCCCAACCTCAGCCCATATTATCTGGTAGGTTTATCAATAGAATTTGTACAATCATAAGAAATATAATCTCGATCATCTAGAATTAAAAAATAAATAAATAAAAAATTTATATACATGCAGTTCGTGTAAAAGAGACCCACGTGCTGTTTCCATTTTCGAAAGCAGATGGCTTTAAACTGGTGATATTTTACGTTATTAAACCTGCAAGTAGAAGCAACTAATGAATTACAAGCACGATAAATATCCAAATATAGCCCTCTTGAATTTCAAACTCGACCAATATCAAGAAACAAAGTAATATGGATTATATGCAGGAGAAAGAAAAAGTATGATGCAACCTGTTGTAGCCAAGTCAAGCAAATCGTGGATGTCATATTCCATTACAAAACTGCAATACAATCTAACAGCTAAAAGATAGTTGTATGCTCCTGGGATTATAGCAAAAGCCCTGCCATGGGATTAACATATACATATGGAGGCAATTAGCGTAATAAGTTGGACAGATAAAACCTGAATTACTTACTCTCCAACTTTCACAACTAAGATAAATAAAATAAAAACAAAACAGCATACAAAATAACTAACGACAGAATTAAACCTTTCTCCTGTTCCCGAAATCCCAAACAATCAAAACAAGTTCTCCCCCCAAAAGACTCGAATTTTCAAAATACAAGCATTCTCATTTATGACTAAACAATATAAATAAATAAATAAATAAATAAAACACTTAATGGCGTAGTTAAATCCACAATTACCCTCAATGACAGCTACTCTCAGAAGAAAAGAAAACAAAACAGAATCACCATTTTACTTCTTTCTTTTTTAATTTCCAAGCAACTTCCATATCCCACAAATCCTGAATTCTCACCGACAGTATTCTCAAGACAAATCTTTTGTAGCCCGATGCCGACAAGATCTGGCAATCTTCGACGAAGAGGACGTCCTTGGCGTGGTCGGTGTCTTTGGACTGCCGGTTTCAGAGGTGGAGCTTGCCATTCTGGTAGCCGGAGAGAGTGAACTGGACGTCGAAATTGAGGGCGATATCCTGGATGAAATGAGATTGGCTGGTGAGACGGCGGTGGGAGACGCCGTAGATTTTCTCTTCTTTGAGTTAGGGTTCTCGGTGGTGGTGATGGCGGTGTCGCATTGTGGTGGTTTGTGATAGAGACGAACCTCAATTGGCGGTGGTGGTTTGTGGTTTGTGATAGAGACAAAGAGGGTTAGGTTAGAGGGAAATATTAAGATGGGTTAGGAATTGAGATGCAGACGCGTTTATTCCCGCTTACATAAAAATTTTGCCGCTTTTGTGAAAAAGAAAAGGAGGGAAATATTATTTACTTATTTATGTTATATTAATATCAATTTGGAATAATATTTGTAAAATAATTTTTTTAGTTTTTTATATAAATTTATTTTGGAATTTGTTTTATAAAATTTATGATATGAGTGTATAAATTCATACCAACTTAAAGAATTATAATTTTTCTTAAATATTCATATAATTATAGAAAGATTTTTTATATATATATAATATTATAATGTATAAATATCTCATTAGATAATTTTCATAAATGAATTACAATCATTCGATTAAATAAATAATATTTTCTAACAAAACATAGAAATCAATTCAATAAAAAATAAAAAATGATATAATCAATCATCTTGATTTGATGCTTAAAATATTTTTTTGAACTTCATGTAAACTCAAGCACTTTGATTTGATAATGAAAAAAATAATTAGAATATATTTCAATGGGTGAAATGGTATAACATATTCACATATTTTTTTTTATATTATCTAACGTGATTTTTTTAAGAAAAAATATAGAAATAAAATAAATGAATCTTAAAAAATAAAAATAAAATCAGAAAATTTAATTTGTATTGAAAAACTAATTAGAATCGCAGTGTTACGATAATTAAAATATAAAATGACGATGATGATGATGATGATGATGATGGTGGTGGTGGTGGTGGTGGTGGTGGTGGTGGTGGTGGTCTGAAAATAATGATAGTTAAAACATAATTATAGCAGTGTTACGGTATTAATCAAAATTGCTATCTCCTTGTTGATCATCATTTATTTCATCTTCACTCGTGATATGATCTTATTTTTCAACATGTTTGTACCCGAATAGGGTGTCATCCTCCATGTCATCATCATCGCTATACATGTCGGATGATGTAGATGTACTTGAAGATGGACCATGAGTTTCAATAATGTGGTCAGGCGGCATGTCATCTTGATGTAGCTCTATGTGCTCGAAATTTTCAAGATCAACAAACAGTGTGAATTGTGAAGAGTTGTCAGGGTGCAACAAATCTACTTCAATCAAAAAGTCCGTTGATGAACCAGCCTCCACATTGGTGGACTTCATGGACAATCTGCCATCTTGCAGGGCGAGCAGAGTCCTTAGTATAAAACGCTTGTCTGGCTTGAGTTGCAAGTATGAATTGGTCGTCTTTGTAATCCTCAGTACCAGTGTCTATATTTATGATATTTTTGTCATGCATCATATGTCGATGATCATATTTTAACCATTTGCATCGAAATAGAACAACAGATAATTGATCAGTGTAATGAAATTTTATAGTGTCTTGCAAAATGCCATAATACATTTCTCCACCCATTTTAGGAACTGAAACACCACTATTTTGCGTTAGTCGGCGAATGTTTCGATCATGAGTCAAGAAACGAACCCCATTCACTGCACATCCAACGTATAATTGGGCAAACTTATCGCATCCACATGCCAACGCATACATTCCTTTAGATACTGACTGGGGGTTATAATACACCTAAAGCTCATGAAAAAAAATACATTATTGAGAAAAGTAGATACGTTGATAGTAAATATATTAAACAAAAGATTTTTCGATTTTCTCGATGCATTTAGGAGTTTTATAATTATACAGTAACAATATTATCATCAACTCTATTATTTTTACATAATTGAGATTCATTTTATATATAGGGACGACTTATTATATCCTATAGGAAGGACAAAATGTGGTCCCTAAAGGTAGAATATATAGCAACGACTTATTATATCCTATAGGAAGGACAAAATGTCGTCCCTAAAGGTAGAACATATAAAAATGACTTATTATCTAATTGGAGGACAAATATCCTCCCAATAAGTTATCGAACGTATTGTAAGGACTTTTGGATGTCGTGCCTATATGTCCTACCTATAGGCACGACACCAATGTCCTTCCAATTTTGTCCTCCCTCTTAAGCTCATTTCTTGTAGTAATTTCATCATATTTTACTTTCAATTTTTTGTGCTTCATGTGTGTTGGCATTTCATATTTTTTTCTGATGTCAATAGATCAAAAACTTAAAATTCAGGTTCCTGAGATTGTTGGATGGATTAATGGGAGATTTAGATCTTTGACTGCTATTCTGATTCACCATTTGGTTAGCATTCAGGTTTTATTTTTATTTCTTATTGTTTGTTTTCTTATAACATGCCAGTAACACCGGAAGTTTGAATATTTTTAAGATATTCGTATTATAATGTTTCCCTGCAGGATCGCTCTGTTGACTTTCATTCCTTGTGTGCACTGTATGTTGTCACTGGTAATGAAACTTGTCTGTTGAATATATGTTCCTAGTTTTTTTTTTCCTTATTATTAGAAGAGACTGCCCATTTGCTAACAAAATGAATTGACGATACATCGACACTTTTCCCCCTCTGCTACTTGAATGAAGTTTCTCTACCTCAATTACCCATTTTACCAATAGTCCCATAGTCATGCAATACTAATATCATTTGAGCTATTAAGTGGTAATCAATTAATGTTTCACGTTATGCCATCACAGTGCATTCTGCTTAGAATTTTGCTATTTGTACAGATTAGGGAGATGGAATCCAATTCAAAGCAACAAGAAAAATAAACTACCCGTACAAGCATGTTGAATCCTTATATTTCGAGCATGTTGAATCCTTATATTTTGACCAATGTAAGTATTAATATTTTGCAGTATTATAAAATTCTTCATTTCTGAACTCTTGAGCCCAGATGCTTGTTTTTGCATTTGATATTCGACGGAATGTAGATATTATTACAGCCCTAACGATTCTTGTAATTGGCTAATGTTGCACTTTCATTGTGTGTAAGAAACTGGTATACGGATGTGTTGCAATTCTAGTTTTTTTTAAAAAAAATTTACTTGTGGATTAGATAAAAAAGATATTAAAATTCTGAGACACCAGCTGTCAGTTGACAAGAGGCATGCAGAATCAGTCATTGTGATTACTCCTTTATATGTGTATCTCTGTGCCTGAGTTGGATGTGAGTTCAGAACATGGCGACATGCTGAATGGGGAGTACGATGATGTTATACGTTTATTGGATGTTATGGGCTGGAGGATGGGAGGACGGTAATGACTAGTGATTAGCTAGTTTTTGATGATAGGACATTATAATTTTTGAGCTCGTTGAGAAAAGTCGGTGGGGATAGATTGGGATTTCGATTAGGAGGTGCAGGTTTTAAATGGAGTCGTTAGAATATGGCCATGACTTTAGGCCTACCGGATAATGTTTCAAACATTGCGACTTTGTTATAGACCCAGACGGACATCCAGCCATCCAGGACATCATGAGTAAACCTCATACCAACCAAATGAACAATCGCATTCGCAATCCCATTCTACGATATCTCTAGCGGATAATGGTTCACACGTTCATGGGGAAATCGACAAACACACATTTTTCTACGGTCCCACAAATCACGTTGTTTTGGGGCATGGTCCATGGATTTCGGATTCGAACCACTACTACAAAAAGGGGATTTAACATCTTTTTTTTTTACATTTAACATCGATTTTTGAACCGATATCTAATCCACCGATGTTAAAAGTCACATCGATTTTTGTAAAACCGATGTAGAAAGATGTGACTTTCACATCGGTTTTTACTAAAAACCGATGTTAACTTTTACATCGGTTTTAAAAAAAACGACGTGGCTTTTAACATCGGCAGCTTAGACATCGGTTCAAAAACCGATGTTAAACATATGGCATCGGTTTCTTGAGAACCAATGTGGTTATATGTGTTTTTTTTTTTTAAAGGTACTTCTGTTCATTTATACCATCCCACCTAAGAAAATATATAATAAACAATCCAAAGATCTCATTTAAGCAAAAAACTAGTAACACAAAATGTACCCAGTAAGATTACTAAAATTCAAAATAGCTTAAAAAATAACTCAAAACCATTCAACAAAGAGTTCAAATATCCTTCCCTCTCTTCAAAAAATAAATTCTAAAATATACAACGAGTTCTAAACTATTTAAGAACTACGAAAACAGGTTTCAATAATAGAAAAAAAGAAAGTATATTGTTTGTGGCAGAAAGTTTGAAGATAATGACATGAAGATTCCATTTTTCCTTGTGTGTCGATGTATGGATCATCTCGCCTTAGATTCTACTCAAAACCATTCAACGAAGAGTTCAAATATCCTTCCCTCTCTTCAAGAAATAAATTCTAAAATATACAACGAGTTCTAAACTATTTAAGAACTACGAAAATAGGTTTCAATAACAGAAGAAAAGAAGTATATTGTTTGTGGCAGGAAGTCGGAAGATAATAACATGAAGATTCCATTTTTCCTTGTGTGTCGATGTATGGATCATCTCGCCTTAGATTCTACTCAAGTCCCTTCCAAATTCGAAATGCCTACCTCAATTTGAGATCACCAAATATCTTGTACGTCAACTCACTAGCTTACCGCAGAGTCGTAAATAGCAACACATAAGATGAGGATATAAGATGGAACGCCAACACCAAGTACCATATTTGGACTAAACCTAAATTTGTAATTTTCAATATTTAACAATGTTTTACGTGAATAGTTACCTGGCGTAGACAGAGTACCAGAGCAACCAGGAGCTATAGTCTATTGAAACCTAGTCTCCAGGAAGCTAAGCCGCAGTCTGTTCTCCTCCCAAGGTAGCAAATTATCTGTACCTTTTTTCAATTTATAAGTAAACCAATTTTAATCAATTTACATATCAAAATCTATGGAAATGAAATAAGATCCAGATATTTTAAAATATACCCCAATGATCTAAAACGATGGCTTCCACTTTCTCAGAACCTCAACGGACCTTTTGGATACTTCTCACATTGCTCTGTATGATTGAACAATTAGCTTGAAATAATTAGCCAGGTACGAACTTTGTTGAGCAGACACCTAATATAAAGAAAAAGAAGCAGAATATGTCAAATAATGAGCAACAATCTTGATGTAAGTAGCAAGTACCCCTTTTTTCATTTTCTCTTTTACCTATGTAGTTGCAGGGAGATTTTTAATCTGTGAGTCCACTTTAGAAAGCGCCAACTTGAATTTCTCAATATCGATCTCATCTCCACCATCGGATTTATTTATGAGTTTATAGAAATTCTTAAGCTGCTTCCTTTTCAGATGAGTTTCCACTTGCGGATACCTTCCTCAAATGTCTTTGATCACCTCCTTAAGATCTTCGACCTTGAGCCCACCCGTATTTTCTTGTCTGCCTTGCTAAAAATGGTTGAATGTCCTCCTGATCATGTATGAAAAAAATGAAGGAAATCAAATTCTAATGATCAACTAACGAAATATTGAATAATTTAAAACAAAAAAAATACCATGACTTTGCGTTGATTTATCGTTACACAGTCTCCTAGAGCATAAATGTTATCGCATCCTTCCACACGCAGCATTCGTCGGTCACTAGCACTTGTCTCTTTGTCTGTACTCAAATAATTCAAATTGAAATATTAAGTATTTGAATAAAAACAATTACTGCAACTGGATTTTTGCCACATGTTCCAAGTTCCAACACTAGCTGACAAGGTATGTGGAGAATTGTCGAAGTACGCACCATGGTTACGACACATTTCGTGTCATTCGGTGTGCATCTTCTCTTGCCATTCCTACCGATACCCGGATCTTTAGGAGTTGTAGTTGCATCAAAAATAAAGTTCAAACTACCAGCAAAAAGATTAGGTGGAAAAAATGACAACACCGTCCGGTATGTATCAGAGAAGCTCTGACTGTAGGGAAGCCCAAATGTCGTAACGAGCTGAAAAAGAACGAATAAATATTTGTCATCAAGGGTGATTATGGGCTTGTCTTTAGTAATTACCAAATGAAAGTGTCAGAACCTTAATCCAACATTGGGTTTATATGTGGAATAACTAAATGTTGTGCACTGTCAAATAAGGAAGCCCAGTTAAAGTGATCAAATAAGGTTTAAGTTATTGGGCTTTAATGTATTTAATAGGATGTGGGCCTTTAATATGTAGATACTCAATGGGCTTTCTATTTTAATGATGGGTTAAAATAGTTAAACCCTAGATGACTCAAGTATATAAGGGTTATGGTCCCTAGGTAATACGTATTATTATCAACTATTCTATTCTGCATCCCATTGTTAGAAAAGAGCATATAGAGATAGCTAAAGGATTCTCTAAAAGGATTGAATACATATTGCCCTAAAAGGTCAAACCCCAAATTCAATCGCATATGGATTCATGTACGCTTCCGTAAACTAACTTATGATTCTTAATAATTTAATATGATGGTTCCTCGATTATAGCGATGGCTTTCGCTAAGATTTTATTATCTAATAAGTGGTATCAGAGCCTATCATATTAAGTTATTGGGAATTGAATAATTTATAGAATTTTGTTTATTTATGAAAACAAATATGTTTATGAAGTTTTGTTTTCTTAAATTATGGATTCAGCATTGTTCATGATTGTTTGGGCCTGTTATTTGAATTTAGCTGAATTATTTGATTGAGATTGGGGATTTTGTTTATAATATTATGTGTATTTCATATAGATTTAGTTTCTAATCAAGATAAAGGAATTCTGCAAATTAAAAAAAAATTGAAATCAATTTTTGGAAAACTGAAAGTGGAAAACTGGAAATTGGAAAATTGGACGAAAACTTACCTGACCAGCAACACGACGCCTCCGAATGGGCCACCTCCTGAGCGACGTCGGTGGCGGAGAGACAGCCTTCTGGGCGGGCGGCTACCTCCAGTCGGTGGGCGTGCAGTGGTGGCAACGGGTGGTTTTGTCCGTCCACTGGCGTCGGTTTCCTCTCGATCCCGACCGTGCTCCGGCGAGATTCCCGGCGGTCTCGTCTCTTCACGGGCCGTAGACTGGTGCCGGCGATGACGGCAATTAGGGCCTTAATCGAAAGCCCTAAATTCGATTTAGAGCTTAGGTAAAATTTTGAGAATTTGATATAGTTTTGGGCTTGATTGCAAATTTAGAAATTTATGAAATTACAGAATTGCCCTAAGTTTTTGGAAAACTATGAGGCTGCCCATGAACTTTTTAAAATTACGTTCTGAACCCAAGAAACTTTCCAGAAACCGTTTAAAGCTCAAATAACATTTCTGTATTATTAAAAATCTTGAAAATTGTAGAAAGGTCCCTAAAACTCTCAAGATTATTAAGCTTTCTTAAATTTTAAATTTTGGACCCATTTTCATGTTATTAAATTTTGGGATTTAAGAATTTAATTTTGAGGTTCAATTAAAGTTTATTTATAAATTGACCTCGAATAATAAATAAGATCCTAAATTTAATTTGGTCTTAGAGTTTAAATTTTAAACTCAAATATTGGTATGGTTTTATATATTTTGAAATATACTAATTGAAGCAACAATGTCACAAAAGTAATCTCTCTTGTAAAAATTAATTTATTTCAAGATATAAAAGGTTGTGTGCATGTAATTTATGTAAATATTAATCGGACGAAAGGAAGATTCATATTTATCATAATTATATGTGCAATTGCGGTAGTAAACGTGTGGTGATTATTTGGTTTTGCATATGAGCAATGAATCAGCCAAACGGAAGACTCATTGTTTGATATGCTCTTATTATCAGTGTTTGATTACTGCGCCAAGATGTCAATTACAAGTTAATATCTTGTCAAAAGATGAGATTTTGATGGAGTGTCGATATCTTGAGATGGGGATTTACCTTTTATTTGAATTTATTATTATTATTCTAAGTTTATTCTATGTGAGCACGATAGGTTTATTTTCTTTGATTTAGCTATATTTATTCCTACTAATATTACTGGGAGCATCAACTCTATCTCTATGCTAAATAGCACAAACTTCAAGTCATGGCAAGAGAGTCTTTGAATAGTTCTCGAAGTCATGGATCTCGACATTGCGATAAGGGCTGATTCCCCACCACCTCTTATGGATAAAAGTACTGCGGATGAAAAGAGGGATATGGAAAGGTGGAAGAAATTGAATCGCATGTGTATGATGATCATGAAGAAAGCCATTCCAGAAACATTTAGAGGCACTATGTCTAAGAAAATCACTATAGCTAAAAAATTCCTTGCTGATATCGAGAAAAGGTTTGTCAAGAATGAAAAGGCTGAAATTAGTATGCTCTTGACAAATCTAATCTCAATGAGGTATGGATTTAAAGGTAATATTAGGGAATACATTATGGAAATGTCTCATATTGCTTCAAAACTAAGAGCACTCAAGCTTGAACTCTCCGAGGACTTGCTAGTGCATTTGGTTTTAATATCTCTTCCGGGACATTTCAATCAGTTTAAGGTAAGCTATAATTGTTAGACTTGGTCTCTGAATGAGATCATTTCACACTGTGTCCAGGAAAGAGAAAAGGTTGAAGCAAGACAAGACTGGAAGTGCTAATATTGCCTCAACTTCTAAATTTAAGGGCAAGAGATTAAAGCGAAAGAAGGATAAGAAAGTTGCACACACAACACCACAAAAGAAATAACAAAATGCACCTAGTGCAATATACGGCACCGGTTCTGGTACTAGTATGGGTTGTTTCTTCTTCGGAAGTGAAGGATATAGAAAGAAAGAGTGTACCAATTATCACGCTTGGCGTTCTAAGAAAGTTATGCTACTTAATTTGGTTTTTTCTGAGGTTAATTTAACTTCGGCTCTAAGACACACATGGTGGATAGATTCCAGTGCAACAACTCACATCAGTGTGTCTATGCAGGGTTGCCTCCATTGTCGAAAACCAAGTGATGGTGAAAGACACATCTATGTGGGCGATGGCAAGACAGTTGAAGTTGAAGCAATAGGAAAATCTAGATTATTGTTAAAGACTGGAGATTATTTGGATCTTGATGAGACATTTGTTGTTCCATTATTTAGACAAAATCTGATTTCTATTTCTGTTTTGGATAAATTTGGTTATTCTTGTTCATTTGGAAGTGGAAATCTTAGTATGTTTCATGATTCAAAATTGGTTGGTTTTCGTTCTTTATCAAGATACGATAATCTTTATTCAATAGATATTGTTGCTTTATTTAATGAGTCTCCGCATCTACACACACGAGGTGTGAAAAGGAAACTAACCAATGAGGGTTCAGCTACGTTATGGCATAAGAGATTAGGTCATATCTCCAAACAGAGAATTGAAAGACTTGTGTTTGACGAAATTCTCGATCCTATAGATTTTACAAATTATGAGATTTGCGTTAATTGTATTAAGGGAAAACAAACCAATAAAAGGAGATTTGTAGCCAACAGGACTTCAGACATCTTAGAACTTATACGTGCGGATATTTGTGGGCCATTTCCTACAGTTTCATGGAATGGTCACGTTCATAGACGATTTTTCTAGATATGGCTACATATATCTCATTCATGAAAAGTCACAGTCATTAGACGTATTCAAGTCCTATAAGGCTGAAGATGAGAATCAACTCATTAAAAGGATTAAAAGCGTTAGACTTGATTGTGGTGGTGAGTACTATGGTCGATATGACGGATTAAGTGAACAACGTCCAGGACCGTTTGCTAAATTCTTAGATGAATGCAGTATCGTCCCACAGTACACCATGTCGGGTTCACCCACTATGAATGGTGTTGCTGAAAGAAGAAATAGAATGCTTAAGGATATGGTAAGGAGTATGATTAGTCATTCTACCTTACCACAATCACTCTGTGTAGAAGCACTTAAGACTGCAGCATATATCCTTAACAGAGTTCCAACTAAAGCAACTGATAAAACCCCTTATGAACTTTGGACAGGTAAAAAGCCCAGTCTAAAGCATTTGCATGTTTGGGGGTGTCCAGTTGAGGCTAGGCCTTATAGGCCTAATGAAAAGAAACTGGACATAAGGACAATTAGTTGTTATTTTAATGGATATTCTGAAAGATCCATAGGGTACAATTTTTATGATCCCACAACTAAAACTATTTTTGAAACGGGAAATGCCCGGTTCTTCGAGGATTGATCGAGGATTTCTTAACACTCTAGTTTTAGAAATCGTCTCCGCAATAGTACGGAGTCGATTGTAGAGCGGTGATTTATTTCCGAGTTGTGTCTCTCGAGGATAGATATTATCGGCAATTGGTATTTTTACTTAATCTCTTGTTAATCTCGATTAAACTAATCTACTCTACGAAAGCAATAGTCATTTATTTTGGGTTTGATTAATTAATACTAAAGCTTGAATTGAAATGAAAGTTTGAAAGCACTAATTAAAGCTAAGGGGAATGAATAATTAAAACTTTCTTGAAAATGACTAATTTGAATTAAACTAGTTAAACCTAGTTAACAAACTTAAATAATTTAAAAACTACTAAACTAGGAAGGCTTGTAAGTTTTAAAAGATGAAGTGGAGGGAAAGTTAAAAGCTTAAAACTTAAAAGAAGTAAAAGAGCATTAAATGGGAAAATGTCAAATTGATTAAAGAAGAAAGCCCCTTATGTCTTTCAAAAACCAAATGCTTGTTTGGACATAAGGGGTAAAAAGTTTCAAAGTACAAGCTTCAATGGAGTTATGCAAGAAGAAGTTTGAAAAGATAGAAGATTAAGTTAATAGCTTGGAATGCAATGAAAAATCCCATGAACTACAAGTTAAAATCTAATAACCAACACCAAAGCAATTACAACAATACAAACACAAGACACAATATAAAAGGGAAAGATTACTACCAATTTTGCATTCAATACAAAAGCTTCAAGTTTGGCTACAACCTTCAAAAGATAAATAAGGTCTTCAACCCAACAAGAACAACAAATGAAGGAGGTGTCACCCTCTCCAACACTTTCTAAGAACAACAAACTAAAACTACTCTAAAATTTATTAACTAGGGTTTAGAAGGAAATGGAATAGTAAAGGCTTTGAGGATATTGAACAAGTTCAAAATCAACCAAGGAAGAGATAAGGTTGCTGACGGAGAGGCTAGGATGTATATATAAAGACGCAGGGGCAGAATCGTCGAAACGGGTCAAAAATTACAAACTTTCCTGCATCACAGTCGATCGACTGACTACCAGTCGATCGACTAGAAGTCGATCGAATGAAACCCTATTGATCTACTGCTTCATCATCAAACGGTCAAGCTTCTATCAAGCATTCGATTTGGGATGGGTCAGTCGATCGACTGGACTAGCACTGACATGGCTACTCCTAGCTCAGTTTTCTCATTTTCTGCTCCAGACATCCGCCGGTTGTCGTTCCTTGTTTGCACTATGTTCCCTTACTTGTCTTCATTAGTCCATTCCATAGCGAGTCTAATGGAATGCCCTAAGCGTGCGCGGGTCCCGCTTGGTCATTCTATGGCCAAAAATATAAAAACGAGTGAAAAACTACGAAAACATAATAAAAACCGTGCAAACGCTACAAAAACCTAAAATTAACAAAATATGCCTAATTGATTCCTAACACCCATAAGTGCAAGCGAAACACGTGCAAATGGGACACAAAAATATAACAAAAATACGTACAAAAAAGTGCAAATCAAGGATGTTGAGTTTGCGGGGGAGATAGAGTTAATGATTTTGTCTTTGAAGAGGAATATGTGGATATTCCCACGGGTGTTGTTGGAATTGATCAGGATTTTATTCCTGACTCTGTTCAAGACACAAATCAAGACAATGTTGGAGAACCTCCCGTTCCACAAGATATTCCAAATCAACAAACTCTACAACCTCAAGAACATATGCCATTAAGAAGATCCACTAGGGAAAGAAAAAGTGCAATTTCAGATGATTACATTGCATTTATTCAAGAAAATGAGACTGACATTGGAGTGATGGAAGATGATCCTATCAACTTCCATCAAGCCATCGAAATCTCAAATTCTCAAAAGTGGATACATGCCATGAATGAGAAGATTAAGTTCATGAGTAACAATGACGTTTGGGAACTTGTCCCATTGCCAGAAGGTACGAAACTCATTGGTTGAAAATGGATATTTAAGACCAAGAGAGATTAAAGAGGCAATGTGGAAAGATACAAAGCACGTCTTGTTGCAAAGAGGTTTACACAGAAATAAGGCATCGATTATAAAAAGACTTTCTCTCCAATTTCTTCGAAAGACTCTTTCAGGATTATAATGTCATTGGTGGCACATTTTGATCTTGAGTTACATCAGATGGATGTAAAGACAGCATTTCTCAATGGCAACATTTATGAAACGATTTATATGGTGCAACCTAAAAACTTTGTTTCGGGAGATTCAAAGAATATGGTTTGCAAGCTTAAGAAATCCATATATGGGCTCAAGCAGGCATCTAGATAATGGTATTTTAAGTTTCATCAAGTGATCATCTCGTTTGATTTTGAGATGAATTTGGTCGATAATTGTGTATACCATAAGTTTTGTGGGAGCAAATACATATTTCTGATTTTGTATGTCGATGACATTTTGCTTGCCAGCAATGATATAGGCTTATTGCACGACACCAAAGAATTTCTGGCTAATAATTTTGAGATGAAGGATCTTGGTAACGCCTCTTTTGTGTCAGGTATAGAAATACATCGAGATCGTTCTCGGGGTACTTTGGGATTGTAACAAAAGAGCTATATTGAAAAGGTTCTTAAAATGTATGGCATTCAAGACTGTAAACCAGGAGATAACTTTGTGACTAAGGGAGACAAATTTAGTTTCGAACAGTGCCATTAAAATAAATTAGAGGAAAAAGAAATGCAGAAGATTCCTTATGCTTCAGCAGTAGGGAGTCTGATGTATGCTCAAGTATGTACGCATCCTGATATTGCGTTCATTGTTGGGATGCTAGGCAGATATTTGAGCAAGTTAGGATTAGACCATTGGAAGGCAGCCAAACGGGTCTTGATGTACTTTCAAAGAACACAATATTACATGTTAACATATCGGAGGTCAGATCGGATTGAGATCGTTGGATATTCTGACTTCGATCATGCTGGATGCCAAGATAGTATGAAGTCTACATCAGGCTATGTATTCTTGCTTGCTGGGGGTGCTATATCTTGGAGGAGTGCTAAATAGTCTATTATAACCTCCTCTGCCATGGCAGCAAAATTTATAGCATGTTATGAGGCATCTAATCACGGAGTATGGCTCTGAAACTTTGTTACAGGGCTGCGCATAGTGAATGGTATTGAAAAGCCACTTAAGTTATTTTGTGACAATAAATCGGAAGTCTTGTATTCCAATAACAACAGGAGTTCGACGAAGTTCAGGCATATAGACATCAAATTTATAGTTGTTAAAGAGAGAATTCAAAGTGAACAGTTGTCTATTGAATATATCGGTACAAACTACATGATTGCTGATCCGCTTACAAAGGGATTGCCACCCAAAATGTTTCATGAGCATACTGCTAGTATGGGTGTCAAACTTTTTAAGGATATTTAGTTTTAGTGGGAGTTCTATGATTATAATGTTCTCTTTTGTAAACATATTTTTCAGTTACTTCAGTTTAAGGATATTTTGAGTTTATTTTCTGCAGAAATTAAAGTTATTTGATTGATTCACACTTTAATTTTACTATATGGTTGATCTCACTAAGGTTTTAAGGTGGACCAGTTGGAAATAAACATTTTACGATCACAATACAAATGAGATTTCCATGCTAGACATCCACATCATGATACATGTCATTCAGTTGTATTGACATATGTGGCCATTGATGGATCGAGTTACGATAAATGTAATGAAGGCCACTTTGATCCTATGTTGATATGGCTGATGGACCGGATTTGATATAAATACATTTTTGGTTATGATATCAAAGTTGAGTTTGTACGGTTATATTCTTACAATGTATAATTATAAGGTTATACATATAGCCCAAGTGGGAGATTGTTGGATCCTTAATCCAACATTGGGCTTATATGTGAAATAATTATGTATTGTGCACTGTCAAATAAGGAAGCCCAGTTAAAGTTATCAAATAAGGTTTAGGATGTGGGTCTTTAATGTGTAGATACCCAATGGGTTTTGTATTTTAATGATGGGCTAAAATAGATAAACCTTAACTCAAGTATAAAAGGATTATGGTCCTTAGGTCATACGTTTTATTATCAACTATTCTATTTTGCATTTTATCGTCAGAAGAGAGCATATAGAGAAAGTTAAAAAATTCTTTAAAAGGATTGAATATGTATTGCCCTAAAAGGTCAAACACTGAATTAAATTGCATATGGATTCAAGTACACTTTAATAAACTAACTTAACTTATGATTATTAATAATTTAATATGATAGTTTCTCAATTATAGTGATGGCTTTGACTAAGATTTTATTATCCAACGGAAAGATGTTTGGTCACAGGTACCAAACCTGAATAACAGAGCTAATAATAAAAATGAAGAAGCCAACGGTGGTGGTGGAGTCGGACTTGGTAATAAAGGCAGACAGCATAAATGCGAATCCTGTCTAGAAAATGAAATGATATTAATACCCAATGAATACCAAACAAAATCTCCATGTGCATTTTGAATTATTCGAAACTGAGTCAAATATGAAAAATTAATAATTAGAAATATCACCCTTTAAATTTGGCCTAATTACAAAAAGAAAATTTAACTTTCAAAATTATAAAAAAGCCCTAAAATCTTATTTTGTCTAACATTTACACCTTTGGGGTTTTGGTTTTTTTAAACTTATGAAGGGGTAAATGTTAAACAAAGTAAAATTTTAAAGGGTATTTTGTAATTTTTAAAGAATCAATTTTCTTTTTGTGAAACAATTAATTAAATAAATGATAATTACCTTTCTGATAATGCTACTAATGGGCTTGAAAATGATGCGGGCCTCGACGCTGCCATTAATTAAATTTGATTTACAAACACTATCAACTTCACATTTTCATTTTTTTTAATTTCTGCAACAATGATTATGTTCTAGTTCTAAGATTTCAAGTCGATTAAAGGTATGTATACTTTCTCTCTCTTTCTGTGTGCGTTTCTTTGTTTTTTCTGTTATCCCAGTTAATCTTGTGTGTATATTACATGTTATTCTAAACTGAAGCTCAACCTTATTACCAAAAAAAGGGATAATTACAAAAACACCCCAAGGTTTAACCTAATTATCAAAAAAATTCAATCATCTTTTAAAATTACAAAAATCCCTTGAGGTTTACATTTTCTTAACAAATATACCCCTATTGAGGTGTACTTTTGTCAAAATAGAAACTAATATTAATGAAGTAATTGTAATTTGAAAAGTATAAGGGGTTTTTGTAATTAGACTAAACCAAAGGTACTGTTGGCCCTTAAATGGTACTCACCGTTGATGATTTCTGCACAAGATTTTTTAGAGGACTTATTTGCGATTGAACTTTTATTTTTCATGATTGATTTAAGTGATTTTTCAGAAACTCCTTTATTCATTTGATACCACACAACATCTACCTGAGCTCTTTTATATGTTAACATAAAAACATGCATACATATATTTGAGTTTATCTTTTAGAGATCCGATAAAAATGGAATTGGCATTAAGAAACAAGCATAACAAACTAATTTCTTTGGGCTGAGCTTCTGAGGCCTGAGCACGAGCATCTTCTAGCTCGCCCATCTTTTTTACACTATTTGAGACAAAATTCGAGAATATTTATCTTAAGTGAAAATCGAATTGAATTAAACTTCGACAACCTCAAGTTTACTAGAAATGTAGCATCTTAGATGAGGATATAGGGAGACAAAAACAGAAAACCCAAAAAAAATAGAAAATTAAATAAATAAAACTTCCTTATGGCATCATATCTAGTTTCATCATAAGATAATAATGGAGATTATGGAAAAGATTCATATTCTGGAGAATCAGTTCTAAAATTTGAAAATGAGGTTACAGTAGTTTTTTTTTTTCTTTTTTTTTATGAAGGAAAAGAAAACACGCACATAATATTGGTTTATATTTTATAATCATACAACCCCAAAATATGGAAATAAAAAGAAAACACATACCATTAAAATAAACATTACGGCTCTGCTTGGTTGAGCTAATTTAAACAGCTGATAACTGATAGGTGGTAGCTGATAACTAATAATTAATAGCTGGTAGCTAATTTTTCAATTAGTGCTTGGTAAATTAATTGATTAAAGTAGCTGACTGAATGTTAATTTACCAATATAGATATGATTAAAAAATATAAAATATTATACATAAAAAAAAGAAAAATATAAAGAATAAAAGAAATAAAATTATAATAATTAATGAAGACTTCCCAAAAGATTATTTAAAAAAAAAAAAGACAAATGCTTGAAAAATAATTAAAAAATAATTATAATAATAAATAAAACTTTAATTATGACTAATAAAAATATTTTCGTAAAATATAAAGTAATATATTAATTTATAAATAATATATTTTTTACAATATAAAAGGATAAAAAAATGATTTTACTAAATAATGTAGGAGTTACAATTTGTAACTTTTTCTGAACAGGAGCTTATTAGGCAGAATAAGCTATCAGGAGCTTATTTTTTGTTCTTACCAAGCAGCCTAAAAGAGCTTATTGTGATGGAATAAGCTATAAGCACTTTCAATAAGATCAACCAAGCAGGACCTACATCTGCAACTGGTTCCAAAGTATCTTCATTTTTAAGCAACTCGTTTCAAGCCTGGTCAGAAATAAATAGATGTTAATAACGATTAATTTTTTGTTTTTACGAATTTATCACAACAAAAGAAACTACTACAATCAATCAATTACACACGGGATTTCATAATATTCCATATTTCAGTCTACACACGAAAACCCCAACACAAAATAATAGATATAACTCAAACATAACCGACCAAAAATAGCATCAATATAGATTGAAAGTATGAATGTCATAAAGACAATCAGATTTAAATACATTATATTTTATCACAATTATTATATATATCGTAATATATATGACATTGCATTTATTGAATTATTATTTTGACTGTTTGTGATTATTTATATAAATGTTCCCGTATAGTTAATGTTGTCATTGATATGGTGAGATGTCATTGATAAAACATTACTCTTAAAATAGTCACGACTAACGATTATCAAGATTGGGATATTGATAATATAATATATGTCGGCATGTGGTCTGCATCACATTTTAGAGATTGCAGTAAGTCTCACGACTGCGAATAATAGTTATTCGTGATGGACACATGGATACTTTGGAGAGTATTGGTAAATCCTGCTGATAAGTTATTTATTTAATGCCTATAAACTTATCAGTGTATAAAGCGTGTGATAATCATTTGACTTGAGGTCAATACGCACCTTATTTACTGAGTGATGTACTTTGACCATGACCAATGCTTGCACTCCTTTTCGGGGTAGATACGGCTTGTGTTGGGTGAATCATGATGTAAATGAAGGTGGTAGTTGAGTCAAGAAATAATTCATTCCTCGATTGAAATTTCGAGAGAGATCACTCATGATCTTTATATTAGGTCGACTAAAGTCATTGGCCAATGCAAAAGACATATTCAATATAGTAATTGAAGTATTGTCTAGTTGTCGACTAATAAAGATGAGATAAATTGATTAAACCATTGAGATAGACATTTGAATAAATCTTAAACTTAATAGAGTGATTCGGAATGAAAAGAATTTCACCAAAACTTTGTATAAAGGTTATATTTCGCTGAGTTCAAGTGAATGTTCTTTATATATTGAGTTCGTCCAACTAAACCGTGTAGAAGTTTTGTTTGGATCATCATTGGATTGATATGATATATAAAGGTTTATAAGGTCACACTATATGCGATTAGTTTTACGATTGAAGAGTGTATCAAGAAAGTATTAAATATTCAATTTAAAATTGTAATATTTAATTGTTAATAATTATGATGTTAATTTCTTTTTGATAGAAATTATTTAATTAAATTAAATTGGATCTTAAATTAATTATCTCTGTTATATTAATAAAGGTATTTTGGCTAAAATTATTTTGGGCCCATGTCTTGGACAATCCAACTCTTTTTAAAATTAGGGTTCTCTTATGTACCTATTATAAATATAATATAAAGTCATAAGTTGATAACAATAAAAACAAGAGAGACCAGAGAGATTTTAGAAAACATAAATCCTAGAGATTGGGAGTTCTTGAGCTTTCGTGAGATTTCCTAACTTCTTCACGATAGCAATACACTGGAGTTGGATCTTGCAGTCGGAGAATTAATCGCGTGGATACCTTAGTGTTGAACTCGGATCTGAATTTATTGTAAGGGTTTCATGCTTTTATCTCGTTTATTTATCATATAAATATATCCGTTCACAGAATGGATCTGTTGGATTTACAAAAATTTTAAACTTCCGCTGCACGAGTATGGTGTTTGTCTCTACGAATTCCAACAGTGGTATCAGAGCTCAGAGCTGTGTTAACGATTATGTTTATAATATTATAATATAATCATAGGTTGAATTTTAGTTTAGTATTTTAATTTGATTAAAATCGTTAATAGAAATTTTATTTGATTAAAAGTTTTTTAAAAAAATGGAAACTGGGATCACGTACCTGCCGTTTGCAAACCTCCGCTGGTAGCAACGCAGCGCCTCCGGCTGGGCCAACTCTTGGGTGACGTCAGCGGCGGAGAAGCCTACTGGGCGGGCACTCCAAACGGCGGCCACGCAGAAGGGCAGAACACGGCTGTGTTTTAGGCCATCGATTCGCAGGCTTCAGGGCCAATTTCCCATCGCTCCGGCGAGTTTTCCGGTGGGCCACTGCTGTCGGAAGCTTCGGCTCTTCACGGACTGTAGTGTGGTGCCGACGGTGGTGGGCGGCGAGGCCCGAAACGCAAGCCCTAAATTTGATTTTAGGGCTTGGGTAAAATTTTTGAGAATTTGATATAGTTTTGGGTTTGATTGTAATTTTATAAATTTATAAAATTACAGAATGGCCCTAAGTTTTTAAAAAATTGTGAGACTGCCCATAACTTTTCAAAAACTGCATTTTGACACCCAAAAACTTTTCAGAAAGATGTTTTAAGTCCAAATGGCATTTCTGTAATTATTAAGTTTTTTGAAAATTGCAGAAAGAACCCTAAAATTTTCAGAAAATCTTAAGGGGCTGTTTGGCTATGCTGAAAATTTTGAGACTTGTGTTTTTACTAATAATCTTTTAAAATTATCTTAGAAATTAATTTTAAATTTAGAATTTAATTAATTTCTAAGTTAGAGCATTTTTAAAAATTATTTAGAAATATGAATTAAATTTGGGATTTAGTAATTTCTAAATTTAAACCTTTTAAAATTATTTAGAAATAAGAATTAAATTTAGAATTTAATAATTTGTAAATTTAAATCTTTTAAAGTAATTTAGAAATAAGATTAAATTTGGAATTTAATTTTTCTAAATTTAAATGATTAACCCATGATTATTATTATATTATTGCATTATTTGATAATGTAAATTAAATTAAGTTTTTGAATTTTAATTTAACTCTGGAATTGTTCCTCTACTTGCAATAATTGTCTATGTGCTCGTATATTACCTTTTAGCATAGAGTCCGCATATATTGTCTGTGTAGGCGGCGCCCAGTATTTGTCGGACCGTTTGCTTACAAACTTTGGGTAGGCGGCGCCCAATATTTGTCGAACCGTTTGCTTATAAATTATGGGTAGGCGGCGCCCAATAATTGTTTACTGTTCAATTGGATCTTGTTAATTGTTAAACCCCGATAAATGTCCCCCAAATAAAATATGAGTCTCATCTTGAATGAACGCGCTGTCCATTATAATTGGGTTAGTACGAAACCTTTTTCGTCCATGAGTATTTGCGCCCTAGTGCTTGCTCCGAACGACGAGGTCAAGGCTCGCTCATAGGTGCATATGTTTGCGATCGTGTAATGGGGTTGACTCACTTAGTTCTTTCTTGTTGTCCTAGCGTCGGAATTAACTAAGGGCGTAAGATCGAATTATATTCGATCGACCAAGAGTTATAATTGTGTATAATTGGTTTGGACACACTACTACAAAAAAAGCCATTAGAACGAGGGTATAGGCATCGGTTGTAGTAAAAAAACGATGTCTAATGTCGCGCGGGGTCTTTTTTAATTAAAAAAGTTATAGGCATCTGTTGTTAAGTAGAAACCGATGTCTATAACCGTGCGGAGTTTTTTTTTGTAATAAATAAAAGTTATATGTATCGATTTTACCAAACAATCGATGCCTATAATAGTTCGAGGAATTTATGTGCATCGGTTGTTTAAATACGACTGATGCCTATAAGTAAGTAGGGCAACACTCTTGTTAGGCCGGACTAACGGATCATCCGTTAGGCCAAAATTTCATATCAATACATTCAGTGCAAAAACCAATACATTATAATAAAAATCAATACATCATAATACAAAAATATTACAGTAAAAAACCAATATATCATAGCATGGGTTAGAAATTTATGAAAAACTAATACTTTATGTTACAAAAACCATACATCACAGTATAAAAACCAGATGACCTAACGGGTAATGACCCGTTAATCTGGCCTAACACAAGTGTTTGCCAAAATAAATATGCGAATTCATAATTTCTCCAATCGAGGCAAGCAAACGAAAAAACCCTGTCCAGATTGCCTTTGATGTTGTTTTTACAGACTCAACACTTTTCATCTGGTGGGCCGTGGTGAGATGAATGTGACACTAGGTATCCCGCGTCTCCAGGAGATTTTGATGACTGCATCCCGTAACATCAAGACTCCCATTTTGACGTATCCATTCTCACAATGGAGACTGAAGTAAGTTTACTCAAATCTTGGTTTTTCCATTATGGTTAATTATGAATGTTAGAATAGAAAATATTGTGGGATCAGTCAAACATCATTTCCCCAATTAGAAGATATCAACACATAAATGGACGAGAGAATTATGGACCAAGCAAACCAATTCCAGCCAATGACATTATTGTTTTCCATATATAGCTCGTAGGTTTTCTTGTATAAATAGAGACATTGTATTATCATTCAAGAATAATTCAATATAATAGAAAACCACAATTCAGTTTATTTGTCGAAACATGGTATCAGAGCCTTGTTCGACCTCATCATCTACCATTTAACCATCCCTCATATAACCGACAACCACCTTGAACCGCCATGTCCGGAGACTGCAGTTCTGGGTCAGAACTTGCTATTCAATTAGCAAACATATTGAAAACCAACATAAACCAACAGCCACAAAACCCGAAATTATCCGACAATCTCCAAATCAATCTCAAGTTAAACAATCAAAACTATGCTCTATGGACCCGTATGATTCGGGTTGCCATTGGGGGAAAATCAAAAAAACTGTTAACCCATTTAACCAAAGAACCACTAGAAGAAACAAACGAATTGTTTGAGGCATGGGAGCAAGACGACCTAATCGTTTTCTCATGGCTTATACAAAACATAGAACCAACAATAGCAGGCAATCTTACCGAATATCCCACGGCAAAAACGTTGTGAGATGCCTTGGCAACAACGTATAGTAGCAGAAGAGACAAGCTACAAGTTTTCAACCTCCATGTAAAAGCAAACGAACTCAAACAGAATGAAAAATCACTTGAATAATTTTGGATCGCACTTCAAGGCGTATGGAGAGAGATCGACAGAATCGACCCCAACCCTATGTCATGCGCCGAAGATATCAAAAATTATTCCAAAGTTCGATCCGAACAAAAGCTCTTTCAGTTCCTTCACGGATTAGATCGGAAATTCGATCCAATCAAACGTGAAATCCTTCAACTCGATCCCCTCCCATCCGCAGAAACCGCGTATGCTACCGTACGCAAAGAAGCCGCTCACCAGAGTATTCTGGGAGCAACTAACAGTGAGAATCAAGGAATCGCAMCCGGGTTTCATGTCGGGTCAGGCYAACCCGAAGGGGTCGGTTTAACGAGTAAGGGCTATCGTGGAAAGAAGC
The DNA here is from genome assembly GCA_014905375.1 of Phtheirospermum japonicum. Lineage (NCBI taxonomy): Eukaryota > Viridiplantae > Streptophyta > Magnoliopsida > Lamiales > Orobanchaceae > Phtheirospermum > Phtheirospermum japonicum. The sequence goes on from BMAC01000844.1 coordinate 314,253, forward strand.
CGTTCACCAAAGAAGATAAGTCACACCTTAAGTGTGACGAATGTAAGATGATTGGACATACAAAATCCCAATGTTTRAGGATCGTTGGTTACCCCGATTGGTGGAATGATGGCCACAAAAGGGGTACACGAAACCCTAAATCGGAGAAGGAAAAGATRGGGGCCCCTACCGCACAAGCCAGCACCAGCAACAAAGAAGAGACAGGAAAAGGCTTCGGTGGTCTCGCGGCACTGGCGGCAGCCGGAAATGGAGAAAAAGGGGATGAGTTTGTCGTGACAGGTAACAGGGAGAGAGAAGGAGAGTTTCTCTCTCATGAATATCCCACCCAATCTTTTAATTCCTTTTTTACGGATATGAATAAATCATTTCCTTATATGTATAATAATAATAATAATAATAATAATAATAATGGGTCAAACCCTCATGGGCCTGCCCAAAAATGGGCCGACTATTAAAACTCCTCATGACCCAGTTGACAATGGATCGGCTCTTTCAGCCCACAGC
>BMAC01000844.1:317638-327807 GCA_014905375.1 Phtheirospermum japonicum
AAGTCGATTTATGCACCAACCTCAAAAAGCCCACATGGATGCAGTAGAAAGAATCATTGAATATCTCAAAGGAACTCCAGGCCATGGAGTGTGGTTCAAAACCAAATGGACATTTGAATATTCAAATATACACGGATGCTGATTGGGCAGGTGACAAAGGAGACAGGAGATCAACGTCAGGATACTTCTCTTTGGTAGGAGATAACCTGGTTACATGGAAAAGTAAAAAACAGAAGGTGGTGTCATTATCTAGTGCCGAAGCAGAATTCAGAGGAATAGCTAAGGGAATTGCAGAAGTACTTTGGATTAGAAAACTCTTGACCGAAGTTGGGTTTCCCCCGAAAGAAACTACTCGTGTCATGTGTGACAATAAAGCTGCAATTCAAATCTCTGAAAATCCTGTACAACATGACAGAACCAAACATGTAGAGATCGACAGACATTTCATCAAAGAAAAGCTGGAGGCAGGAATTATTGAATTACCATTTYTCAAGTCTCAAGAACAAGTGGCTGATATCCTCACTAAATCAGTTGATATAGGGATTCTGCAAAATTGCTTGAGCAAGTTGAATTTTGGTAATCCCACCATTCAACTTGAGGGGGAGTGTTAGAATAGAAAATATTGTGGGATCAGTCAAACATCATTTCCCCAATTAGAAGATATCAACACATAAATGGACGAGAGAATTATGGACCAAGCAAACCAATTCCAGCCAATGACATTATTGTTTTCCATATATAGCTCYTAGYTTTTCTTGTATAAATAGAGACATTGTATTATCATTCAAGAATAAATCAATATAATAGAAAACTACAATTCAGTTTATTTGTCGAAACAATGAAAACTAACCTGGAGAGTTGTACTTGTCTTTTTCAAAAGTTGCACTTGTTGTTGGGTGGATTATTTTTTTAAGAAAACCAACCACTGTGTGTCTAGACTTTAGAAATTGAAAATGAAACTAAAAGATAATGAGTTTGTATCCTTAAAAGACACGCATGATACTCTCAAGACCACATTTTTAATCAAGATCATGTAAATTATTAATCAAGCCAGGAATCACTATATCATGTTCCTCATTTACTAAGTATATGATATCGTTTTGTAAAGAAAATAAAGGAGAGGACAAAAAGTTCTTGGGTTAATACACACACATATATATATATGCTTAATTATGTGTCTGATGATTTAACATTAATAATATCCAATATGCTAACTAGCATAAAACAGATTAATAATAATAAAATAAAAGTAAAAATGGGTTGCTGGATTCCTACACCAAGGTGTTTGTTTCTAAATTGGAGATTTGTGGAAAGGAAAAAGAAAATTATGGTCGGTGTTGCTTGTCATTGGCTTAAAAAAAAAAAGGGTTGTTGAAATGCAAGAAATCTTGGATCATCAACTAGCTACAGAGGTTGCTGCGAATTCTCAAGAAAATGCCACGTATTTACTCATTAATGATCTGTACTTTGCCTCATTATTTAGTTTCCTTTTCTTATCTTTTTTTGTTTCTATTTACATTCTTTTTAATAAATAAAAACTATATAGAAATCTACAACTATAGTGGAATTCATGTTTAAACTTAGTAGATGTTGGGGTTTACTATATAAGTTCAGAGTGGTGAAATACGAGGTCATCTTTTTTTTTAGTTATTTTTTGATCGACTTGTATACACGATTTTTTGCAGGCAACCTTTACGACATTTTGAAGCTACCCTCCTCTAAAAGTTTTTAACCTTGTATTGACTAAGTTTAGTGCTTTTTGTGAAGTTCTCCGTGAAATTAGAATTCAACTGCACGTTTTAATGTGATGGGATTGGCTTAGAACAAATGAGGTAAAATTGTGTGGAAATATAATTGTCTACATATGAGGGCATTTGGCTATTGGAAGTATCACAAGTCGATGATTGTGAATTTTTTGTGTGATTTTTTTTTTACCTTGATGCTATTTAAAATTTACATCTGCAAGTTCTTTGCTTATTTAGTTCAGATTTTAATTTTTTTTTTTTTTTTGAGTACTGCTTGTTCTTATTTACTTGTACTTTCTAGTTTGCAGCCTGATTATGCATGAGATGACCAAACTATGTTATCGAGTATCAAAGCCAAGTGTCATCCGTGCTCATAACCAGGTACATTTGCTGTGATTTTTTATTCAGTTATTTCAAATTGGATAAACATTTTTTCTTTGGTCTGAAATCTGAATTAATTGCCTGCAGTTTAAGTCTTTGTGCGGCAATGCGTGATGGAGAAACTGGTGGATTTGCTTACAAATAACTTATGCATGTCAACAATTTTGTCCACACCCTTTAGTTAATATTTATAGATAAACTGTTATTGGTCGAGTTGCATTAAATTAATACATTATTTGTACTATGTGTTTGATGACTTTATGATATTAAATGATGGTTGATTGTTGTTGGTGCATATCATTTGCTGTATTGTTTAATTTGTTGTTAGTTGATATATATATATATATATATATATAGGGGTGGGAAAAAATATCGAAATACCGAAATACCTCATTTACCGTACCAAAAAATAACGAAAAATACCGTATTTTTGGTATACCGTGATATCCAGTACGGTACGGTATCAATACCGAAATATTAGGGTATGTTATTGGTATAAGAATAACAGAAAATCGGTAATTCGGTATATACCGAAATACCGAAAAAAATATTGATATTTCGGTATATATACTTAAATACCGAAGATTTTCGGTATTTCATCAAAAATATCAGTATTCGGTATAAAATTATTGTAATATTTGTTATTGTTGCGTTCGGTATGAAACGGTATAATACCTATAATGTCCATGAATTCGGCATGCCGTTATATCGGTACGGTACGGTATGTGTCGTGTAATTTACCAAAAATTCGGTATACCAACATTCGGTATACTGACATATTCGGTACGGTATCGGTATGAAATTATAGTTTTATGTTCGGTACGGTATCGGTATAGAAAAAAAATCTCGGTATACCGTACCGACCCACCCCTATATATATATATATTGGATGTTCAGTTTAGAAATAAAGTAATTTTTTTAATCAGAAAACACAATTCACATCGGTTGTTATAGACGAACTGATGTGCAAAGCTGGTTATTTGCATCGGTTTTGGTGAAACAATCGATGCTTATGTCAATTATTAGCATCGGTTGTTTGACAAAACCGATGTCTATTTATATACACAAGCATCGGTTGTTTGACCAAAACCGATGCCTAATGTATAGATTGGGCATCGATTTTGATCAACTAACCGATGTTTATGTCAGATTTAGCATCGGTTGTTTGACAAAACTGATGTCAATATTTATACATTAGACATCGGTTGTTTGACCAAAACCGATGCCTAATGTATAGATTAGGTATCGGTTTTGGTCAAACAACCGATGCCTATGTCTATTATTAGCATCGGTTGCAAAACCGATGCCTAAAGTCCAGGTTATAGGCATCGGTTGTAAAACCGATACCTATTAGCAAAAACAACCGATGTTGTTGGGCTATTTCTGTAGTAGTGACACCTACCAGTTGTGTTATTGTGGTCATCAGCCCTAGCAGAGACTGCAATAGTATGAATATGGATCTTGGCTCACTATGATCATATTTGATATGAGTCCGTATTCTATCGTGGGGTCATAGAATATGTTAAAATAGTGGGAGCTAATTATTAAAGTCCGTGTTAGTTAGTTAATAATTGTGATCATAGGAATTAGAACTAGAGTGTTAATTCCCCCTCTATTTATTTTCTCCAGATTAGTTAAGATGTCAAATTTATTATTGAAATGTTTAGTTGAAACGAACAAGTTGACTGGACCAAACTTTATAGATTGGTTGCGCAATCTGCGTTTAGTTCTGAGACAGGAAAAGATTGAGTATGTTTTGGACACACCTGTTCCTGAGATTCCTGATAAAAATCCTCCTGAATATGCCAAGTTTAACATGGGTATTCATGGGAAACATAAGGATGATGCAACTTCAGCACAGTGTGTAATGCTAACTGCGATGACAATAGAATTACAGAGGCAGCATGAACACATGGCCCCTTACGAAATGTTGGAGCATTTGAAGAGTCTCTATGCTTCATGTTACGAAATTGAAGGCAGACGATTTCGGGATTGAAAGCAAAGAGAAGGAAAACCTTAATTTTGGACAGATGGGAAAAAATGCGATCTTGAAGTATGTTTTCGAACAAGAGAAGGGGAAGATGAAATCGAGCGGAGGTGCGGGTTTGGATCGGTCAATGGGTCAAGAGGAAGGTGTATTGGATATCGGGCCAGAAGGATGATGGGCTGGATATACAATTGGGTTATTCAAATTAAAGTTGTTGGGCTCAATTTGTTTAATTAGGGAGGAGCCCAAATTCACTAGATATTTTATGGGTATTGTTGTCTTTCCAATTAAGTGGTCCATACCACAATTACACTATGTAAACAAATGAAACGGAGGGGGAACAATCAAGAAATGACACAACAAACTTTTCCTTCAATTCTATTTCTCTCTCCACTGTTCATCTATCCCTCCCCTTTTATCTTCATATTATCCCAGGTTACAAACATCAATTACATCAATTTAATTACATATACTACAAAATTGAAACAAAATCGGATCAACCCACAACAATTGGCACCAGAGCAGACGATCCTCGGCATGGCAGAAGTTACCCGATTCAAAGATCTCCAGGAGGCTCAAAAAAGACTAGATCAAGTGCTGCAAAATGAATCACAAAAAAGAGAAGCCTCAGAACTTAAGCTACAAGAACAGATTACTGATATTAATTCAAAGACACAAGCCCAGATTTCCAACATCAAGTCAGCTATACATGAACAGACCCAGAATCTTACCAGTAAATTGGAACATCTTACTGCAACCCTAGCCACTCTCCAGCTGCAGATCCTGAATCCAGACAGAGGAAAAAACCAGGAAGAAGGAGGATCTATATTGGGAAAACCTTTTTCAACACCTGTCACACTAACTGGGAATCAAACAGGAACAACCAGGAGCAAACAACAAATAGAATATACAGGAAATCACACCACAAGTCCACTACCCAAGATAGAAATCCCACATTTTGATGGAACACAACCCAGGTCATGGATGTTGAAGTGTACTGGATACTTTAAATTGGTGCCTTTCATGAATGACACATAGAAGGTGACATTGGCTGCCATGCATTTTGAAGGGAAGGCAGCCCAGTGGTACCAAAACTTTGGGGTTAACCAGGCTGATTTATCATGTGCAAAATTTCTAGACATTATTTCAGCAAGGTTTGAACAACTCAAAGAAACCAAAATCATTGCAGAATTTAATAAACTCAAGCACACAGATTCTTATATGGAGTATGTTGAGAAATTTGAGGAACTCAGAGCATGTATGTTGATGATTAATCAATGGTATTCAGATGAGTATTTTATAGCAAGTTTTATCAGTGGATTATCTGAAGAGGTGCAGGCTTTCATTTCCAGGTTTGAACCTACCACACTGCAACAGGCAATAGATTTGGGCAGGAATCAGTTGATCACTATGGATGCTATCACAAAAAAATTGAAGGGAAACACAAGATATACCAGTTTGCCACACTCTAAGAGTACAGACTCCTCCACATTTGGGAAAACAGCTAATACCATCAACCAGAGACCCCCTACCAAACTGTTGACTTCAAGTGAAATGGCTTCAAAGAGGGAGAAAGGCCTATGCTACAATTGTAATGAAAAATTCATTCCAGGTCACAGATGTAAGAGCAGGATTAATTATATGATAATGACTGAGGAGGAAGAACTTTCTTATCTGAAGGCTGAGGAGGGGGATCACAATGATTTTCAAGAGAGCATGGATGAAATACAGATGTCTGTGAATGCCATTACAGGGGAAGATGGAGTTACCACTATGAGGGTATGTGGACAGCAGAAGGAGCAGAGGCTACATATTTTGATTGACTCAGGGAGTACCCTGAGTTTTATTCAGGAAAGAACTGCCAAACAGCTAGGTTGTCACCTCACTTCAGTTAAACCCTTACTTGTGAAGGTGGCTAATGGTCAGAAAATGGTGAGTAATCAGTGTGTGAAGGATTTCTGTTGGGAAGTGCAAGGACACCAGTTCACCTATTCCCTAAGGGTGATACAGAATGAAGGGTGTGACCTCATCTTAGGAGGTGATTGGCTTAAATCATGTACTCCCATTGAGTTGGACTATGCTAAGAAGACTTTTACAGTAACCCTCAAGGGTAAAAGGGTAAGGATACAGGCTATTGCATCTACAACAGATTGTAAATTCATCTCTCACTACTACAAAAACAGCTTTCTAAGGCTGTTAATTAAAGGCGGTTCATTTCATTTTACGGCGGTTTCCTCAGAACCGACGTTAAAATTGGATTTTCAACTGATTTTAACGGCGGTTTCCTAAAAACCGCCGTAAAGTGACACAGTCTACGGCGGTTGTTCAAGAACCGCCTTAAAAACTCACATATTCTAAGGCGGTTTTTTGTGAACCGCCGTAGAATGTATATAAGATAAGAAGCTCTCAAACACGTGGCTACATAAGATAAAACACAAACTACTTTAGGTTTTCTGAGTCCCGTCCCTCTCCACACAAAATCATTCCCCTCTTCAATATTTGCTCCTCTGTCCCATCACCAAACCTAAGGTTCCGGTTGCCGCCGTAAAAAACCCCGGTCAAGCCGGCCCGCCAGGTACAACCACCACCCGAAAACCCTAAAACCCCACCCACCCGCACCGCCGCGCCTGCTCTTCAGAATGAAGGAACGGCCGCCGTCTTCTCACGGTGCTCTCTACGTGCCTCCCCACCACCGCCTCCGCTTCGTAATCATCTCCGCCGCCACCAATACCGATACAAGTGTGACCACTTGCAGCGATGTTGACAATCGGCCGCTGTCTTCTCACGGTGAGCTCGTTTTTTTTCTTTAGTTTTTTATTTTTGTTAATTAGTTGCTTTGTTGGATTTTTTTTTGTTTCTGCTTGTTGATTGTTGGTCGATTTTCAATTTTTGCTCATCTTTTCGTATGCAAATCATTTCAAAACATTCAAAATCATCTCCAAATACAGATCTAGGGTTAATTTTCTGATCCCTAAAACCCCCGACTCACAAGCTCCTGAAATTAATTTTCTGATTCCAGTAGTGATACAGCTGTTAATGGACCATTGATGGTAAGTTGTTTTTTGTCCATGATTGAAACATTGGTGTTCCCTTTGCTTGTTTGTTTTAAAAATAAATATGTTTTTTCCCCTGATCATTAATACTTTTATATTCAGACTACTATAGAAATGTATCTTTGTTATGTGCTATTTCATAATGTCAAACCTCTGCTACTTATGAAACAGCAGCCTCAGGCTCTAGTCGACATCAGTATTGAAGCATTTTACCTCGTTACATTCCGGAACAAGTTAAGTTGAAAGCATAGGCTCTAAGGTTTATTTTCTATGCTCTTTACGTTGAAGCCTCTCATTGCTTGCTTTCATTTAATAAATATATAATTTCTATTGTTAGCTTTTTTTAAATCTTCAGCACCATATGGTAGTGATTATATCGGTTAAGTGTTTTATATCTTTCTAACCAAAAAGATGGGTTCTCTWTTATGATATCTCCCGACATTGTGAATTCCTCTAATTTTAAGAATCAATCACGTATAAAGAAAGCCAAGCAAGAGAAGAAATTATTAGAAAGAGAAAGGGAGAAGGTACTATATAGAATAGAACCATGAAAATCTATTATTGGCTCGTTACACATTCACTAGTTTTCACTTCTATGTTTAAGTTGGTAGATGAATGGGGTGACTCTGTTCTAAGATCTTGTGTGCGAACATAGAAGTTGTCATCTTCAAATCCTATTTAGCTTTTTTTGATTTAAAGAATCTCAATAGCTGTCAATTTATTGTCAACATGTACCAATGACTATATATGTTTAAACTTACAGTGAAAGGGATTTAGGTTTGTTTAGTATGCACACTCTTGGCATAACTTTCACCATCATTTTCCATTATGTGATGGCAGTTCGAGTAACTATATTCTCTAAGTGTTCTTTTAATAGTCTCGTTGTCAGGGAATTCTGTCACGACATTGTTATTGTTCACTCATAGCAAAAGTGGAAAATAAGTTGATTTCCTGCATGGCTGGTGTGGCCCGGTTTTTCTAAAATCAAATAACCTGACCCGGTTCTGTGAAAGTGGACTGATGAAAACTGACTGATAGCCATTGTAATCTTTGGTTGAGAAAACATACACATGTCCATTTATTTGTCTTCTCATTCTTCTGCTTCTTGATTAGTTTTACTCTATTCTACGCCTAATGCTTCAATTAAATCATGATATTCCGTAGCTAAGTAGAATGTTTTCATGGTTTACATCTGTATATTATTTTCATTTGATTTTCGTTTACTTGCAGGAAAGGAAAGGATTTGAGCTGGTAAAGAGCTATTAGAGGCTAAACGAGTGGCAGAAGAAAGTGAAAGGAAACGGTTGGGCATGATTTTTGGTTACATTTAAGATGTTTGGATCTTTTCATTGTTGCTTATTATACTCTTGTCACTCTTTCATTTGCGTTGCGAGAGAAGAGCACGGGATAGAGTTCGTCAGAAATTGCAGCAYGATAAGGTACATCTGAATTGATGTTATTCATGATGAATTTTAACATATTTGTAAGTTYAGACAGTAAAAAGGAGACAGTTTTCCAAAGAATTSTAACAACCAAGGACTCCTTAAAATTCGTGTTTTCRTGAACATTGTTATTTTGTATATCATATTCCTTAAARTYTGGTAGTTAGAAAGACGGGGCATCCTTGGATTGCCTAGGGAAGCTCCTGTGATAACGCATTCCCAGAAAGAACAAGCGTATCAGCAATATGAGGAAGTTGCTAAAAGAAGTGCTAGGTCACTCACTGCTGTTGGGATCACYTAGAAAATRGACATAACAGGTATGCAACTTGGAATATATCAGTGTGCCTAACATATAGATTCTAATACACATGAAAACTCGATCTACTTTTTCTTAAATAAATAAAAGAAAAATATAATCCCTTTTGGTCTTCTTTATTTCTTTTCTCACCTGGGTCATATAGTTTCTGTCAATTAATTGTGCTTCAATAATTTTATGGTCCTTGATTGATAGAAATTCATTCTTATCAGATTGTTTAATTTTTCGTTGATGTTATTTAAATATTCTGTTATTCTTTAGCTGCATTTTAGCTTTCCTTGAGCAGAGCTTTAGTGGTTAAGTCAAAAGATGTGCTACTATTGAGGAGATGAATATAATTAAATGGTATTTAAATGATATCATGGAAAATGAATTTGCTATATGAACATGGTAGTAGAAGTCTTGATTTTTCTTGAAAAGTGGTGAAGAATTAAGATGGAATTCATGTAAACATTGGTTGGTAAATTGAACTTCTTTTCCCTTCAAGGCAATAGAAAATATCTACTGGTGGATAAGCATCAATGATTACTGACTTTAAGAAAAAAAATAAATAAAACAAAGAATATTCTCATCCATAAGTGTTGATTGGAAACATATAGGCACCAACTATTGATGGAAACCGGAATCTCCGTGTTTGTCACCCCTCCGGTGACGCCCACTCCCAGCCCCAAACCGGAATCTCCTTACAAAACGGAACCGGTTCAGCCGCCGCCCCCACCGGTTATGGCGCCTCCAGCTCAATTCTACAAGGAAAGGCCTTCCTCTTTTGCTTTCTTCTGGGATGCTGTTGCCAAATCTCAAAACGGTATTGTTGTAAAGTTTCTTCTTTTGCTGATTTTTTGTTTGTTTGTTTGTTTTTAAATGTAAATTAGTTTTGTGTTCATAATGTGGAGATTTGAGTTTTCTAATTTAGTTATAATTTATAATTAATTATTTCAGCACACGCGAGCTTGGACGAGCATGTGGCACATTGGTTTGGGTTGAATAAGTCCAGATATCAGTGGGCATTAGATGATTACTATGAAACAATGAGAAGGTGAAAATACTTTTGTTTGTTTCCTAATTACGAATGTTGCTCTCTCTCTTTATGTTTTTTCCTTAATTTTTTTATGTGAATGTTTTTTCTGCCAATCATGTTTGCCTTAAGTATATGATTTATTCTAAATTGTMAAAGTATAAATATTGAACAATTCAGTTATGAGGTCAGGTACAAGAGGTTTATTTGACATGATGTGATTTTTTTTT
>BMAC01000844.1:332400-346216 GCA_014905375.1 Phtheirospermum japonicum
GATCTTGGAGTATGTTTTCGAACAAGAGGAGGGGAAGATGAAATCGGGCGGAGGTGCGGGTTTGGATCGGTCAACGGGTCAAGAGGAAGGTGTATTGGATATCAGGCCAGAAGGATGATGGGCTGGATATACAATTGGGTTATTCAAATTAAAGTTGCTGGGCTCAATTTATTTAATTAGGGAGGAGCCCAAATTCACTAGATATTTTATGGGCACTGTTGTCTTTCCAATTAAGTGGTCCATACCACAATTACACTATGTAAACGAATGAAACGAAGGGGAACAATCAAGAAATTACACAACAAACTTTTCCTTCAATTCTATTTCTCTCTCCACTGTTCATCTATTCCTCCCCTTTTATCTTCATATTATCGCAGGTTACAAACATCAATTACATCAATATAATTACATATACTACAAAATTGAAACAAAATCGGATCAACCCACAACACTTCACAAGCTCAAACTATGGAGTTTGAGCTGCTAAGATATCTCTTTAAGTGCAAACTTCATGATGGGGGCAATGTATATGAGCATGTTTTGAAGATGAGAGGGTTGATTGAGAGGTTGGCTTCGATTGGAACGAACCTACCTGAAAATGTCTCAGTCAACTTGATCATGAGTTTGCTTCCTAGTTCATTTGAAAACTTCATTGTGAATTATAATATGAACAACACGAAAGCGAAGCTTCCCGAGCTTCATAACATGCTTAAGACATATGAGTTTTCCACCTCAAAGGGAAAAGCTGTACTCATGGTGAGTACATCTGCTAGATCTAACCTGAAAGGTAAGAAAAAGCAGAAAAAGAAAACTAAGGCTGAGACTAAGCATCCAGCTTTGAAGCCAAAAGGAGGTGCTCGTAAGAAGCCAACATTGGATAAAGATGTGTGCTTATATTGCAAAGAAAAGGGACATTGGAAGAGAGACTGTGAGAAGTGGAAAACATTAGATGTTTCCGTCTCCTCAAGTATGTTTATCATTGAGATAAATATGTCTATTAATAACTCTCACTGCTGGGTATTTGATACCGGATGTGGCTCACATATTTGTAATAATGTGCAAGGGCTAAGTGACAGCAGGATGGTTAGACCGGGAGAAGTTTGCCTGCGCGTGGGAAATGGAGCAAAAGTTGCTGCCGAGCGTGTAGGGACTTATAAATTAGATTTACCCTCGAGTTATATACTAAATTTATATAATTGTTATTTTGTTCCATCGATTACGAAGAATATTGTTTCCATTCCGATGTTAGACATTGAAGGGTTTTCCTTCCATTTTGCTAATAATAATTGTTTATTTACGTATAATGGTATTATTTATGGAAATTCTCCACTTGTGAATGGTTTATATGTTCTTGATTGTAGTCATGACATTCTCAATGTGCAAAACAAACGTATAAAGTTAAGTAATATGAATAATCCCACTTACTTATGGCATTGTAGGCTTGGTCACATAAATGAAACAAGAATCGCAAGGTTAAGAAAGTTAGACTACTTAACACCATTTGATTTTGAGTCTTATGGACAATGCGAATCTTGTCTCAAAGGAAAAATGACCGACAAGCCATTTTCTAGGAAAGGCATACGAGCTAAAGAGGTGCTTGAGCTGGTTCATACTGATGTATGCGAACCTTTTCCTACTCAAGCTAGAGGTGGTTATTCATACTTCAATAATTTTACTGATAACTTCTGTAGGTTTAACATGTGTATCTTTTGAAGCACAAGTCAGAGGATTTTGAGAAGTTTAAGGAGTATAAGTTAGAAGTTTAGAAACAAGTTGAAAAGAGTATTAAGACTCTTCGATCGGATCGAGGAGGAGAATACTTGAGTAAAGAGTTTCTCGATTACTAAAAACATCATGGAGTCCAATCGCAATGGACGCCTCGTGGAACACAACAAATGAATGGTGTTTCTGAAAGGAGAAATTGAACCTTATTATATATGGTTAGATCCATGATGATATTCTAAGATCTTCCGACATACCCATGGGGGTATGCTTTACTAAATTCAATCTATGTTCTGAATAGAGTTCCATCGAAGTCAGTAAATAAAACTCCATATGAGTTATGGCATGTCATGCGAACCTAGGGTTGCCCTACATATGTAAAGAAGATGCGTACTGACAAGTTGGAATCTAAAAGTGAGAAATATTATTTTGTGGGGTATCCTAAAGAAACACGAGGATACTATTTTATCTTCCTGGAGAACATAAGGTCATTGTTTCCAGGCAAGTGACTTTCCTTGAGGAAGACTATGTCTACAAGGAAAGAAGTCGGAATAAGGTAGAACTTGAAGAAACTCAAGAACCACAAAGTGACATGGAGGTTGAAAACTTGTCTAATGACCTAGACAAGAATTCAGTGGGAGATTCTGGTCATTCCTATGGTGAAGATCTGTCACTTAGAGGACAATCTTTAGCCAGTGGAAGCATTGATAGAATTGATGTAGTAATGCAAAACTTATCATCTCAACCAATGAAAGACCAAGCAATGGTTGCATAACTCCCTCCTCAGGAAGATCATGTTGATGATACTTATGAGGAATCTCAAAATGCTGGACCATCCAGCACAGAAGAACCTTCTCATGATTAGAACACGCAAGACACTCAAACGCGTGATAACCAACTTCGTAAGTCTACTATGATTCATAGGCATCCGAAAAGACTAAACCTCCTTGTAGAGGATCAATGTGATGTGGAAGTTTTGGACGATGATGAACCTAGAACTTACACTGAGGCTATGTTAGACATTAACTCAAAGAGGTGTCTTGAATCCATGAAACCAGAAATGGACTCGATGTACACAAATTAAGTTTGGAACTTGGTTGACTTGCCAGTTGGGTTAGACCCATTGCATGCAAATAGGTCTTTAAGAAGAAGATCGATGCAAATGGTAAGGTACAAGCCTATAAGGTTAGGTTGGTAGCAAAAGGCTATAGTCAACGAGAAGGAATTGACTATGATGAAACCTTTTCTCAGTTGCGAAAATCAAGTCCATTGGGATTTTACTTACTATAGCTGCATACTACGATTACCATATTTGGCAGATGGATGTTAAAACTGCTTTCCTTAATGGTGAATTAACCGATATGATACAACCAGAGGGTTTTACATCTGAATTGAAACCCAAAGCGGTATGTAAGCTACAAAAGTCTATTTATGGAAGCCTCTAGAAGTTGGAATATTTATTTTGACAAAGCAATCAAATCGTTTGATTTTGTCAGAAACAAAGAAGATCCATGCTTTTATAGTAAACGCCCTGGAGGGAGTATTGTTTTATTATTATATATGTTGATGACATATTGATAATTGAAAATGATACTCTTGTCACGCAATCAGTAAAGAATTGGTCGTCCAGCACCTTCATGATGAAGGACTTGGGTGAAGCCTGTTATATTCTTGGAATTAGGATCTACCAGGATAGACCTAATAGAACATTGGGGCTATCACAGTCCATGTACATATATAAAGTACTAAGATGATTCTCTATGAAAGATTCCAACAGGGGATATATTCCAATGGGTCATGGTCTCAAGTTATCAAAGAAGGATGGTCCTTCTACTGATAAGGAACTTGAGCGCATGAAAAGGATCACATATGCTTCAGTAATATGATCAATCATGTATGCCATGATTTTCACAAGGCCAGATGTGGCTTATGCACTTAGCATGACTGGTAGATTTTAGCAGAATCCTGGGGAAGAACACTGGAAAATAGTCAAGAGTATTCTTAAGTATCTTAGAAGAACTAAAGAATATTTCTTAGTTTATGGTGGACAAAAGGAACTGGCAGTTGCTGGGTACACTGGTGCCAGTTTCAAAACATACCATGATGGCTACAAGTCACAATTTGGGTATGTCTTCATTTTTAATGATAAGGTAGTAAGTTGGAATAGTTCCAAGCAAACTACTGTTGCTGATTCGGTAAATCGAAGCTGAGTACATTGTTGCATAAGAGGCAGCTAAAGAAGCTATCTCGATAAATAAATTCTTAAGGAATTAGGGGTATTCCCTAGCACCAATATCATTGTGTTGTGACAACATTGGTGCTAGTGCGCTATCAAAGCAACTGAGATCCATGAACAACAACAAGCATGTACTAAGACGCTACCACTTGATCAAGGAGATAGTGGAGATAGGAGAAATTAAAATAAAGTGTGCTCAAACTCATCATATTCTGGGTAACATGATGAGCATTTCGTAAGCCTGAATATTGGATATATAGGTGATTGGCTCTAGGCCAAGTGGGAGATTGAAAGTATGAATGTCCTAGAAACAATCAAATTTAAAGATATTATACTTGATCACAATTATTATATATATCGTAATATATATGGCATTGAGTTTATTGAATTATTATTTTGATTGTTTGTGATTATTCATATAAATGTTCCTGTAGAGTTAATGTTGTCATTGATATGGTGAGATGTCATTAATAAAATATTACTCTTAAAATAGCCACGACTAACGATTATCAAGATTGGGATATTGATAATATAATATATGTCGGCATGTGGTCTGCATCATATTTTAGAGAATGCAGTAAGTCTCACGACTGCGAATAATAGTTATTCGTGATGGACACATGGATACTTTGGAGAGTATTGATAAACCCTGCTGATAAGTTATTTATTGTATGTCTATAAACTTATAAGTGTATAAAGCGTGTGATAATCCTTTGACTTGAGGTCAATATGCACCTTGTTTACTGAGTGATGTACTTTTACCATGACCAATGCTTGCACTCCTTTTCGGGGTAGATACGGCTCGTGTTGGGTGAATCATAATGTAAATGAAGGTGGTAGTTGAGCCAAGAAAGAATTCATTCCTCGATTGGAATTTCAAGAGACATCACTCATAATCTCTATATTAGGTCGACTAAAGTCATTGGCCAATGCAAGAGACATATTCAATATAGTAATTGAAGTATTGTCTAGTTGTCGACTAATAAAGATGAGATAAATTGATTAAACCATTGAGATAAACACTTGGATAAATCTTAAGCTTAATCGAGTGATTCGGAATGAAAGGGATTTCACCAATCCTTTATATAAAGGTTATAACTCGCTGAGTTCAAGTGAATATTCTTCATATATTGAGTTCGTCCAACTAAGCCATCTAGGAATTTTGTTTGAATCATCATTGGATTGATGTCATATATAAAGGCCTATAGGGTCACACTATATGCTATTAGTTTTCCGATTTAAGAGTGTATTAAGAAAGTATTAAATATTTAATTTAAAATTGTAATATTTTGTTGTTAATAATTATGATGTTAATTTCTATTTTATAGAAATTATTTAATTAAATTAAATTGGATCTTGATTTAATTATCTATGTTATATTAATAAAGGTACTTGGGCTAAAATTATTTTGGGCCCATGTCTTGGACAATACAACCCTTTTTAGGATTAGGGTTCTCTTATGTACCTATTATAAATATAACATAAAGTTATAAGTTGATAATAATAAAAACAAGAGAGACCAGAGAGTTTTTAGAAAACATAAATCCTAATTTTGAGATTGGGAGTTCTTGAGCTTTCGTGAGATTTTCTATCTTTCTTCACGATAGCAATACACTGGAGTTGGATCTTGCAGTCGGAGAATTAATCGCGTGAATACCTTAGTGTTGAACTCGGACCTGGATTTACTGTAAGGGTTTCATGCTTTTATCTCATTTATTTATCGTATAAATATATTCGTTCACAGGATGGATCTGTTGAATCTACAAAAATTTTAAACTTCCGCTGCACGAGCATGGTGTTCGTCTCTACGAATCCCAACATAGATAAGCACCAAAAATCCAAGCAACGCAATAGAAAGGAGTAAAAGACAAGTAAAACATCAATCGCATCAACTTCACAACAAGATAGAACAAAGTTTACTGTTAAACCAAACTACCCAGGAATCATGAAAAAACCACACAAAGTAGCGAGCATAAGGAGACGTTAAAATCAAACTCTATAGGAAACCAATCCACATAACCATATCAAAGATATATTCGAACCATTAAGAATAATCACAAAATTTAACCTCAGTTCAACAAAGTGGTAAGAAATGAGCTCAAGAATCAAACAAAAATCTCAATATAGAACCAAAAAAAAGAGTGCCTCAAATCTGGAAACATAGTTAGAACACAAAATAATCCCACAAAATATCATAAAAAAGAGGAGGGATAAATTGCGCACCTCGGACACGGAATCGAGAATGAACAAAAAGAAGGCCTTAATAGAGACTAAACCCTAAGTGGAATCTAGGGACGAGGCAGTGGTCAAGATTTGGGGCTATAGAAGGTGAGACGGGATGGTGGCGGTTCTAGTGGATGGAGGTGCTGGCGCTACTGTTGTGAGCTGCCGTCGGTGGTATTTAAGGAGGACAACATATGATGGCTTGATGGTTGGCGCGGCGTGGACTATTAGAAGTTTTCTAATGGAAATATATGAATATGAGGCGATATTGAAAAATAGAGGGGCAAGAGGATGAGGTGGGAGCGAGATATCTGGCTGTGGCAGCGGCGCATGCTGCTGAGTAAAGGAATTTTGTGATGGTGACCTAAGATGAAAAGGACATGATTTAACGGAGGTGATAGCGAAATAGAGGAGGTGAGGCAGCGGGGGTTCAATTTGGGAGGTTTCAATTTTTATGTGTTTCTAATTATTTTATTTTATTTTATAATTTAACTTTTTTAAAGAGAAAATTTCACGTCAGTTTTTCAAAATAACTGATGTCAATATTCTACATCACATCCGTTTTTCAAAATGATGTAAAAATCTATATTTAACATCAGTTGTTAAAATAACCGATGTGAAGTATTTTTGACATTGGTTTTCTTAAAACCGATGTTAAACTACCGATGTGAAATCCCCTTTCTATAGTAGTGACGGCTAACGATTTTATCGATATGTTGTTGGATATGTGTAATCGATCTTGAGAGATTGAGGCGGGCTCTTGACAGGGATAGCCGAACACTCAGTGTGGATTTTCGAGTCCAATTTCCTGTGGAACAGGCGAAAAAATGAATGCCCTGTTATTAGGCAAGACAGAGGTTTTGATCAAGAAATATGGCCTCTATTTTTGGACGATCTCTGACGGAGAAAATATATTTACCTAATCCAACCTTCACATCGTTGAGTGACAAGTTTAATGTTCAGATGCTATATCCGGAGTTGCCCCAAGTGCCGATTCGGTTGGCAGCGGCACCTCTTCCGCGATCGTCAACTAGTTCATAAACTGAAGCTGCCTTCTGACGACAGGTCGATCAGTTAGAGCAAGCGAATCAGAACTTGACAACGCGTGTGCACAGGACGTCTACCAGGGTGAGGGCCCACAGCGGTCCAGAGCTACACGTCGATGATCCGATGATTTGTATTTTCTAACTCTGTTTCCATTTTTATCTTTTGTTTTAAAAAGTTTGCAAGGTTGAAAGTTTTGGGGGTCTGTATTTGTTGTGTGGTGGTGCGTGCATTAAATTTTAGAGTATGCATTTTACTTGGTTTCATTTTTAGTTTTTTTAGATTCAAGTTTATTTTTCGTTCGTAAAAAAACAAAAAAAAAATAAAATGGGTCACTTTAGTCGATACTTAAAACTCTTGCGATTTCTAAGAAAATAAGGGTCCTGAGTCTGGATGAGTTTGTTTGAAAAACTTGAGTAATTTACTTGTGCGCAAATGACCACTTACTTTTCTTGGGTTCATTGTTTTTTGTGTGTTTTGTGCCTTAATTATAAATTTCTTGGGATAAGCAATGGTTTAAGTTTGGAAAAGTTTAATATGCGAAAAAATGTGTATTAATTAATGGTGTATAAATTTACTTTTATTGGTTGAGTGGTTGTGAATTGATCTTGATGATGCAGGATTTTATTGGGTTGTCCGATAGTAACAAGCAGGCTGCAGGAAGGCCATGTGGGTCTGACCCTTATTGGGCCTATATTAAGAGGCAGTGAACCCTCCTATATATATTGAATACATGCGACTAGATTTGGGGAATTATCATTAGAAGACTTAAGACAACCGCAAGTAGAGACCTTTTTGGAGAGGGAATCAAGACAAATCTTTGGAGATTTTTGGAGAAACCTACCATCAGAAGAGCTGGCTGACCTACTGACAAGTTTACGATGCAGCCCTAACCATTGCTTCTGCTATCCGAAGTCGTGTTGTCAATCTCGTTAGTTATACTTCTGCTCTTTCTT
Organism: Phtheirospermum japonicum; assembly: GCA_014905375.1. Lineage (NCBI taxonomy): Eukaryota > Viridiplantae > Streptophyta > Magnoliopsida > Lamiales > Orobanchaceae > Phtheirospermum > Phtheirospermum japonicum. The sequence continues at coordinate 340,582 of BMAC01000844.1, forward strand.
ATGTATATACTACTATCATACTTTTTTATTAAGATATAATACTTTTTAAATATTAAATCAAACTATCTTTTTTTGAAAATCAAAATGTATTTTATTTAAAGCAATTGATAAGTCCAAAAAGTTGAACTACCAAATAAAGGGGGTACTAACCTCAAAAGAGATCAGCGACCTGAATTGGATATTGAATATGTCATAGCAACCTGAGAAGCCCTCCTCGAATCTCCTGGCGACCTCGCTGATCCTGCAAAACAGCGTCTCGAACGGGTAGGAGTCCCACCCCCCAACCCGTTAAGACTCTCCGATACTTAAGTCAATATTAACTCATGAAAATAATGAGAGGTATGCACCTCATTTTATAGATACAAGAGAAGTCCTTGTTTACCTTCTCCTACCACAATTCCATAAATACAACAACTGTCTTATAATTAGGATTCCTCTCATATAGTAAATTCCCATAAACAATAAARCTCTCAATAAAGTACCAAAATAAGCCGGAGCTTACGGCCCACCAGGCCCATAACAATCCACGTACATCAAACCCACAAACAGGCTCAAGTACTCAGCCCAAATTATAAGAGATCGCGACCCTGTATGAAAAGTCATCCCCATACTACAGGTCGCTACTCTTCACAAACAGCTCGCTAATACCAAAACAGCTCGCTCACTTCTCAAAATCACAACATAGCTCGCTCATCTTCTAGGAGGAACACCCTCTCCCATAAATGAGGTCGCTTACCACAAATAACCTCATAAATCCAATAATATTACGTATGGACATTTTGGTCCGTATCAGCAATAAAAGTGTCAAGTTTGAACAATAAGGTTTTTTATATAAGCACTAACGCGCAATGTTGATATCATTAATTAGGGCGATAAATGTGGCATATACGGAGCTAACTATCCGGAATGGATCATAGCAATGCAGGTTAAAGATTTTATTAGCTGTCTTTTGCATTTGTTCTTTATGGTCGTGTGGATGACAGTGAGTATGTGTCTCAATTCTTTTATCATATTTGACTTCTGGAAATCAAATGCGGCCAGAAAAATGTGTCCCCAACGATCCCATCATTTTTTTCTTTCCAACTTAATGTATTCATTGCTTCTTTTTTTTTTTATTAATCTCAGGTTCTTTGTTAAATATACACCTAGAAGTCGAGTGCGGCGATAAAATATGAGCATAATTATCTATATGGGGCTGATTAGGAGGTTTGGTTCTTGGAAATCAATCGATTTCAAGTACAGCATCTTATTTTTCAGTTATTCGTCCTTTGTATTGAGAACTATCATTTTAAGCCTTGTTTGGTCCGTCTATGTAATTTGTTTGTGGATATTGTTATGATAATCGTGTAATTCACACTTGCAAGTCGGGAGTCAAGATCATGTCAAATTTAGCAGAGTTAACATCCGTCTTGTTATTCATATCAAGTGTCTGACTCCTTGCACAACTTATTAATGACGTGTTTTTCGATTGACTCGAAATGACCTAAATATTTTATAATTATGTATCCTACAGACACTTATTCGTTTTAATAGGAAATCTGGTTTATTTTTACTGAGAGTATTAGAGTTTTTTTATAATTGTATTTGTATTTAATTTTTATTTTCATTTATTTTTTTTACTACTTTATAGAAGGTATTTTCAAGAACCGCCGTAAATTGTCTGTTCTGGAAAACAGACTTTTTAAAAGGTATTTTATAAGAACCGCCGTAGAATCCACTACCGTAAATTTTTACGGAGGTTCTTAAGAAACCGCTGTAAAAAGCCCCACTTTCTACGGCAATTTTACGGCGGTCGATATAACGGCGGTTCGAAAACCGCCTTTAAAACCCTGTTCTGCAGTAGTGGTAGTTGACGAAGATCCTGGTGAGTTAAAAAATAGAGTGGTCATGAATTTATTCTGTTTCTTCTCTCTTCTTTATCAAAAACAGTGATTTATATTTTATTTCTAATTTAAAATTATATAAACATTATGTGTGAGTAGTTTAATTTATTCGGTTCACATCGATTGATTATTTCCAATTAATTCCCGTAATATTTATATCATTTTTTTTATGAAATTGTTTGTGTTATTCTATTTTCTTGTCATTGTTATATAATTTATATTTTAGATTGAACATCTATAGATATCAATTGCTAGAAATAGGAATACAATCCGTAATTTTTGTCGTTTCTATGTTATTCCTAATTACTATTAGGGATAACACAACATAAATTAATTGAACGGATCTAATGAGTCTATTGCTTAGATTAGTCCATTTGTCGAGCGTCTAATACTTTTATTAAATTAAATTTAGAGAGCTTATTCTAAATTGTCCATTAATTAGGTTTAGTCGAAGAGCTTGTTTCGATTAAATATTAAGTAAGGGTAAATTCGAGTAACAGAGTTTAATGCTATTTAGGGCTAGTAATTTCATATGAAAAGTGAATTATAATATTACAATTGGATGAATTGATCGAGGGCGAAAACTGAACTTGAAATGGAGTTTTCTCGTTATTATTAATCTCATATTTATTTTCGTACGTGTTTCATTTGTTCGAATTTATTTACTTTGTCGTTGTTCATCTAGTTATTTGGTTATTTAATTCTAATTAGTTAGTTTATCATCATTTAATTATTTAATTAAGTACGAATAATTACAAATTAATCCACACTTCTCGTGGGATTGACCCTTACCGCTTCTAGTTAGTAGAGAGAAATTGTAGAAAAATAAAAATATTAAATTTATCTTGTAACGACGCGCACTCCCACTCCGACCTCTATCTGCTCTTCACTCCACATCCCATCTACACACATTTTTTTCATTTAAGTTACTAATAAAATTTAACAAAATCCAAGAAAATCCACTAATGTATAAAATTTCCCTAAATCTATGTTCATAACACCCACTAATTACACAGTCACACAACTGCAAACCAAAATGAAGCATGTATGCCACCAAACAGAAAATACTAATTCGAGAAACAAGAAAAGAAAAAATAAAGTCGCACAGAGCTAACACACTAAAACCCACGTGCAGACGCACGTACAAACAAAACCACACACACGATAATTATGAATCAGCCCATTTTCTAGAACAAAATAATTTTAAAATATAAATATGCCAGAAAAGATTTATGAATAGCATATACAAAACCTAAACCAATTCATCGACCACGAGGCTCTGCATCATCTCAAAACATTTTATTTTCAATATCATTCAATGCCAAGTAGTAGAAGCGCCGGCTTTTGTTTACTCTTCAAAACACGGGTCATTAATGATCCATTGCTTAACCAAAAATGCAACACATTGTTTTGTTTAACTAATTATGTAAGCACTCAACCAAGAAGAGGGGAGATTATCGGAGCAACAAATGAAGTTCGATCTAGCCCAACCAAAAATTTTGTACTTATGCATCAAATAATAGCTTTTCCCGTGTAGCATCAAAAGCAACTTATATAAACACATAAGGTGTTTAAAAACTGATTTACCTTCAAAAACGCGTGAAAGGTGCACCTTTCGATGGACGACTGTATTAGCATAAAGGGTGTTTTTATAAAGGGTGTTTTTGTAGCCGGAAAAACAATTCAAAATATAATACTTTTTTAAATTTACCGAGCATCTGAGTAAATGATGACAATCAATTTGTGTTGCTTCAACTCTAAGAGTGGACTGCTTCTCCTATGATTAGTTCAACAAGCCACCTATTTCTCACCAGCACAAATAAATGATGCCAATAATTCAGACAAGGAGAGTTGATGCTATCCATACGAAATCTAATCAAAATTATCTTTTACATGCCATGCAAAGCTGGAAAGAGGTTCAAGTGTAAAACTAAGCAGAACGTGTAAAAAAGGCTATTATGAATCAACATTTCAGCTGAAAAACAAAAAACACCTAACTACTACTCCAGGCTGGTCTCGCCCCCTTGGCAATCATTCTGAAGCGTCTTAATCTTTGCCACCAACGTAATAAATATTCACATCTTCACCCATAAGTCATACTTAGTATAACCTGCAATGTAGGCACGTGTAAGAATTGGAAGAACAAAAAACAGCTTGCGGTAAAATCAACATTTTGGTAAAATAATAAATAATACGAGACTAGTGGTGACGATAGAAATTGTTGCATGGTTTCTCATAGGTTTTCAAAAGCATGAGGCGACGAAACTGAGAGAACATGTGCACATACCCTTCACTGGTTGTTTTGGCCGATCGACACCTCCATCTGTATCGTAGCGATATTGTTAGGTCATCAAATATATAAATATTTATAATATATATCAGTCAAATGTGGAAATTAACAATAGAGCAGATTATTAATAAAATTTACGGAGATAGAACGTAATAAAATCCCAGTCGTACCATAAAAAAATATCTCATCTCAATATCTTAATACAAAACAATTATATACAAAGAAACTATCTAACTAATTTAAATAACATAATGTATATATAAAAATAGTAACATCATTACCTCAATGAGTATAAAAAATAAAAATAAAAAATCCTTATAATAATATTACGAATATGGGTCTCACATTTTTCATAACCTGCACGTAGTAACCTTTCACAACATTCAATCTCCTCATTCAGCAACATATCTGCAATGTAGGTCAATAAACAAGTAAGAGACTTCGGAAGAGGTAAAATCTACTATTAGGTCAATAAAAATAATAGACAAATTCCTAGATTAACATCCATAAAATTTAAAAACCTTCAAAATCTACAGCTTACCACAAATGCCACTTCTGTTTGAGGAGAAAAATTAATAAATAAATGATTGAATAAGTGACATAATGTTCAACCAATAAAAAGAAAAGAAAGTCCAAAATAGATTAATTTTATTCTTCAAGTGTGGGTTAGAAAAATGGCAACAAACATACCATCGTCGCAATCAGGTGGTAGAACGAGAGCTGTTTCAAAGCAACATTGTTTATTAGTTACAAAATCATAACAGTTTGCAGAAACATTATTATTATTATTATTATTATTATTATTATTATTATTATTATTATTATTATTGAGCATAACACATTATCCTTTCAAAAATAAAAGAGGGGGGAAAAAAGGGAAAAGAATCCATACGCCAGGGCTTCTTTATCTCTTGCGGTGGAGGAGGAATAACTGTTTTCAACATACACAGTTAATAGTCAGCAACCACAATTGGAACAAAAATAAACTGAAAAATAAAAAGAAAACGAAAAATAAAGTCTGGCTTTAAGTGTAAGTTAGAAAAATGGCAACAAACATACCATTGTCGCAATCGGGTGGTGGAGCTGTTTCAAAGCAACATTATTTATAAGTTACGAAATCATAACAGTTTGCAGAAACATCATCATCATCATCATCATTATTATTATTATTAAGCATAACTCAGTCGCATATTCCTTTCAAAAACAAAAGGGAAAAAGAAAGGAAAAGAACACAGAGTTAAGTTCACTTGCAAACACTATAGAGGGATTACCAGTTGTCCCATGTACTACTGGCATGCTTTTGTTTCCTGCTTTGGAGTAGCATAAAGAAATTAATATATACAGCCATGAGATTGACTCAATCAAGTAAGGGTTGGTAAATTTGATCTTACACAACAGTGCAGCTTGCAGGGAAAAAGATTATATAATTTTCAAAAGATGGAGAGAACTTAGGGTCCGGATA
>BMAC01000844.1:351388-378205 GCA_014905375.1 Phtheirospermum japonicum
GCTTGATTAAGTAAATTTATTACTTTAATTTTCCATTTCTCGAAACGGTTCATACCCAACAAATGAGGAATATCAAAACCATTAATATCTATAATCATATTCAAATCCATATCATTCTCAAATTCATAATTTACTTAACTAAATATTGATAAGCACAACAAAAAAACAGCAGTTTTAAGAGTGGGAAATCGAGAAATTATTCCCCTCGTTAATTTTCGAGGGAAAAATCGAGAGAATAAAATATCCCTCAATTTTTTTCGAGGGAAATATTTTTCTTCGGTTTTTTTCCTTGGAAATACGGCGCCAATAGTACCCAAAACAAACGCACTACCAAGCTGAACCGAAGACAATATCGAATGGCTTTACGAGGGTAAAATTGTGAGGATATTAATTTGATAAGAATTTCTCAATTGAGGATGTGAACATGTACACTTCCGTATAAATATACAATTGTGAGAAGTATGAAAACAAGGAAATAATTTCTACAAGATCCTTATAAATCTTTGACTAATTCCCCCCCCCCCCCCCCAAACGATACGGATGAGGAACAACGCAAAGTTTGGACCGAAAAAATTCAAACAAAGAACGCGGAAGAGCCTTCGTAAATATATCAGCAACTTGAAGATTCGAAGGAACAAACTGAGTAGCGAGACGACCGGCCGACACCAACTCCCGAACAAAATGATAGTCGATGTCAATATGTTTCGCACGCTTGTGAGCAATAGGATTTTGAGATAGAAAAAGAGCACTTTTATTGTCACAAAATAATGACGGGGTAGAGGTAGGATCAACGTGAAGTTCCCGTAGGAGTAAGGTAACCCAAATAACCTCAGAAGCAGCATTTGCAAGGGCCCGATATTCAGATTCACAACTTGAGCGTGAAACTGTGGGTTGTTTCTTAGCACTCCATGAAACAAGTTTGGGACCAAAAAAAAATGGAATAACCATATGTCGAGCGACGTGTGTCTAGACAACGTGCCCAGTCAGCATCCGAATAGACCATTATAGACGAGCTTCCTCCAGAAAAATTGACACCAAAGTCAATTGTACCATTGACATATCGAAGGATGCCGCTTAACTGCTGAAAAATGTTCGACGTTGGATTCGCTTGAAGCTGACTGACCGTGATTTTGAGATAGAAAAAGAGCACTTTTATTGTCACAAAATAATGACGGCGTAGAGGTAGGATCAGCGTGAAGTTCCAGTAGGAGTAAGGTAACCCAAATAACATCAGAAGCAGGCATTTGCAAGGGCCCGATATTCAGATTCACAACTTGAGCGTGAAACTGTGGGTTGTTTCTTAGCACTCCATGAAATAAGATTGGGACCCAAGTTTAAGAAAGGAAAAGTAAAAATAAAAAAAAATATTAGTATAGAGTCAACACTTCATCTACGCAACTCCAAAATGACTTCACTTTAATATATGTTTGTGTGTGTGTGTGTGTGCACACACACATAACATTCAAATGTTGAAATTAACAAATAAGACAAACAGAACAGTGAGCAGACCACGTGAAATACGGCAAAAAAAACATATCGAAGCCTCTGTTTTATATTCTTTGCTACTCTTATCAGAATATTTATATTTTGGTTGTATAAATTTCTCACAGCAACATGCTTTTTTTCTTAACTAGAAAGCTGCTTAATTTGTACCATCTGATTATTGTTGCTTGCAAAATCTATAATAATAAAACAAGATGTTTTCGAATCTTTCGCTAAAACAGAAACAACAAAATCAGTACATAGCCAACTGATATCGGAGAATACCGTAAAGAAGATCAAATATAAATGCATAAAAGGGCGCATATAGCCGCAATGCGAAATCGTCCACTATCCTATTACGAAAACCTTAGAGAGAACATGAAAACAAAAACACCATTCTTTAGCATATATCAAATATAGCTCTTATACAGCAGCAATAATGACTAGTGGTGTAATCAGGCTTGTTAATAATATACAAAAAACAACTTCACTTTGGAAAAAAAAAAAAAGAGAAAGATATTAGGAAATCAAAACATACCCTTCGAGGGAAACACGGGTTCTTTTGCCTGATTGCCACCTGTATCACAGCAATAAATATTGTAGGTTGATCACACACACACACACACAAATAAAGACAAAAAATATATCAGATTATGACACCTGACAAAAAAATACTACTTACTATATAGGAAGAGCAAACATGAATGTATAATTCATTATGCAAAATCATCCAAAATCCCATCAGAAAATGATAAAAATATATAAAAAAGTGTAAATAATAAAAGAGATTCCAAAGTTAATGCTTTGGTTTGCCTGCTCTTGAGCTTGCTAAAACTAAAATGTATAGTTAGTCTACATCAGCCATGAGATTGACTCAATCAAGTAAGGGTTGGTAAATTTGATCTTACACAACAGTGCAGCTATGCAGGGAAAAAGATTATATGAATTTTCAAAAGATGGAGAGAAGTTAGGGTCCGGATAATATTTTTTAATAACCTTTGGAAGAAATTGATGGGTTTACAATAAGGGGGCTTCACTTTACAATCAGTTTAAGAAAGGAAAAGTAAAAATAAAAAAAAATATAGTATAGAGTCAACACTTCATCTACGCAACTCCAAAATGACTTCACTTTAATATATGTTGTGTGTGTGTGTATGCACACACACATAACATTCAAATGTTGAAATTAACAAATAAGACAAACAGATCAGTGAGCAGACCACGTGAAATACGCCAAAAAAAACATATCGAAGCCTCTGTTTTATATTCTTTGCTACTCTTATCAGAATATTTTTATTTTGGTTGTATAAATTTCTCACTGCAACATGATTTTTTTTCTCAACTGGAAAGCAGCTTACCCTCTAATTAATATTGCTTGCAAAATCTATAACAATAAAACAGGATGTTTTCGCATCTACCGCTAAAACATAAAAAACAAAAACGTTAAAAATAAAATACTAAAAAGACCTGATCGTTTGGGAATAGCTGCTTCTGGTCCACCTGAGAGACAGAGAGAGAGAGAATATTCAAACAAAAAACACCATTCTTTAGTATATATCATCAGCCACAATGACTAGTGGTGTAATCAAGCTTGTTAATAATATTCAAAAAAATTAACTTCACTACATCTACATGGCAGTTAAAAAAAGGATACATTCAGAGAAAATACAGCATTAGTTTCAGAAACCAAGTGACAAATTAATGTAGAAAGTAAAGAAAAAATCATTGGAAACTAATTGACAATTAATAAAAAGAAAATTAAAAAAAAAAAACTTACTATGTGATGCAGAAACCGAAATCTTGGCCTTGCGACCTTTTTTTCTATTATTTGGTGAAGCTGGTTTCTGATCCTTTCTCCCTGTTTTTCTATTATTTGGTGAAGCTGATTTCTGGTCCTTTCTCCCTGTTGGTGGTAATTTTGATTTTGAAATATATATATAATCAGCGGAATCATTACAAACGCTGAATTATTGAATCCAAGATCAGAAGCATACATACCATAATTCCGGGCTGATCGGCGAGTAGCGCTAGTCATGGTTTGGGCGATGAGAGAGGATAGACTTTGAGAAATATTCCGAACCCTATTTCCGTTTTGTCTGGCACATATAAATCTGGCAACCCAAAAAGAAAAACAAAAAAAGTGCAACCCCTGCTCTGGTGTCAAACGACACCGTTTACACTCGGCCTTTTTCCACTTTTCTTTAACTTATCCATTTTTTACCCTTTCAATTTATTTTTTCTCCGAAAATTATCAGCCACTTTTTTGTATTTCTCATAACCAAATTAGTATTCCACCCGTGCCACGCACAACTCGAATATTTATGAATTTTTATTTGTTAAGAAAGAAAAACAAGTCGTTTAATAAATTCGAATCGGATGAGGAACAACGCAAAGTTTGGACCGAAAAAATTCAAACAAAGAACGCGGAAGAGCCTTCGTAAATATATCAGCAACTTGAAGATTCGAAGGAACAAACTGAGTAGCGAGACGACCGGCCGACACCAACTCCCGAACAAAATGATAGTCGATGTCAATATGTTTCGCACGCTTGTGAGCAATAGGATTTTGAGATAGAAAAAGAGCACTTTTATTGTCACAAAATAATGACGGGGTAGAGGTAGGATCAACGTGAAGTTCCCGTAGGAGTAAGGTAACCCAAATAACCTCAGAAGCAGCATTTGCAAGGGCCCGATATTCAGATTCACAACTTGAGCGTGAAACTGTGGGTTGTTTCTTAGCACTCCATGAAACAAGTTTGGGACCAAAAAAAATGGAATAACCATATGTCGAGCGACGTGTGTCTAGACAACGTGCCCAGTCAGCATCCGAATAGACCATTATAGACGAGCTTCCTCCAGAAAAATTGACACCAAAGTCAATTGTACCATTGACATATCGAAGGATGCGCTTAACTGCTGAAAAATGTTCGACGGTTGGATTCGCTTGAAGCTGACTGACCGTGATTTTGAGATAGAAAAAGAGCACTTTTATTGTCACAAAATAATGACGGCGTAGAGGTAGGATCAGCGTGAAGTTCCAGTAGGAGTAAGGTAACCCAAATAACATCAGAAGCGGCATTTGCAAGGGCCCGATATTCAGATTCACAACTTGAGCGTGAAACTGTGGGTTGTTTCTTAGCACTCCATGAAATAAGATTGGGACCCAAAAAATGGAATAACCATATGACAACGTGCCCAGTCAGCATCCGAATAGGCCATTATAGACGAGCTTCCTCGAGAAAAATTGACACCAAATTCAATTGTACCCTTGACATATTGAAGGATGCGCTTAACTGCTGAAAAATGTTCGACGGTTGGATTCGCTTGAAAATGACTGACCGTGTTAATCGCGAATGACAAATCCGGTCGTGTAATGGTTAAGTATTGTAATGCCCCTATTAAAGATCTGTAAAGTGTAGGATCGGAGGTGTGGAGACCGGCTTAGAGTTAAGCATATTTGCGCGAAGTAGGATATCGCGAGCATATTTTGATTGTCCGAGAAAAGGCCCATTAGCAGTATACGTAACTTCAAGACCAAGGAAATAATTGAGACGACCAAGATCCTTAATGGCAAACTCAAGACCAATACGAGAGATGAGGCGAGTCAGATAAGGGGTGTGATTTCCATTGACAATAATATCATCTATGTACACCAAGAGATAAAGTAACACAGAACCCTTGTGAATCACGAAAAGAGATGTATCCGATTTGCAGTTGACGAACCCCAAAGACACCAAGAAATCAAAGAAACGCTGAAACCACGCCCGAGGAGCTTGTTTAAGCCCATATAAAGCCTTATTGAGGCGGTAAACATGTGAAGAATGTTAGGGGTCAGTGTAGCCCGGTGGTTGCTCCATATAGACCGATTTTGTGAGGACACCATGTAGGAAAGCATTATTAACGTCGAGTTGGTGAAGAGACCAGTCGTGGATTGTGGCGAGAGACAATATAACACGAACCGTAGAAGGTTTGACCACAGGGCTGAAAGTGTGATCGTAGTCGAAACCAGGAAGTTGAGTAAACCCTTGAGCGACAAGTCGGGCTTTATGACGATCAATGGAACCATCAGCTAGATACTTTGTTCGAAAAAATCATTTAGAGCCGACAATATTTTCACCAGAGGTACGAGGAACCAAATCCCAAGTGTGATTCGAATGGAGAGCACGTAGTTCGTCATCCATGGCAGCAACCCAAGCTGGAGAACGAGAAGCGGATTTGAAACCCTTTGGTTCCTTTGCATCATGGATGGATGTTATCAGGGCGTTATGTGCAATGTGAGCGCTATTCGGAGGGTGCTTGATCTTGAAAACGCCATCCATAGCCCGAGTACGCATGTTGTGTACACGAGGAAGAGCTGGTGGAGCAACCGGCTGAGGAGAGGGTCTGGTGACGGATCTGGTGACAAGTTTGGTGACGATTCTAGTGACGAAGGTTCCAAGGCGACGGTTGTGGTTGGCGACGGCAGAGTAGGTGCAGGTAACTGAGACGAAATGCAGGCAGGAGCCGAACAAGACATTTCTGAAGTTCCTGATAGCGGATACGGGGACTGCGACGTTGTTTGCTGGGGCGATGGCGACGGCAACAATGAGGAAAACCTAGGTAGAGGATCATCCAGGAAGGCGGAGTAAGTGAGTGTGGATGGAGGAGTGGCCACAATATGTTCAGAGAATGGAAAAAATTCTTCGTCAAACTGAGCATGTCGAGTAACATACGTTCGATAATTCGTCGGATCCATACAAATAAAACCTTTGTGACAATTACTGTAGCCAAGAAAAACACACAGAATGTTCCGAGGAGATAACTTGTTAACAGCATAATCCCGAAGGTAAGGGAAAACACGACAACCAAAAACATGAAAATCTTCATACTCTGGGACAGACCCAAATAATACCTCGTAAGGAGATTTATTTTGTAAAATGGAAGAAGGTAACCTGTTAATGATGAAACTTGTCGCACTAAAAGCTTCAACCCAAAAATGTACCGGAACCGAAGAGTGAAAAAGCATAGATAAGCCTGTCTCGGTAAGATGACGATGTTTACGCTCAGCACGCCCATTTTGAGCAGGTGTGTAGGGGCATGACATAGTGTGATAAATACCACTGGCGCGAAAAAGAGCCTGAATATGATTATTTGTGAACTCGGTTCCACCATCCGATTGAGAAACCCCGACCACCAGAATTGCGACCACCTCCACCACGTGCCTGGCGGTATGAATTTGAAGTCCGCTGGTGTTGCGCATAGAAAGCTGTCGAATGAGTGTTGACCGAGGATTCAAGCGATCGAGTAAATATTTCGTGGCTCGAAACTTTTGTGAGAAATTCTTGATAAGAAGGTAGAGGCGTAATATTGATTTGGGATGTGGAGAATGCATGAAACTCGGCCCCTAGGTCCCGAAGAAACCAATGAGATTTGTCGGTTTCCTGAAGAAGACAGCCCATTGCCGCAAGTTGATCGCAGAGACTTTTGAAAATTCCCCCGTATTCAGCGATTGAACGATCTCCCTTTTTGATAAACTGGAGTTCATCTCTTAATTGCAGTTCTCGTGCTTTAGACGTCTGATTGTACACGGTGGCCAAAGTGGACCATGAGGATGCCGCGGATGTGCATCCGATAACGACAACCATGGTTTCTTCCGTGAGCGTAGACATCAAGAACACACTGACGACTTGATCGTGATGAATCCATGCTGGATACTCTGGATCTGTGGGGAGCGGCGCGGGCTTAGTGCCGTCGACATGGGGCAAGAGGCGCTGCGTAGCAACAAGAGGAATAATAACACCATGCCACATTAAATAATTTTTGGATGTCAGTTTGATAGGCACAAGATGTGTCAACCCTTGAAGGGTTAGATGAGAATCAAAAATTGAGGGAGATGGGGCGGCCATGACGAAGAAGACAGGAAAAAGAATTTTAAGGTTTATTCAAAAGAGGGCTGATACCATGTGAGGATATTAATTTGATAAGAATCCCTCAATTGAGCATGTGAACATGTATACTTCCGTATAAATATACAATTGTGAGAAATATGAAAACAAGGAAATAATATCTACAAGATCCTTATAAATCTTTGACTAATTCTCTTCTAATAAAAATTACCGAAGGAATTTAGCCTTCAGAAAGATGGAGTGGAACGAGATTCCCTCGAAAAAAAACGAGGGCAACACCATCCCCTCGGTTCTCTATTTATTTATTTATTTTAAATTAATAAAACCGAGGGCCTTCTGCTGCCCTCGGAAAAAACTGAGGGTATTTATTGCCCCTCGGTTTTTTTATTATTTTTTATTTATTTTTTTAAATTAAAAAAATCGAGGATGGATTTTGCCCTCGAAAAAAAAACCGAGGGTATTTTTAGCCCTCAATCTTTTATTATTTTTTTAAATTAAAAAAATCGAGGGCGGTTTTGCCCTCGGAAAAATCGAGGGTATTTATAGCCCCTCGGTTTTTATTTTATTTATTTATTTTTTTAAATTAAAAAAACCGAGGGCGGTTTTGCCCTCGGGAAAAATCGAGGGTATTTATAGCCCCTCGATTTTTATTTATTTATATTATATTTTACTAAATTTAATATTTTTTTCTTTTATTATATTTTGCCAATAATTTTCTTTTATTCTTCTAATATAAAATTATAAATAAGTCATAAATAATTATATTTAAAGTTTTTTTAAATGATTCATAATATTTTCATGTTTGTAATTTTTTATATAACGTCAATTATTATTAATTTATATTTTATGAATTGTGATTCACAAAATTTACTATCCACACGAATATGTGGATGAGATTTATATTCTATTGAATTGTGATTCACAAAATTTACTAGATGAATATTTTTTTTTAAAACGTGGGTACGCGTTTTCTATTTTTTCCCGATTTTTTAAAGATAAGAAATGAAAAAAAATTCAGAAAAAAAATTAGTAGAAAGATATAAATAAATCCCATCATATTAAGAACGGGGGCGGGGAGGGGTGCGTCTCGGTGCCCCGGAACCATGAGGGTCGATTGACGATCGTTAGATACGCGTTTTCTATTTTTTTTGAATTATTTATTTTAATTGGAAAAGCCGATGGGAGGTGTTTCCCCTCGGAAAAAACCGAGGGGAAGGCTGGGCCCTCAGTTTTTTCCAAGGGGAAATACCTCCCCTCGATTTTTTGTTAAATAAAAAAAAATCGAAGAAATTTGGAAAAAAATAGAAAAACCGTAAAAATAAAACAAATCCTATCATCTCAGGCATGTGGGGTGGTCTTAACCCAATTTCGATCGAAAAATATGATCGAGCATGTGCATATTCACACCTGTCGTGCACTTTGACCAACAACCCAAATACGATCGATCGATCAACTTGTTTGGTTGGAAACGCGAAGCGACAAGGCGTCGTGATTTTTCCGAGGGGGCGGGGGGTGCGTCTCGGTGTCGTGGAACCACGAGGGTTGGTTGTCGATCGTTAAGTACGTGTTTTCTATTTGTTTTTGATTTTTAAATAAAAAAATCGAGAAAAATAGAAAATTAGTAAAAAAAAAATAGAAACAAATCTCATCATATTACGAACGAGGCGGGGAGAGGTGCGTCTCGGTGTCCCGTTCATCTTGCGTATGAAGCGAGAACTATTGGCCCAGTGCAGTATATGTACCCATTCGAGAGGTATCTTCGCAAACTAAAAAACAGCATGAAAAATAAGGCGAGTGTTGAAGGGTCGATAGCAAACGCATATCTGGTCGATGAGGCATCAACTTTTAGTTCGTACTATTTTGAAGATCACTTTTCAACTAAAAGAACAAATTTTCCTAGAAATGACGACGGTCGGAATTGTGTGGATGACGCTGATGAAATTCCCTCGGTATTTAAGAAATGTGGAGAGACATTTGGTACAAAGGAAAAAAGATCTCTAAGCGAAAAAGAATACGCCGACGCAAGGATATACGTGTTGCTAAATTGTGAGGAGGTCCAAGAATATGTTAGGTATGAATACTCTTCCAATTTATACTGTCAATGTGTGTGTGTATATGTGTGTGTGTATATATATATATATATATATATATACGTACTAATACTTTTTTCCTCAATTGTGTAACGAATGGTGTAGTATTTACATGAAGAGCATTCAACATCTCCAACAAGATGTGTGAAAACGTATACTGGATGTAAGATAAATGGTTATAGATTTCACACATTTGAGCACGGATCTAACAAAGCAACATCGAGCAGTGGAGTATGCATTAAAGAGTCAAGTTATGGGGCAACTGAATATGATTATTACGGTCGTCCCATAGAAATTGTGCAGCTCGAATACACCGGCCGAATGGAGAAAAATACGCTATTGTTCAAGTGCGAATGGTTTGACCCAACTCCCACAGGCACAAAAGTTCATCCATATTATAAGTTTGTCGATATCAATCATAAGCGTAGATTCAATCGATATGAACTTTTTGTACTTGCTTCCCAAGCTATACAAGAATAATATTATGCGACCCAAGTTTGAGACGAGACAAGTTGGACTGGTGGGCAACGTATAAAATCAAGGCGAGATCAAATGTTGAGTTTATCAAGCCTCTACCAAAAGATTTATTTCAAGAGGAAGTTGTAGATACACGCAGTCCAATTCAACTCGACGATGTCGATCTCCAGTTGCACGACCCCAATGATAATTACGTGGATGAACTTGGTAACGAGACAAATGATGATACAGAAGAAGAATTACTCACCGATCAAGATACAGATCATGACACGGATGAAGATGAGTTTGGTGATAACTTTAATAGTGAAAGTGATTGGTTTTGTTAAAATATATGTAATTTATTCATATTGTAAAACACACTTTTTTAAAAAACTAATTATTTTCATGTTTTGATTTATTAAGACGTTTGGTATATAATATAGTATGGTATTTTGTAAAATTCTCGTATTATTATCTAATAATTTTATTAGATGCCAAGAGGTCGAGGTTCCAGTAGCATGGGTCGGTCAGATATGGGGTCGGTTAATTGTTTAGCTGATTTCGATGACGACTACATGGGTGTCGGTACTGATCATTCAGCGCCGACGCAGACACCGACACCGACGTCACATACACCTTTTGATGTAGGTACATCACGACGGCAGTTGGTCCCACCACAGAGGGGTGGAGTTCTGGTTTATACTGCAATGAAGAAGTAAGTAAATTAATGATTTTAAAATTGTAATTATCATTATGATTAAATTATATTCGTAACAAGAAAATACGATTGAATACAGGTTACACAGCAGACAGGCCAAGGTGACCACTATACTCCGACAGATTTTTGAGAAGGAACTCCATCCCGTCGGGTGGTGCTATAAGGAGGTCCCTAAGGAGACTAGGGAGTTATGGTGGGAGATGTTTCAGGTAATTATTATTTTATGTCCAAATTTGTTAATCTTTACTGTAACTACACAATCATGTGTATCAATTGAATTGTAATTATTGTTTTATTTTGTAGGAGATTTGTTATTGGGACCCGGAGGAGTATAGTGCTCGTGACATACGGAAAGTATTTGATGATTTCGGACAAGTACGGGAATCAGATGAACGAGTATAAGCAGTATCATGCTTCTCATGGTGGTCAGCTGCAGACATGCGTTACCCAGGAGGTCTGGAGGTAAACGATTATGTTATATATATTTTTATTAAATTAGAATTTTTTATTTATAACAGATAACTTATATCGTATCTTATATATCATGCATCTCAACTAGGGCTTGGAAGGTTGAGTGGGATAAGCCCGAGAACAAGGAAAAATCCGAGCAGTGTAGCCGGAACAGGAGGAGCGAGCCTGCTGGGCCAGGTACTGGGATGTCGAAGCACAGGGGTGGCTAGATCTAATATCGATTATGCTCTTGATATCGTAAGTAATTTCAGAATATAATAATATATTATTTATTTGCTTATTTTGAATGTTAATTATTTGAAAATTCTATTTGGATACAGGAGCGGGAGACGGGTGAGCCGGCCAAGGCATACCAGGTTTTTGTACATACGCACAAGAAGGACGACGACACGTGGATCGATGCGAGATCCACTAATATTAATGTGAGTCTCTTCCTTATTTTTAACTTATTTTTTGGTTTTAATTAGAATTTACTAACGAGTTATATTTCAGGGGGAGTACGAGCGACAACTGGAGGAGACACGTGCGCTTTCCCAGGATGCGAGTAGCGAGGTTGACCCTGACCGGGTTTTCTTCGACGTCGTCGAGTCGAGCAAGGGACGACACTATGGCATCGACTCGTACGGTAGGTGGTTGCTGCTACGAAGGGTTTTTTCACAGGCATCTCTTCGTCCTCCTCTTCCCAGCAGCATATAACCCACGTGAGACAGCTCCAGGCGCAGAGGGAGGAGTTGGAGGCAACGAAACTAGCATAGGAGGCGCAGCTCCAAGCGTAGAGGGAGGAGCTGCTGACGGAGGTCCAGGATCGAGCAGCGATACACCGAGTCTGAGCAAAAACATGAGGAGCAGCGCCGGCAGCAGGAGGCATTTCAGGCGTAGGTGAACGCACAGATGGCCGAGATGTATGCACGTTTCTCGCAGTACCCCCCGCCGCAGCACCCCCCGTCATAGGACAGTTTCATATGCTTTATAAAAACTTTGTTACTAAATACTTTTGTTGAACGCATGTAATGATCGTAAATTTCTAAATATTTTTATAATTTGTTTGTCTGTTCATTATTGATTTTTCTTCAATTTTTTAGAGAATTTTAATAAATAAACAGGAATTAAAATTAATATTTAAAAAATATTTAAAAAAATAAAATTCCGAGGGGGAATACCCTCGGAAATCCCTCGAAAAATCTAAAAACCGAGGGTGTATGCCCCTCGATTATTCTGATGGTAGATAGGGCCTTCGGTTTTTTCGAGGGCGCTGCCCCTCGATTTTTCCGAGGGTATTATGCCCTCAGTTTTTCCAAGGGCAAACTACCCTCGATTTTTCTGAGGGTACGGCCCCTCAGTTTGCCCTCGGTTTTTCTGAGGGTAGATTGCCCTCGGTTTTTTCAAGGGCAGGAGCCCCTCGATTTTCCCGAGGGTCGTAGGGGGAAAATAATCGAGGGGATTGACCCTCGTAATTCCCCTCGGTAAAATACTCTGAGGGATATTTTCCCCCGGTTTCTCAAAAAATCGAGGGAATTTACCTTCAAATCGAGGGAAAAATCCCTCGAAATACTGCTGTTTTTTTGTTGTGAAGTATTTGCAACATAGCAATAAAATTGGGATAATAGCGGGGTAAAATCCAAACTAACTGAAATCAATAATAAACAACAATGAATAAAATGTAAAATAGGAAAAGTGTCGAGGCGAGCAAACTCTTTCCTTAAGATTCATATTGCCTCGTACTCAGTGCTCATGGATCTATGATAATGAATCTGGAAAGAGCAGACAAACCAGTCGCCCTGGCGAATGAGAACTGGGTAGACAACCGAGTAAAACCCTAACTAGGCAAACAATCGAGTAAAACCCTAACTGCAAACTATATGATGCGTGAGGTAGGCGGGGAAAAATATGAAATGCTTGAATGTTGATGATTTTCATGTATGTATTTACACTGCATAGGGGGTAGTATTTATAGTTGAGAGATAATCCTTAAGCAAGTAAGTAGATAGTGGGAATTTAGATTCCTAATACAAGTCGAAATCCAATCTTACTCCACAGAAAAGACCGAAGGTTCTGGAAAAGGTTCAATACATACCGAAGGTTTTGGATAAGGTTCAATACATAAAGTCCAAGCCCAGCAAGGATGAATCACGAACCACAAACCACGTGGTGCAAAATGCGCGCGAGCCTCGAGCCCGAGCCGGCCGAGCGGGTGGAGGCGCACGTGTGGGGACTCCCAACCCACTCAACTTGTAACCAATGTTCATCTCACTTCATTAAATAAAACTATCTAGAAATGGGTCTCCTTCCTATGTAGGATTTTCCATTTCCCAAATGGAAATCCCACTATATCTTTAACTTTCAGATTCACTTCTCAAATGTCCAACTTTGGTCATTGATCTCTCACTCTTCCCAACATGGATTTGTGAAAGCGAATATACCACGTTCATCTACTCGTAATGTAGATTAAGTATATGAAGTTCGTTTCCAAAAAGAATGAACTTTCTATTTTTAGAATATTGGGATTTCTCCAACAATGAGTTAATCAAACCAAAAGGTAGCCTAAAATAGTTCATAAGAAATTCTTAACAGGCCAAGAGATAATTTTCTAACAACCTAAATGTTTATAATAGTCGTACAAGCCAAATGATAAATGTTTGGCAGTCTATATAAGATGGCTTAAACCATTTAATAGAGAACAACATATTCGAGCATTCTCTTTCTACACTTCAATCTTCAACTTCATTTTCTTCTAAAATGGTGGAAAATTCTTCAGTAAGGCTCATTTTCAGATTGGAATCCTCTGTAACTTCATGAGGGATATTCTTTTACTCCCTTAGGGGAGTAGTAACCTCATCCTCATAATACTTTGTACTCCTCTGATTTCTTTAACAAGTGGAGATTATTTTGTAGCAAGCCTACCAATTACATATGCTAAAACATTAGACAAATTTGTAATTAACTGATGTTTGGGTCTAATAATAGAGAAAAAAAATTTACCTACTGAACTATGGTCATTTTGACACTTTGCCTCCTAAATTTTTTTTTCGTGCAAATTACCTCCTATACTGTATGAATTTTGTACTAACCTCCTGAACTCCCATTTTTGGTGGAACATTTGGTCGGAGCTCACTCGTGTGACATGCACGCTTACATATAAGGGGTAAGATCGACTTTCCATCTCTTACTTGTGACTCCTGCTCAAAACAATGGCACGTGAGCACTCGTGTGACCTGTTAAGATAATGTTCACATTCATATATGTATACACGTAGGATTTGGAACCTACGTAGTGCTCACATGCCATTATTTTGAGCGGGAGTCATGAGAAGGAGATAGAATGTCAAATTTACCCCTTATATGTTAGCGTGCATGTCACACGAGTGAGAGCCGACTAGAATTTCCACCAAGAACAGGAGTTCAGGAGGTTAAGTGCAAAATTCGTACAGTTTATGAGGTAATTTGCACGAAAAAAAAATTTAGGAGGCAAAGTGTCAAAATGACCATAGTTCAGGAGGTAAAAAAAAATTTCTCCTAATAATATTTATATGCATATTATACTTCCCATAGATAGTCACCAATAAGAACAAAGTCATCGATCTTTTGATAAAAAAATGCTATTAGATTTTTAGTATTACAGATAAAATGTTAAGGTTTATTTAGAAATTACTTTTACTTCATGAAAACACACTCTAGAGTCCAAAGTTATAGTTTTTTTACCATATGATGGTACACCATACACTTGAACCAACCTCAAGCTTCAATGGCCATAATATTTTGCTCGAACTGATTTTCTTGACCAAGCTGATCAGGGGATGCATTTTTCAGAAATGGTCTTAGTTTCGATAGAAATTTACTGGTGTGGTTATATTGTTGGTTTGCAAATGAACATCTGGTACTATTTATTTGTGAAGTGTTTTTCATTTTCAAGAAAACAATGATTCTTTAGATGGAATAAAAATATACGTCTGTATAAATTGCAATCAACATTTATTGGGCACACAGCAAACTTGTGTGTAAGTTAGAAAAGTCTTTTAATTATTATATTGTTGAGATTCATTCAAATTTTATCATATATTTAAGAAAAATAGACTAGGGATTAAGAAAGTTTACACTGAGAAAAAAAGTATAAAATTGCCCAGACCGCCATACTATATCGTTTATAGTGAGTTTTTATTATAATTACAATTAATAGATATTTGCTAAAAACTGCACCGCTTTCTTGGTGTGGTATTTGTTTTGGAAGTAAACTGCACCGCACTTATATAATTTGAATGGTTATATACATTGGTTTTCTTCTCTCTTAATATAGTTGAATGAATAGAAATGAATGTATAAAAAACTAAACATTCGCTAATTAAATAAACTTAGAATTCCATATAAAATGAATTTTACATGTTTTTTGAATAAACAAAGTGTTACAAAAGTATATCATGTTTGCAATCAAGGTTATATATTATAAAAATGAATCATGATTTGGATGTAATTGAGTTAAAAGATAGTGCAAAATGCACTTATTTGCAAAATCATAATTTCAAGAACAAACATTTTCTCAATATTTTATGGGGCCGGATATTGGCACCCCGAAATTTATGAGTTGACCCCATCATTTTTTGGATAAAAATAGACATGTTTAAAAAGATAAAAATAAACCCTCTCATAAAATTGATTTAAATATTAAAAAAATACATCTTCTTCCTCATAAAACCTCCAAGATCCATTTCAAATCCCACCTCAAAACAAAACTCAATGAAGGATGCTAGTATAAATAAAATAAATGGTGCAAGATTTTTCTACAATTTTCAGTGTTACGTTAATCACAATCCTATTTTTGTGCATTTTTTCATCAATTTTCGTCATAAATTGGTTTATTAGGTTTCATTGTTAGGGTTGTGTTCGAACTGGTAATGATGAACATAAACAGATTGTTCGGAAAAAAATTAAAAATGAAATAATTTATGGTAAAAAACAGACTGTACGGACCAAATTCTCAGACATAGATTTCAAGTTCGAAAATCTGCTGCGAACAGTCTGTTTTTTGCGGAAAAACAGAGTGTTCTAAAAAAATCGAATAGTACATATTTGTTCTTAAAAAAGTTTCGAACATTACACATTTGTTCTAAAAAAAACTTTGAACATTACAAAAAAAAACATTCGAACACTGCTTCATTATTCGTGAAATCAGAGTCGAACCCTACGGTAGTCCAAGTTTTTTTTCTTCAAATTTTCTTTGGAGTAACACCAATTCTTACAAAGATAAGAGACGTACCCTAGTTGTTTGATTACTTATTATGATTCATCTTCTCATTGTTTTTCTTTTTCAAAAAAAAAATTGAAGAAAAGCTCTTCATTTTTTTTCGTATTCTTTCTTCTCCTTTCTTCTTCTTTTCTTTTCTTCTTGCTTTTTTTTTTTTGTATGTTTCTTCATTCTTTCCCTTTGCTTTATTTTATGATTTTTTTTAATTGGAAAATTTTTATTTTTGGTCCACTATATTGGCCACATTCTAGAAAAGGTACATGATGTTGATCATCATCAAACAACGCCTGTTAAGTTGACCAACTCATCAAAAAAGGTCAAAAAAGAGCCCGATCAGACTTTTTTGCTGACGTGGCGTACTTTCTTATCATTTTTCTTTCATTTTAAATATTAAATTGAAAATAAAAAATTGGGAAAATTTTCATTTTGGTCCATTATATTGGCCACATTTCAAAAAATGTACGTTAAATTGGCCATCATCAAATCATATTTGCTAAGTTAACCAATTCATCAAAAAAAATTCTAAGAAAGTTTTGATCGGATTTTTTTTCTTATGTGTCATGATTCAATATTATTTATCAATTTTCTTTTATTTAAATATTAAATTGATGACAAGAACCTGTTTTGCCTTCATTTTTTTTTCTTTTAATCAATTTAATAAAATCTAAATTAATAAGAAATAAAAAAATCAGTGATAAATATATAAACATAAAATAAATCTTCAAAAATTATAAAATTAATATAATAATTTATATGATTTTTATATTATTAAAACTTTAATTATACAAAATTAATAAAATCGGTGATAAATATAAGAATATAAAATGAATCTTAAAATAATAAAACATATATAAAAATATATAAGAGAAAATATCTTATAAATGAATTTTGAAATTTCTATATTTATTATATATTTTTATTTTTATAAATAATTTATATTAATTCTTATTGATTAATATTTTATTAATTAGATTAACGGAAAGAGAAAAGAAAAACAGAAAAAGAAAAGGAAGAGCAAAACAAAATTTTGTCTTTAATTTAATTTTTATAATTATATAAAATTCATAAGAAAATATAGAATAATACCATGTTAGACAAAAAATTCGATCAAGCTTTTTTGGACTTTTTTTTTTTTTTTGATAAATTAGTTAATTTAGCAGATATGATTTGACGATGGTCAATTTAACGTACCTTTTTCTGGAATATGACCAATATAATGAACCAAAATAATTTTTTTTCCAGTTTTTTTTTAATTTAATATTTAAAATTAAAGAAAAATGATAAGAAAGTATTTAATCACGCCGCGTCAGCGAAAAAAGCCCGATCGGGCTTTTTTTGGACATTTTTTTCGATAAATTGACCAATGTTTGATGATAACCAACATCACGTACCTTTTCTGAAATGTGGCTAATATAGTGGACCAAAAATAAAATTTTCCCCTTTTTATTTATATTATATATTAGATAAGTGTAAAGTATGGAGTTTATGGGATTGGTGTAGCTAATATATTAAAAATATTATTGGGTGTTTTCATCCATGAGGTCAACTCATCAATTTATTTGTGCAAATATCTGGCCCATATTTTATAACAATAAAAAGTCGTGATACCTATAAACTCAACAAAAATTTTGACTGAAACCGCCCGTAATGATTTTATTCCAAAAATCGCAATAAAAATTAAAACTTTAACCAAACCACGTTAAAATTAATGGGAAAATCGCACAAACCGCGCAAAGCCCAACCCTACGGAAAAGTAAGTAGGGTGCATCTATGGTGAGTCACGATTGTAAAAACCTGATTGCAAGTAAGTCTTTTATAACCATTAGATTTAGTATAAGATCAATCTAATCCACTCATTTTTTGTAAAGATGAAAAAGTATCAAAACACATATAAGGGTCTGTACACATTTTTTGAATTAATATATAATATTTTAATTTTATAATTAATAAATTTAACCTTATCCATAAAATTAAAATATATAATAAATTTTTTTATTAATTTGCTCTATATAATAATAATAATAATAATAATAATAATAATAATAATAATAATAATAATAATATAGTTATAGTCAGCAAAGTGGCCGGCCATCGGTCGGGAAATCTCTGGCAACACGTTTGCCTATTAATCTTCGTAACTTTAAATTTCAAATTATTCATATTGATGAGTAGAATCTGAATATCTAATAATTTTAGCGAATCGATACTAGAATAGCAGAAACGGAGTCAAGAACCACCACTTGCCACCAACCTCCCATTTTGGCGGTCAGGTCATCGGAAGCTTACAAGTTATATATTATATGAAAGCTTTTTTCATAGGAAATGTATTCATAAACTCATATAATTGTTTCGATAAGTGGTTGTGACTTTTTGATGTGTATATCATGTACATACTGGTCTGCTACTGCGAGTGTGTATGAGTATTTTTCATTGTGTATTTTGTGTATTTTTTAGGTGCCTACTGGTGGCAGGTGGTGTCAAAAAAGTTAGTGGCCATCGGAGAGAGGAAATAGAGGACGTAGACGACAATATATAATTTTGGGGTAGAGAATGAAATGGGTAGAATTTCTCGTGTGGGCTTTTAGAATTAGGTAGAGTTTTAAACTTTATTTAAAGTTCTAAAAACTTTAATTTGACCCACTAAGTTTCAAAATAGTCATCCAAATCAAGTGTTGATTTATTATAAGTTAATCCCTAAATAAACTACTGAAAAATATCAGATTAGCCCAATTAACTTTTTAAAAGTTCCTTAAATTCGTTATTTATTAAATTCTCAAAAGCGTACAACTTTCTCATTTTTTAAACCCAAAATGGATCAAACGACCTCCAAATAATTTTAAATTTTAAACATAGTTTCATTACAACATTCCTCCTACTCAAGGCATGAAATTCGGAATTTACCCTTTCAACATCTAATTTCAAGAATCGAGAACGTTCTTAATATTGCATATCACGTTCAAACATATTCGTTTCACTTCCAGATGTCCCCAATTTTTTGTGAATGTCTTATTACATGTTATGTTTATGAGTATTATAATTATATTACTTTTCTTGACCTCTAAAATATTGACATGTTATTATGTTGTATGTATATTTTATTATATTTTGTAGACTTGTTATGTGTTATTTTCTTTTTTTACTAGCTAATTAAATAATTTACGACCTAACCAAATAAGAGATTATGTCGTCATATTAGTATGTTGAGTATTTATAAATAAATTTTCATTTTGTTATTAGTCGGACTAAGAGGCCTTTTTGTAAGGGCATCATTCCTTCATATTTCTTTTTGTGAAATAACGCGTGACATTGAATTTTTTTTTAACTAAAGTTTGTTTTTGAGATTCCAAGAATTATTTAAACTAGAAAGAAGATAAAAGATGAACTTTTTTAACACTAATATTTGTTTTAACATATGTTTTTACAAATTCAAAATTATTTTAGATTTTTGGAATATTTTCTTTTTTTATAAAAAACTTAGATTTGGTTCATGTGTATTTTTAATAATTTTATTTATTTAAACAATCTTGAATTTAAATAATAGTGTTAAATAGTTTCCACTTTTTTATACATAAAATCGGTTGTGCCAAAGACATCAAAATAATAAAAAGAATATAATAAAATTCATAAAAAAGATTTGAGTTATCATGTCTAGTTACTTAAGAATGCAATTTGTAATTATTTTCAATATTAAATTTGATAGTATATTATTTAGTTAATGAAAATCTTAATAATCAAAATAATTCTAACGCAATATTTATAAAAAAAAAGTCATTACTTCTAAAAACAAACAAATATTTTATAACTCCAAACATCTAATCCCTCAATTTCATATGCATATGAGTGCGTTCAAATATATATTTTGTAAATCTAAATATTTTCGTTATTTGAATGAAATAAAAATGAAAATGATATATTATCCCACATAATATATATATTATGTTTGATAGAAAAAAAACATCATTATTTGAATAAAACAAAATTATAAATATTTTGTTCACTTAAGGAGTGCCCAATGGAAATGTGCTTTTTTTTTTTCTAATAATTGTTCATTAAGTCATGTGGGACAATTTCATTTTTGAAACTTGTATTCTTATGTTTTATGCATATTTAATTATCTTGTGGACATATTATGTATTGTTCTCTCTTTTACTTGCTTAGTAAATAATTTTCAACTTAACCAATTATGAGATTATGTAAATCAGGTTGCTTAGTAAATAATTTTCAACTTAATCAATTACGAGATTATGTAAATCAGGTTAAATATGTTGAGTATTCACAATATATTTATCAATTTTATTATTAGTCAGACAAGTATAACCTATAAGATATAATAATATATCATTAATAATTCTTGAATTTTTAATGGTTAGTAAATAAGCTCTAAATTGTTATATTATATTGATTTAGATAAACAATAATATAATATTGACTCAGCTGGATATTCTAATGAGTTTAATAAATAATAACTATATTTGTACTTTTATCTAATTATATTATATAGTTTTTCTTTATTTTTCACTTCACATCTTATTCCCAAATCTCTTAAGAGAAAATGGGCATTCAAATTATATAACATATAGTAAAATAGATGTGTGTAGAACTTATATTAATATATTTCATTTGAATTATATAGGATCATAAAATTGATTGTTGAAAAAACAATTAATTTTTATCTTTCGCTTACATAAGACTGTATGTTTGATATAGTTTATATTTTGATTGTACTCACTAGTGGAAAAAACACGATTAGTGGCGGTTCAAAACAGCTATTGGTGGCGGTTTTGAACCGCCTCTGATCGAGGCGACACTTAAAGTCAGTATCACACGAGTAGCGGTTCACACCGCTACTTAAAACAGGAGCGGGTGGCGGTTCTTAGTTACGAACCGCTACCAAAAGTCTAAACCGAGTGGCGCTTCTTGGTTACGAAGCACTACCAAAAGTCTAATCCGGGTGGCGGTTCTCGTTATAACCGCCACCAATAGTCCAAACTTTTGGCAGCGCTTCATGTTGAACCGTGACTTAAAGTGCAGACTTTTGGCAGCGGTTGAACCGCCACTTAAAGTGTAATTTTTTCCCCCCTAGCTTCAGCACCAAAATTCCCAAAATTTATATAAATCCTACAAACCAAATTATTCATAGCAAATATACAACTAAACAAATCAGAATATTCATAGGAAGCACAAATTATCCAAATAAATAGCAAATGTCATAAATATCAAACACAAATCATTCAAGTAAACAAGAAATATATTATTTCAACCATAACAATTCAATCTTATCAATATAGTGAAAAAAGTCGATTGGAGGCGCTGCATTAGTGACGGTTCAAAGAGGAACCGCTGCAAAAACTGTAAAGGTGGCGCTTATAAACAAAGAACTGTCACTTAACTTTGATGACAGTTGTGATGGTATGATGTGCTGCTCTTTCTCTGATATAAAGTTGGCATTAATCATCTAGTCTGTTGCAAGTGAAGTATGATGATGGCAAATTGGAAAGGTTAGGTGTAATGTAATTTTCATTTTTAGTATTGTATGCTTTTCTTTTCTTATGATGGTTCATGTCGAACGCATATAAAATTCCCTTTACCTAATCTACGTTTCCCTTTCCCTCCTCCTATGTGTTTTTGTTTGGTTTTGTATTACTGAATTTTCAAGCTTTCTGTATAATTCTTTTTATTTGGACAGGTCAAGAAAGTCCAAGACTGCAAGCCATGTGTGGGAATAATGAAGATGGAGCTACGATTCTTGGGCTTCTTCATGATTTTGCCAAGGAGGTTGGATTTTTCAATTGTGATTTCGGTTTATTTCTGTAGATAACATATATTTTTATCATGATATTTGGTGTTTTTTCTGTTTCTAATTACACATGTTTGATCAAAAGTATTGAAAAATGACATAAATGCACAATTGTTTGATATGATTATGTGATTTTTGCATAAGATAAAGCTTTGAAAATGATATTTTTTGTTGCAGTCTTGCAAATGCTGTCAGTCATCACTGATAGAAATCTTATGTCTTTTGTCCACTTCCCTATGTTGTATTGGCTACCTCAAAACTTCTATATTTATTGTCGTAGATATTAAGCATAGTCATCTACGAGTTGCTAATGGGGTCTTTGTAGACATTGGTAACTCCCATATCTCTGTAAGTACATCAGTGTCGAATGTGTAAATGCAAAATATCAGCTTATTATTCATCATCTGCTCCCTTAAGAGAAAGTACTAAGAACCTAAAAAGTATCAGCAGCATTTAAAATTATAGATAAGAGTGCCATAATCAGTTATAATATCCACTATTGTCAAATAATAAGCCTAGTTCTATGCCTAATCCTTTTTAATCTTTAAGTTATCTTTTTCAAAGCGGTTAAGGCTTCTATTGAATAACCGTCTGTCAATGTCAGAAGCTCTACAACAACAATCCTAGCGAATTAACAAAGATGAAATTATGTCTTATTTGCAATTATGAGGTCAACAGTTCCACATAAGAAAAGAATAGCATTTATTTCCCGGCACGGAACATTTAGAGTTTTAACTATTTTTCTCCTTTGCGCTTAAGAAAAATAAAACTTGGTGGCAGGATCATGCTAAGGGTCAACACGAAAGAAACTTTATTTCAGCAGTAGTTAGTCCGGGTGAGACTGGTGTCAAGTTTGAAGATGTCGGAGCCCTTGAAGATGTGAAGAAGGCTCTGAATGAACTTGTCATTCTCCCTATATGAAGAATCCCAAGCTTTTCTCCCGTGGAAATTTGCTTCAGGTGAGTTTCCTACTTTACCCTACAATTCGGGGTTAAATTACACAAAATGACCCTGAGTTTTCAGGTTTAGCCCAAGTTCTTTTTATTTTTTATTTTTTGTATGTGTGTGTGATTTAGCAGTCTCTCAAGGGTATGTTGTGTGTTTAATCCTAATCCTCAATATTATGCAATATTTCAAATTATTTCTGTAATTTACGATCAGCCTTGCAAAGGGATGCTACTTTTCGGTCTCTTGAAACTGGAAAATCCCTAATTGCAAAGGCTTTAGCAACAGAAGTGGGTGCCCATTTCATCAACATCACAGCTGCCATCTCTTACAAAAAAAAAAAAGGAAATTTCCGAGGGAACTTTCCCTCAGTTTTGAGTGAAAATCCCTCGGTTTTGGGCAAAACCGAGGGAAAAATTCCCTCGAAAAAACCCTCCTCGAAATTTTTTTTCGAGGGCATATTTCCCTCGGAAATCTCAAACCGAGGGAATTCCAAGGGACACATTCCTTCGGAAATATCTCCGTGCAATCCCTCAGTTTTTCGAGGGAAAATCGAGGGACATTATTCCCTCGGAATTCCGAGGGATATAATTCCCTCGGTTACTTTCCCTTGAATTCCGATGGAACAATGTCCCTCGGAACACCTAGGGATTTGTCTTCCCTCGGAATTCCGAGGGACAAATATTCCCTCGGATTTTTGATATTTTCGAGGGATTTTTTCCTCGGTTTTAATTTTTTTTATTAAATTTTAATTTTAATTCCTGTTCAATTATTAAAATTCCCGAAAATTTGAAAAAGTAATTAAAGAAAAGACAAATAAATAAACCAATTATTATAAAAAGTATTTGAAAATTTAAGAATAATTACATGCGTTCGACACAGTAACAAAGTTTATATGAACCGTAAAAATGTCCTATGGATGGGGAGTGGGGTACTGCTGCTGCTGATGGGGAGGGGGCAACGGCTGAAAATGAGCATATATCTCAGTCATCTGGGCATTCATCTGCGCCTGAAATTCCTCCTGCTGCTGGCGCTCCTCCGCACGTTGTCGCCTTTCCTCGGCTGCCTCCTCCGCACGTTGTCACCTTTCCTCGGCTGCCTCCTGCTGCATCGCCTCGAGTTTCACCCTCTGAGCCTCGAGCTCTCTGACGTGGCTCCTATCAGCCTGGGAGGATGTGGAAGAGCGGCCCTTTAATAAACCCTTCGTAGCAGCCTCCATCTTCCCATACGCGCCGGTGCCGTAATGTCGTCCCTTGCTCGTCCCGACGACGCCGAGGAAAACTAGGTCCTTGTCAACCTCGCTACTCCCCTCCTGGGAAGAAGACGCACGTTCCTGTTCCTGGGTCAGCTGTCGCTCGTACTCCTCCTGAAATACAACTCGTTATTACAATTCTACGTTAAAATAAAAGAATAAGTTAAAAATAAGAAAGAGACTCACATATATATTAGTATACCTCGTATCGACCCACGCGCCATCTTTCTTTTGGTGCGTACGTTTAAAAATATCGTAGCACGTAGCCGGCGCACCCGTCTCCCGCTCCTGTATTCAAATAGAATTTTCAAATAATTAACATTAAGATTAAACAAATAAATATTACTCCCTCCATCCCAAAAAGATAGTCCACTATTCCATTCTCGTCCGTCCCGCAAAGATAGTCCAGTTACCATATTTAACATATCATTAATTTTTCATTTTCACACATACCCTTAATTAATATTCTCGAAATACTGGTTTTCTACCTCGTAAATTGAAAATTGATGATTACAATGCAAAATCTTACTATTCCAATAAAAAATATACTAATTCCAATACTGATTTTTATGAGTATTAATTGGCATTAATAAATTCAAGAAGGGCATAATTGGAAAATACTAACTAAATTAATGACTTAACTATATAAACTATCAATTTCTTAATCTGTGTGAAATCAACCGTAGAACCATCAAATTGGGAAGGAGGAGTATATTATTATATTCTAAAATTACTTACTATATTCAAAGCATAGTCGATAGTAGATGTAGCACCCCCGTGTGCTTCGACATTTCAGTCCCCGGCCCAGCAGGCTCGCTCCTCCTGTTCCGACTGCACTGCTCGGATTTGGCCTTGTTCTCGGGCTTATCCCACTCAACCTTCCAAACCCTAGTTGAAATGGATGATATATAAGATACGATATAAATTATATGTTATAAATAAAAAATTCTAATTTAATAAGAAAACACATAACAGAATCGTTTACCTATAAACCTCCTCGAGGAGGCACTCCGGCAGACCACCACCATGGGAGGTAATATGCTGCTTATACTCGTTAAGCTGCCTCCCGTAAAGGGCTCCGATCATCGAAAAAATACCTTCCGTGTATCTTTATCACTATATTCCTTCGTGTCCCAATAACAAACCTCGTGCAAAATAAAACAATAATTACAATTCAATTGAAACATATGATTGTGTTTTTATGGTAAATATTAACAAATTTGGACACAAAATAATAATTACCTTAAACATCTCCCACCAGAACGCCTTAGTCTCCTTAGGGACCACCTTATAGCACCACCCGGTGGGATGGAGATCCCTCTCAAAGATCATACGGAGTATAGTGGACATCTTACCCCCTGTGCTGTGCAGCCTGTATTCAATTGTGTTTTTATTTTTTTACGAATAAAATTTAATCATAATGATAATTATAATTTTAAAATCATTGATTTACTACTTTGTCCCTGAATATAAACCTGAGTCATACCCCTCTGCGGTGCGACCAACTGTCGTCGGGTCCGTGATGTACCCGCGTCGGACGGGGTCTGTGATGGTGTATGTGACGTTGGCGTCTGCGTAGGGGTCTGCGTCGCTGTATGATCACTACCGAGACCCATGTAGTCGGTGTCGAAATCAGCTAAACGATTAGACGACCCCATATCTGATCGACCTACGCTACCGGATCCTCGACGCAACGACATCTGATAAATTTATTAGATAATAATACAAGCATTTTACAAAATACCAGTATATATTAGACTCCAAAAGGTATTAATAAATCCAAATTTAAAAAAGTAGTTATAAAAAAAGTGTGTTTTACAATAAGAATAAATTACATATATTTCAACTAAACTAATCACTTTCGCTATTAAATGTATCATCAAACTCATCTTCATCCGTATCTTGATCTGTATCTTGATCAGTAAGTAACTCTTCTTCTGTATCATCATTTGTCTCGTCATTTTTCTTAGATTCAAAACTTCGGAAGCATCTCCCCCCAGTTCTCGTAGTGCACGTATATTTCAGTACACCCTAGAAAAATTAAAGAGATGCAGAAATCGGAATTTCAAAACAAAAAAAAAAAACATAAACATAAGATAACCATACTACAAGTCACATTTTCAAACTGTCCAACGGGACAATTCGAAATTTAGTATCAAACTCTATATTTGATACTAAATCTCAAACGGGTCTATGGAATATTGGAATAATTTGAAACTTAGTTTCAAATTTTCTATATGATATTAATTCTGAAACAAGTGAATTTTTCTATTTTTTCGATTTTTTCTGATTTTTTTATTTTTTTGAAAATTCCTAGGGAGTCTCAAATTCCTCGGAATTCGAGGGATTGCAATTTCTCCTCGGTTTCATTCCGAGGGAATTTGGATTCCCTCAGTTTTAAATAATTGAATTTAAAAGAAATAGTAAAACCCGAGGGGGTTGAGTTCCCTCGGTTTTCCGAGGGTCGCTATTCCCTCGGAATCGTTG
>BMAC01000845.1:8452-27037 GCA_014905375.1 Phtheirospermum japonicum
ATAGCCGGAATCGGGTTTTATATGTGCCTATTGTCATTTCCAAAACCAAATATACACATGCGACTTTAGGGACTTCTCAAAACTCTTATCGAATCACAGCATGAAATGTTGATAAACACACAAGGCTCCTTACTTGGGTTTTATTCAAACTTTAGAAAACAAGAAGATCGAGTATTAAGAGCTTCGCAAAATTATTAACGACCAAGTGTTGTATTAAATAAATATATATAAGTAGTTTTTGAAAAACAATTCACTTAAACAAGCTCAAAAGACTCTAACGACATATCACATAATACATGATTCCGACAGGGAAGCCAGTGCAAACACAAATAAGCATGGGAATAATTTCAACAAACGTCGACATAAAAAATTGGTTGATTCGTACGTCGTCACAAAGAAAGACCCCACCCCCAAAAGTAAGCAATGTCCGCATTGCTATTATACATATCACTACAAGGAAAAAGGAAAACGCCGAATCAATTATCACGCAAATAGTTAGTCGAATGGTTAAACAAACACTCAAGCACAGAACACATAACAGAAAAATCAAACAAAATCACTAAAAATGAAAAATGAGAGTTGGGATAGAAAGTGATACAATACTGGAGCTCAGGCCGGCCTAAATGTCCATGCCGTCCAGAGGGAAAGATGGAACTCTACAAATGGAGCGATGGTTTGAAGTAAGTCTGTTGCCTCCATCCGACCGGTCACTTCACCAATTTGGTCGGCAAGTAGTCCAGTGTGTTTCGTCCGACCGTTCATATTCTCTCATTCGATCGGACAACAGTCCATTGTGCTTTATCCGACCGATCAATTCCTCTCATCCGGTCAGACAACAGTCCAGTGTGCATTGTCCGACCGGTCCATTTCTCTCATTCGATCGGATGTCCTGGAAAGGCATCATTTTCCACACTTTTTCTGCACAACTCAACAAACCATTACTACACCTATCCAACTCAAGTTAATCAAGAACAAAGATATGTACAAATTTTTTTTTTTTTGAATTAAGCTAGAAAAATGATACCTTAGATTACCTCCCAAGAAGTGCAACTTTTTACATCTTTTGCTCGACGACTTACAAAAGTGATGTTATCCGGGATCCAAAAATAAATAACGATCGTGCCATGCCTTACTGTTCTCCAAGAGCAAAAGCAGGTGATGAAGATCACCAAGGTGGGCACGACGAGCAGGTCCCATGATTAGAGGATCAAAAACTTCAACTGGCTTTGGAGGTCGAAAACGTGAGTAATCGATGACCAAAAGGAGATCCAAAGTCAGCCGGAATGTGGGATAATGCTTGGTCACAGGAATGACTTGGAAATTGGTCGAACGGAAGGAATGATCATCGACCGTCCCAAACTCCTTCTCGATTGCCTCTTCTACCGCCTCAACGTTAAAATTGGTCAAAACATCAGGTAGAACGCAATGCGGCTCAACAAACACAACCTCCTCGAAATCCGGTAACACAACTCCAACATCTCCACAAAGAGCAAGTATGTTCGAGTCGCCAACATCCTCCAGGACCTCAAATGGCAACACCCCTACAACTTCATCAAAAGTCGCAAAATGGGCGATCTAAACCGAATCCTCAATCTCAATCTCCTCACACACCTCTCTCAAACAAGCGTTCATGCTCGAATCCTCAACATCCAAGATGGTCTCTACTACATAAGGAATTGGCAGCTCTTCAAAGGTAAGATGCTCCACTACATCAAGAATTGGCAGCTCTTATTTCGAGAAAATAAGAAAAAGCTAATATAAACACTCTGACAAAAGGGTTTTGAGAGTTCTAATAACTAAACGATGATTTATACTACGAGCAATTTAAAACTAATCTTGCAAAGAGAGCGTCAATCTCTATGCAAGAAATTAACTAATGTTTACAAAAGTTTTAACAACGAATTCTAAAACGAAATTGAAAACCTTTTTAAATGACTAATAAAACAGGGGTCTAGGGCCTTAGAATCGTCTCCACGACCACTTGGGCATTTTATCGAACACTTAGTCTACGAGTTGGGGTTGTCAATCCCAACTTGTAGATTAAACACCCGGGAATTCCAAGCGATGTTTCTAAACGATTCCAAGCATGAGACCCGTAAATTCTAATTAGCAATCATCAACAAATCAAATATCACAAACCAAGGCAAAACATCATATTCACGATAATAGAAATCAACTAGTTAACCAACACAATTATTCACCAAATGATTCACAATAATCCAAACATAAACGATTCAAACTAATAATCCAAACACAATATGCAAACACAATATCCAAACAAGATTACTGAAAACCAAAATGAACTAATGAGAACAAAGTCTAGAGTGTACGAAATTGAAATGTTTGCGAGAACTATCTCCAACTATTCCGGAGGGATTATCGTCTACGAGTCGAGCCTTGGAAGCTGTCACGGACTCCCGAGAAGCTGCGACTGCCGTGGTAACTACCGAATCTACGCCACTGCAACTGGTTGTCGTGGGTCTTTGAAGCGATGGGTCGGAGTTGTCGATTCCGAGCGTGTCCTCGTGGGAGGTCTTCGTTCCTTCTATCCGGGTAGGTTCTGATCTTTAAAAGAGAGATAAGATGAAAAATGATTCAAGAACGCTCATGGGTTGTCATCCCCAAGAGGTTCGAGAATGTCTTCCCATCTCGGTTTGTCACGAACCGGACGGGGAATTATTCATCTATGGATGGTGCTTTTTGGTTCCCTGAATGTGGCTTAGTTCTTGGCCTTTTGTATCCATCAAATAGCCCTTCCGTAACTGAAAATCTCCACAAAATCTGAGTTTGTAACGCTTACATCTAATTGGATGGTCTTCCAGTCCGATCGAAGGGATCATTCTGCCAGAGTTTCTAACACTGGGTTTTTACACTGGGTAACCCAGTGTAGATGACATACCCAGTTTCAGCTGTAATATACCAAATCAGGGCCCAATTTCTTTGAAAATCCACTCGCGGGCCCACATTCGTCTGCCTTAACACCAAAAGACTTAAAAAAACTAAAATAAACATAAAATGTGGTGAAATAAGTCGGAGATACATAAATACGAAAATATTCTCAATCAATCCAACTTATACCCAAAATTAACAACAAATCTAACCAAAACACTAGCCAAATATACAAAAATCATGACAAATACGTGCGAGTCAACCACCCCATGCTTTATTGGTTTGTTCGTCCTCGAACAAATGAAAGAATCAAAACCACGTAAGCATGAAAGTTGCTAGATCAAAGAGTCATGTTGTGCATACAATATAGTTTTGCAAATATAAGCACTTTTGTCGAAAACTCTTCATCTAAGCTCGTGTTACC
This sequence comes from Phtheirospermum japonicum, assembly GCA_014905375.1. Lineage (NCBI taxonomy): Eukaryota > Viridiplantae > Streptophyta > Magnoliopsida > Lamiales > Orobanchaceae > Phtheirospermum > Phtheirospermum japonicum. The sequence goes on from BMAC01000845.1 coordinate 11,766, forward strand.
TTTTCACCTTGAAATCAAAAGAATGCGTCCTCACAAATGGGAAATATATATAATGGTGCAGTCATTCGCTCTTGTTTTTCAAAAGGTAAGTGTATATGCTCGGATCAACATAGACATGCATTAAACGACTCGTGAAAATCAAAGACTCATACATCGCATATGTGCGCATATTTAATCAAGAATCAGATTAGGACTTTCTAGGGTTGTAATGTAGGTTGTTTGGTAAGGTATCTTATATATAGAGATGTGCGGCTAACTTGCGAACAAACGCAATCAATAACTCACTCAATCCGAACTTTAAGCATAGAGCAAAGTTTGCTCCTCATTCCTCCCAAAACAACCATATAACTCTATTCTTAGCCTTTTATAACTAAGGCTATTTCTCACCCAAAACTGAATAAACTCGCCCGATCTTAAGGAACAAGAGTTTTAGTTCCTTCTATACTCGTTTGACTTTATAATTAGGCCTTATTCTTAACTAGACTCTTTTTTTTATATATATTTCTTTTCTTCTTCTTCTTCTTCTTCTTTTTATAATAGTGTCCCACTAATTTCCACCCTACTTTCGTCATATCTCATTAAACCAATGATAAATAAAACTCCGATCTCACAAACTTAAATGAAATAAGAGCTACAATTATGCTCATGGCTAACAAAGATACGGAATAAAGGCTCAAAGGGGCTCATTAGGAATTTATAGTGGTTTTTATTTCTAAATATAGCTGGAATTGGGTTTTATATGTGCCTATCATCATTTTCAAAACCAAATATACACATGCGACTTTAAAGACTTCTCAAAACTCTTATCGAATCACAGCATGAAATGTTGATAAACACACAAGGCTCCTTACTAGTGTTTTATTCAAACTTTTGAAAACAAGAAGATCGAGTTTTAAGAGCTTGCAAAATTGTTAACGACCAAGTGTTGTTGTAAATAAATATATATATAAGTAGTTTTTAAAAAAATTTGCACTTAAACAAGCTCAAAAGAGTCTAACGACATATCACATAATACATGATTTCGACAGGGAAGCCAATACAAACACAAATAAGCATGGGAATAATTTCAACAAACGTCGACATAAAAAAATGGTTGATTCATACGTCGTCACAAAGAAAGACTCAAACAGAACCATTCGACCAAAATGACTATGCATGCATAGACTATCCCCCCCCCCCCCCCCCCCCCCCCCACCACACACACACACACACACAAAAGTAAACAATGTCCGCATTGCTATTATACATATTACTACAAGGAAAAAGGAAAACGTCGAATCAATTATCATGGGAATAGTTAGTAGAATGGTTAAACAAACACTCAAGCACATAACACATAACAGAAAAATCAAACAAAATCTCTAAAAATGAAAAATAAGAGTTGGGATAGAAATTGATACAATAATGGGGCTCGGGCCCGCCTAAATGTCCATGCCGTCCAAAGGGAAAGATGGAACTCTACAAATGGAGCGATGGTTTCAAGTAAGTCTGCTGCCTCCGTCCGACCGGTCACTTCACCAATCTGGTCGGACAGCAGTCCAGTGTGTTTCGTCCGACAATTCATATTCTCTCATCTGGTCGGAAAACAGTCCAGTGTGCTTTGTCCGACCGGTCAATTCCTCTCATCCGGTTGGACAACAGTCCAGTGTGCTTTGTCCGACTGGTCCATTTCTCTCATTCGATCGGATGTCCTGGAAAGGCATCATTTTCCATACTTTTTCTGCACAACTCAACAAACCATTACCACACCTATCCAACTCAAGTTAATCAAGAACAAAGATATGTACAAAAAATTTATTTGAATTAAGCTAGAAAAACGATACCTTGGGTTACCTCCCAAGAAGTGCAACTTTTTACGTCTTTTGCTCGACGACTTACAAAAGTGATGTTATCCGGGATCCAGAAATAAATGACGATCATGCCATGCTTAGTGTTCTTCAAGAGCAAAAGCGGGTGATGAGGATCACCAAGGTGGGCACGACGAGCAGGTCCCATGATTAGAGGATAAAAAACTTCAACCGGCTTTGGAGGTCGAAAATGTGAGTAATGGATGACCAAAAAGAGATCCAAAGTCAGTGGGAGTGTGGGACAATGCTCGGTCACCGGAATGACTAGGAAATTGGTCGAATAGAAGGAATGATCATCGACCGTCCCAAACTCCTTCTCGATTGCCTCTTCTACCGCCTCAACATTAAAATTGGTAAAAACATTGGGTAGAACGTAATGCGGCTCAACAAACACAACCTCCTCCAAATCGGATAATACAACTCCAACATCTCCACAAAGAGAAAGTATGTTCGAGTCACCAACATCCTCCAGGACCTCAAATGACAACACCCCTACAACTTCATCAAAAGTCGTAAAATGGGCGATCTCAACCGAATCCTCAATCTCCATCTCCTCACACACCTCTCTCAAACAAGCGTTCATGCTCGAATACTCAACATTTAAGATGGTTTCCAAAACATCAAGAATTGGCAACTCTTCAAAGGTAAGATGCTCCAACTCAGCACGGATAACAGAGTAAGAATCATTATCGAGTGGAGCATTGGGATGATTATAGCTTTGTTGGTTTTCCCTCTCTTCCAAAGAAGCCATCATTTGACCTAATATCGTCTCCATATTCTTCATGAGTTGCTCATTTGATTGCGCCAAGCTTTGATTTGATTGCGCAAGTTCGTCCCAATGACGAATGGTCTCAGCTTCTAGGTCTTGCTCCCGCGCCAAAAATTGACCATCTGGTATATATTCTTCATAGCTCGGATGGTACGTAATCAAGTCGGGAGGGGCATAAGAGTCGTAGCTCAAATAGGAAGAATTAAATTCGGGTGGAGCATACGAGTCATATCCTGTGTAAAAGAAGGTGAGGCGGAAGGAGTGTATGAAGGTTAAAAACTCGAATTGTAGTGGTTGGGTGAAGCATGTGGATCATTAAGGCTCACGTTGTAAGAACTTGAAGGTGGGGCCCATTCAGGTGAGTAGAATGTCTCCATGAAACAATCATACACTTCTTCCCGCGTGTTCAAGGAATCGGGCTCTAAATTTGCTAACCATTTTCTTGCCCGATCCTTTAATGTAAAGATGAAAAGTCTCATCCTCACTTCATTTCTTGTAAGTCCTAAAAGGGGAAAGGTTCTTGTTATGGCGTGGTACTCTTGGATGAAGTCGAACGGATCCTCACTCGGGAGCCCATGAAATACCAGGAGTTTCTCATAGTAGAATTCATCCGGTGGAAAATAACAAAAATGAATACAAACAAAAATAAGAAATAATCACTAAACACAAACGAAACAATTCACAACACAAATAAGGTCACAAAGAGCAAACACAAAAAATACAACCTTTAGCCTTGCCCGGCAACGGCGCTAAATTTTGAGCCGAACTTTTGTGTTCCTTTCAATATTAAAATCCAGTTAAACAGTGCGCGTCTACTTTTGAAAGGTTTTAGTTCACCCGCAAAAGAACGGGGTCACTTGTAGACCTGGCAAGTTAACTCGAGTCAATCTCTCGAGTAAGTCTAATCGCAAGTTATTTTCGTGTTTGCTTTTACAAACGAGAAAATAATAAAAATATAATATAAACACTCTGACCAAAGGGTTTTGAGAGTTGTAATAAATAAACGATGATTTATACTACGAGCAATTTAAAACTAATCTTGCAAAGAGAGCGTCAATCTCTATGTAAGAAATTAACTAATGTTTACAAAAGTTTTAACAATGAATTCAAAAACGAAATTGAAAACCTTTTTAAATGATTAATAAAATAGGGGTCTAGGGCCTTAGAATCGTCTCCCCGACCACTTGGGCATTTTATCGAACACTTAATCTACGAGTTGGGGTTGTCAATTCCAACGTGTAGATTAAAAACCCGGCAATTCCAAGCGATGGTTCTAAACGATTCTAAGCACTAGGCCCGTAAATTCTAATTAGCAATCATCAACAAATCCATTATCACAAACCGAATCAAAACATCCAATTCACGATAATAGAAATCAACTAGTTAACCAACACAATTCTTCACCAAATGACTCACAATAATCCAAACATAAACGATTCAAACTAATAATCCAAACACAATATGCAAACACAATATCCAAACAAGATTACTGAAAATCAAAATGAACCAATGAGATCAAAGTTTAGAGTGTACGAAATTAAAATGTTTGCGAGAACTATCTCCAGCTATTCCGGAGGGATTATCGTCTACGAGTCGAGACTTGGAAGCTGTCACGGACTCCCGAGAAGCTGCGACCGCCGTGGTAACTACCGAATCTACGCCACTGCAAATGTTGTCGTTGGTCTTTGAGGCGATGGGTCGGAGTAGTCAATTCTTTGCGTGTCCTCGTGGGAAGTTTTCGTTACTTCTATCCGGGTAGGTTCTGATCTTTAAAAGAGAGATAAGAAGAAAAACTATACAAGAACGCTCATATGGGTTGTCATCCCCAAGAGGTTCGAGATTGTCTTCCCGTCTCGGTTTGTCACGAACCGGACAAGGGATTATTCGTCTATGGATGGTGTTTTTCGGTTCCCTGAATGTGGTGATTTCTTGTCCTTTTGTAGCCATCAAATAGCCCTTCCGTAATTGAAAATCTCCGCAAAATCCAATTTTGTAACGCTTACATCCGATCGGATGCCAGTCCGATCAGAGGGATCTTTCTGCCAGAGTTTCTAACACTAGGTTTTGACACTAGGTAACCAAGTGTAGATGACATACCCACTTTCAGCTGTAATATACCAAATCAGGGCCCAATTTCATTGAAACTCCACTCGCGGTCCCACACTCGTCCGCGTTAACACCGAAAGACTTCAAAAAAATAAAATAAACATAAAATGTGGTAAAATAAGTCGGAGATACATAAATACGAAAATATGCTCAATCAATCCAACTTATACCAAAAATTAACAACAAATCTAACTAAAACACTAGCCAAATATACAAAAATCATGACAAATACGTGCGAGTCAGTAGGAAATACTCGAAAGCATTTTTAATCAAGGTTCAACAGTTTATATTATGAACAAGGTTTTGCAGTTAGTAAAGTGATTTTTGGAAGCGCAAATGTGAACAATTCTCTTCAAAAAGTAACTAACACAACAGTGAATTACCAGTACAGGGTGAACAATACAAACAAACCAATTTTGTAGCAGTGAACAGGTATTTAACTTTAGCATCGCCACTTTCATGCATGCGGTTCAAGATGGACAAGTACTGTATGAGAGTTTGTTTACCCATCTAAAAATCTTCAACAGTCGACACTCTTGTTTTGGCCAACTCTCAATCATCGATTACCACAAAGGGAAATGACCTAGTAAGAACAAGGCATTAATAAAGACTAAACAACATTTAACAACACAGTCCAGTACCAATATAGTTCAACTAAACAAAGAACACAAATCAAATAAAGGATTTTCTCATCTAGAGTGGTCAAAAGCATCAGATCAGGCTGAGATTTTTCGGGAACCATTTTCAAAACCTATACCCAACCCATGTTACAAAAAAAAGAGAGTAGAAATTTGTGGCAGGCTCACTGGGCTGGTCCATCGGTCCAATAGGCTGAGCTGGTTTTGACAGCCCTATACACACCCCAGACACTACAAGCTTACAACTGTGATATAAAACTTTCATACAATATTATTGCACCAACAGTACAGATGATAAGATTTTGCTCGATAAACAAAGACCCATACAATAGAAAAGGATGACCACCAAATCAATCATCAAGCACTTACTAGGCATACACACACAAAAAAAACTCATATTTCTAATGCTTGATAATTAGCCAAGAGGAGATCATAAAGCAATCATCTCACCAACCCCCCGTGTCTGGAGAAGTAGTCATTATCAAGTGCAACTGCAAGAGCAACAGTTACTGCTCTCTCAGACAGAGTCAACGAACGACTAACACTTAACTCTTGAACCTACAAAACACGGACGCTTATTATTCGTATTAGTAAAGAAATTAAACATAACGCCTTATGCAGTAAATTACCCCTGGAGCATTTGATATAACTACAAAAGTATATATGGAAAAACCAATATATGATAAAGAATAAGAGAAGTAGCCTTACCTACAAACGGGTTTTTATAGTGTCCAATGGGGTTGTTACACAGGATGCAGTTGCACCAGCAATAATCCCTCCGGCAGCTTGAACCAATATAATGTTCCATCCGGTTAGGGCTGCAATGCCATCATCTAAGTGTCTATCCAATAAAAGGAATGAAACTTTCATCATATAAATCAGTAGTTTAATTTTCCGTGTTGAATCAAACAATAGTGACTTAAGAAAATATCAATTAGATGCACGTAAGACTTAACTTCAAAATTTTATTCTAACCAGGATAAAAGCATCATATGGAGAAACTACTAAAAAAAAGGTTACTAACACTAGTGCAGAAACTGCATTCTAGAACAGAACATCCTGGTGCATCCAGAAGGGTATTTAAAATACTGTTCTGAATTAGACTTTCTAGAACGGTTTTTGCAATTACCGTTCTGGAATGTCTACTTTTAAGAACGTTATTCAAATACCGTTCTTGAAAGTAGACATTCAAGACCGGATATTGAAAAACCCTTCTAGATTATGAGTCAATCCAGAACGGTATTCAAATAACGTTCTAGAGAGTGTACATTCTAGAACGGTATTGTAAAACCGTTCTGAAAAATGTACATTCCAGAACGTTATTTAAATAACGTTCTGGAATTTACGTCAATCCAGAACGGTTTTTATAAGACCGTTCTGAAAAGTCTTATCCAATTTAATACCGCGTGAATGAAATTTTTTTGCCGCCCATATTTCTACTTTCCAGAACGGTATTTCTAAAAACCGTTCTTGAAAGTCCCTCGATACAGAACGGTAATATAAATATACCATTCTTAAAAGTTTTTTCCAATTAAAATATTAAATTAATAAAAATAAAAATAAAATATATTATATTATTTCTTTTTCCAAATCAAAACCCGAAAATCCCCATCTCGGTTCCCCTCCGCCGCCAACCCAAAAGACGAACCAGGCTCCACTTTCGTTCTCCTCCCGCCGCCGCCTGGAGCGGCGGCCACCACCTCCCCATGACAGCCTCATGTCCGTCGTCCCCCACCAAACCTTTGGAATTCACCAACTTACCCCCGCACAGCCGTCATCACCATCCACCACTTTCAGCGTCTTTTTCCGCCATCAACGATTTCCCACCCATGTCGGCCGGCGATTCAATTTCAGCTGCACAAGCATCCCCCAAGCTTAGCCTTCCTATCCTAACATCCAATTATTGACAACCCGTGCTCATTCCCGTCACTCGTAGAATTTGCGAAAAAGAAGGGCTCCGATCCCCTTTTGGGGAAAAAAGGCAATTCGCCGGCCGGCATCCATCAGACCAAATTAGATGCATTAGAACCATCCCCGCATCAAGTAAAGCTAACCCAGCAGTCAATTTCAAAAAAGGGGTTCCAATTGAAGCCAATTCAAAAAATTTAATATATAGAGGACAAGCAATTCTATAGAGTAATGGCGGTGGATAGCAGATCCCCAAGAGACGGCAAGCATTTAGAAGTCTTGGTCTACTACAATCCCCTCCCTGGTAAACCCTAAATTACCATTCTCGTCCCAATTCTCTATCTTTTTTTTTCATTCTCCCGAGAGTTATTATCTACACACGGCTATACAGAGTTTGAATTCTTGTAGTAGCATCGATTCATCAGTATTTGGATTAGAAATTTTGTTTTTGGAGATTGATTCTCTATTTCCAAACCAGAGTCGATTAGGCCTTTTCATTCTGTACTTATGTTCACTTGAAAGCCGACTTTAGCTTGGAGTTCCTTTTTTATTTTTAATTTTATTTTTAACTTTCCTTTACTAAATTTTTATTTATATTTAATTTGCGCACTGGCGACTTATCTTTGAGTAACTCTGAAAGTATATGTTTCTGTGTGGATAAGACCTAATTTGGATTTAAATAAAAGAGTATAAAGGCTTCAAATGTTGTATCCTTTGATGTGTTAATATCTTGTGTGTGTGAACAAGATGCTAGATAGATTACAAGGGTTAATAATTCCATTTCGAAACGGACCGAGTCCAAAACCTGATTTTCGTAATTGAGCTCTGTTGTCGTTTTAGTACTTATATGCTAATCAAATTTATTGATTATTTTTTATAGACTAGATTAAATCTTGTGAATGTTACTCATATATTTCTATTGAATCAAGCCTTGATATGGTTTAAACATAATCTTAAATTGATATCTACAATTTTTAGTTCATCTTGTAAATTATGCCTTCATTTAAGGGTTTAATAATATCATGCTTTTTCCATATTAGCATGATCAAAGCWTACACACATGCACAAGTTACTCAGTAACACATACAATAAAATTTAATATTGTATTGCTAGACTTTAATACCTCATATTTTGTAAGTGATGATGTTCTTATGTTCAATGTGTTTCTGAAGCTTATTGAGTTGATTGTGAGTACTTTCACTGGCTTAAGTGATGTGAATGGCCCATCATTTGGAAGGAGGGTTGTTATTTTCGAAACCGTGGCTAGATATAGATCATGTGTTGTGATGCTGGATCTTGAATGTGATGACCTCATAAATGAAATGTTCAATACATTTTTTGCGGTTGCCAGGTGCGGAGCTTTTAATTTTGAGCTCATTTTAAGTGAAACAGCTTTATTGAGTACTTGGGCACTAATATTTTCAGCACTTTATCTTTTCAAGGGAGAGTATGTTATAGTCGTTTTGAACAGTTTTGGTCATGTGAGATTTTTCTTTTTGCTTTTGTTGTGAAGTTAACATTCCTTCTTCATCTTCTTGAGGGAGGCAGATGAAAGAATCTGGTGCTTATATGTTGCCATGGTCAGAATTCTTAGTTAAGAGCAGATCTGCTTGTGTGTTTGATTGTGGCTGGATAAAATAACATATCTTATCTAGAGAAATTGTGTAGACATGTTATACATGCCGTTGTACTCACACTTGCTTGTTGGTGGGTGGAGGGTCAAGTTCAGGAGTCCTTATCTTGAAAAGTTTCCAGTGGAGACCACTTTTAAAGTCAAAAATTGAAGTAACTAAATGAATTTAAAGCCTGAATCATATAACTTAACATTTTTTCTTAATAATATATATTTGAGTTTTTCACTTTGCCAATTGATCATTAACAGAAAGGTACTGACGTATACTATGCTCTACTCTGTTGATTTTATTATTTAAATTTTATGTCATTCAGAGATGAGCATCCTGGGATGTCTTGACTTCAATGCAAACAATCATGGAGGTTCTCTTTGATGAATGTGAGGACGTACCAGAGAGCCTGTTACTTATTTTATTGTCTATTTTAGGCCGTGATAAGGAGGTGAGCTTCTCTCTCCGTCCTCACCCAGTATTTATTCATCTGAGGATTCTTTTCTCGTAAATAATTCGAGAATCTTTTCTGCGTTGCATTTGACTTCCACTTTAACATTTCTTTATGAGCTGTTCACCATCTGTATATTCCCTTTTTTTTTCCTTTCTATTCCCTTTCATTTGTTTTTTACTTTTTCCCTTGGCCAAATCATTGATTTTGATAAACGATCAAAATTGAAATTGTTTTAGTTTTCATAGTTGGATTTGTTGGACTGTTCATCAGTTTCGAATTTTGATTTCAACAGAGTGATCAATTGGAAATCCGTTTGAAAGCAGGGAGTTTAGTTGGTGACCTCTTTGCTCTGCCTGGATTTACTATTTTTGAAGCATTTAAGCCAGTTCTTTTGGAGTTTCTGAAAAGACTAAATGATAGAGTGGTGAAGATTAGAATGTCTGTCCTTGAGCATGTCAAGATTTGTCTTTTGCAGAATCCTTTCAGGGGCGAAGCTTATCAAATAATCTGTAAGCATTTCAAGTACTAATAATCCCAGACTTACTCTAATGCCTTTCTTTAGTCTGATGCAAATAAATTTCCAGCTGCTCTTTGTGACCGTTTGTTGGACTATGATGAAAATGTTCCGTAAACAAGTTGTTGCTGTGGTTTGCGATGTGGCGTGTCATGCCCTCACATCCATTCCAGTTGAAACCATCAAGTTGGTCTCAACTCGGTGCATTGAGCATTCGCCGCAACTCGCGAGTGAAGGCGTACGGGTCGGCCGGTTTTAAAACATTGATAATAGGTGATTTAAAAAATGAAACACATGATATTATAAAGCTGATAAAGCTGAAAAATAATGTTATTAATAGTGATGACCTATATGACATGGCGAGGAGAAAGTTAAGTGATGGTCAAGTTCTGATGTGAAATTCAAAATTAAACAAACTTCTACTTTGTCGAGTTGAACTATAGAACTGTTAAACAAACTAAATATTAGCTGATAGTTAGGTTAGGGCTATTCTTGTCATTTGTATGATCCTGCATACACAGTCTACATTCTCTTTAGGGTTCGTACATATATTGTGCGGCTACTATCATTTATAGTTTGTTAAGGATTCATACATGTCTGAGTCATTAGTTGATTCTTACCTTGATTGTTAACATCTATTTATATCTGATAAAGTATGACATAAGCTTTACAGATTATTTTCATCCTTTAGTCCATTATTGGGTTGCAGCTTTATCTGCTTATAATATCATCTCCTCTTTTATGATATCAAAATGGATAACCCTTGCTTCTATAAACTAAAAGAAAATGAAACATTATATAACATATTGCAAATATAAATAAGTGAATAAAATAATCATGTATTCGTTTAACATTTTTAAAAAAAGTGGTGCATGAGTGCATCAAGATAGAATGCAACTAAAAATAGAAAGCAACTAAAAAAGAGATGATTTTCATTTTACTTTAACAAATAAAAATAAAAGGTTAAAGGAAGAGCTCAATTATCAGAGCACAATAATGGGCTTCCACAGATGACACACACCAAGATAAATGAAAAACACACTTCTTTCACTATTATCTTTCAAATCCCATTCAAACTTAACCCACATTTTGATGCTTATTTAATTCCACTGTTTTCATGTTGTCGGTGTTTTTAGGTGGCAACATTGCAGATTTTGATATTATTATTCATGGATATCGAAATAAGGAAAGAATGAGGCTGTGAGGTAAAACTGAACGACAAAAATATCTCAACACAGCAAATTATTGAAGTTTTATCCATGCACAGTCTTGAAGTGAGGTAAATAAAATAGTATCCTCTCCCTTTTGGTTTCTTGAACGTGTAATGGCGTCAATTTTTGTCTACTCTCTTTTTTTTAGGTCATATTTGATTCCTTTAATTGTGTGATTTCTTGCATCATAACACATGATATCCAGTGATCATATGTAGTTTTCTGAAAAACACGAGAGGATGTTCGGTTTTAGCGTTAGAACGTGGCAAAACGAGTTCGGATCACCCAAGTCCGTCGACTCTCCTGGCACCCTTTTATTTTTCATTCTATTTTAACTTTTATTTATTCATTTGTAATTTGTTAGGATGTCAAATGCCTAGGTTGCTTTAACATGTAATATTTCTTTTGAATTTTAATTTATTTTGTGATTGAATTGTGTGATTTATGAAAATCGAATCAATTGAGCGATGATTGAAAAAAAAAAGACGAAATATATTTTAGTTGATATGTGTGTATTTGTGTGTGAAGAACTTGTGTGTGCAAAACCACTGTGCTCAGCCACTCACAAACAATTGTTGTGTGCGGTAATTGTTAGATGGTGCTGTGTCAACCCGCGGGAGGGCTTGCTCGTCTCACCGAGAGCTGCTCCTTCAGGAGAAAGGGTGACTGATGCTCTCTCTATTTTTATTCTTTAGATAGTGAGGGTGCGCATAATTTGAGGGTACGCACTGCATTTTATTTTATTTTGGTTTGAAGACCTTTTTTTGTATGTGACTTGTAGTTATTATCGTTTTGAACACTTGATGAAAATTGTAGGTTGTTTTTTTTGTTGTTCTAGGGTGCTTTGAATGGATTGAGATATTGTATTTGGTGAAATATATTTTCAATTGAGATTTGGTGTTTTTAATATTGTATATTTAATGTTTTTACATTTAGGAAAAGACGAATACTAAAAATGATGTTCTAGAAGGCAAAACTTTCTAGAACGTCTAATCAAAAAAACTGTTCTGGTTATTTATAAAAACTGGTTCTGGAAAGTACTTTCCAGAACGGTATTTGAAAATACCGTTCTGGTAAATCATACTTTCCAGAAGGGTATTTTCAAATACCGTTCTGGAAAGTATGACTTACCAGAAGGGTATTTTCAAATACCGTTCTGGAAAGTATAACTTACCAGAAGGGTATTTTCAAATACCGTTCTGGAAAGTATGACTTACCAGAACGGTATTTGAAAATACCGTTCTGGAAAGTATGATTTACCAGAACGGTATTCCTTCTGGAAAGTCAAACTTACCAGAAGGGTATTTTTAAATACCGTTCTGGTAAGTCATACTTTCCAGAACGTCTTTTTTAAAAACCGTTCTGGAAAGTGGCGGATCAACATGGAACGGTACCATTCTAGAACAGAAAAATTATTTTCTAGAACAGTTTTTTTTACACTTCTAGAAAGTCTGCCAATCCAGAAGGGTAAAAAAAGGCGTTCTGGAAAGTCTGTCAATCCAGAACTATGTCACTACAGAAGGTACAGAAAGGCGTTCTGGATAGGCAAAATTACCCTTCTGGATATGCAGTTTCTACACTAGTGTAACTGATATCTTATTCAGTTTCTCTACAATGTTGTAAAAAGAGAAAAAACGGCCCAGAACACAAATGTGAGGGACATACAAATTTATGGCGAACAAACCCTAAAACAAGACCAAGATTGAGTCCAATTTCAAAATTAAAATATATATTGCATTTCCATCTAATGCATCTGGAGCAGCGACTGCCTAATCGATCTCTTTGTCCACATAATTTTTCCTTCTATATCTAGTGGAAAATAAACCTTCTCGCTACACAGAGTATAAGTCACGTACATCTGGAGTCAAAATTATAGAACGATTAATATATGTTGCCCAAGACTTGAACCAGTGAGCTCCAGCTCCACTGCAATGAAGTATAACATCAGAAATAAGTAGAGAATGCTTAGAAGACTTTGGTCATTTTATTCTCTTTTGCCACGTTTTAGGATATGTAGAGCAATGTTAATGCCATGCATGTTCAATAACTAATTTTCAAAAAGGTCTCACATTGAGTTTCGCAAAACAAATGTATAAGAATTTGTCAATAAAATGTAGAAATATTTTTATAAAAAACTTGGATGCATCTGAAATAGAGTTTTGCATTTTTATTTTTATTTTGAAATGAAATAGTTTGGTTAATGAATAGTACTACTCCTTATGCGAGTACAAATAACTTTTAAATGTCAATTTAATGTAATCTCTTGTATTATCGAACCTAACTAATCACGGCTTCTGATATTGGTCCTAAAAAAAACCTTGCATATACACATATTTTACAGGATATGGATATGTAACATTCTTCTATTGTGAAGACTCTATTGCGAATCTGTGATCATAACAATGATAACTAAATAAATGGATCAACCTAAGTTTATCCGATTACGATTTCAGAACCATTGACTACATTTCCAAACTTGGTTACTTAGTTTGAAACATAGTTTAATAAGATCGAAATAAAAAGATATTTCCTAAACCAAAGCTATATATATCATCAAAACTTGAATGATCCCTGTAAATAAAAAGAGTACTCCACATATCCAAAAGCTGTTAGAACGATAAAATCATAACACGAAACCGGGGGACAATATAACTACTAAGGGGGCAAAACCTTACTTAATAAACATCAAAAATAAAACCTAAACTCAAACCCTGAAACCCTTGTTGTTTCTCTTTCCTCTAGCCTTTTCAAACTTCCTTCCCTTAGCTCTCACATACGGTTTTGTGTGGCTGTGTGGAACACCAAGAGCTGGTCCAAAATGCTTCACTGCTTCACGAGCCTTAGGCGAACCTCTCAAGAGCACCTATAACACAACAACACATTTACATTAATCAGATATTATATCAAGATATTTATCATAATACAAGGTTTGACCTATAAATAGTAGATTATTACAAGACACTCTTGAAGGGGGCTTATAAGTTCACTTTAAACTTTTCCAAACCCATTAAGCATTGCATTAACTTGACAATACATATTAAACTTTATTGATAGAGCTCAAGGAATCTTTTACTGTGTTCTGTCCAAGGGGGGCTCTAAGTGCAAGCTGGTCAAAAGTCAAGCATTCACCACCGGCCTTTTCGATCCTAACCCTTGCTGTTTCTGTGAACCTCAGAGTTGTAACCTTCATCGCAGGGATTTCATCTTGCAAATGGATATTATCAGTAACCGTCCCAACAAGCACCGCAATCTTGCCCTCCTATCAAGGATAGTTAATATTGTCAATCAAAGAGAACAGCTAAAAATTGAATAAAAAAACAAAAGCCTAAACTAGAATACAAAACTTCATGGTTTTATTCTTTTTTGAATCCCTATATGAGCATTCATCAAATTAAGGGCCTGGTTCAAAATTGATGGAAAAATAAAAATGAAAATAATTACCAAAATTCAAGAAACAAGAGAAATTAGGCACTACCTCAATTTCAGAAGCTCCAAACAGGCCGCCAACAAAAAACCGGAAGCTCCGACAGCCACCGGGTCCAACACCCAAGGCCTGTTACGGTCGTTCACTACCTGGGAAGCCATCTTCATCGCCGGTAGCCAGTCCGGAGTGAGTGTCCCCACGTTGGCGTATAGAACGATGGGTTTTGGGCGTGAAATCGGGGATCTCCTCGACGGAGTGAATCATCGTCGGCGATGCGCCGCAGGACATTGGCGACAAGATCTATGGAGACGGGGTTTGTGATGCATTGGACCGAAGGGGCTCAGTTTGTTTTAATATTTATCAATTTTAATATTTATTTTTTTTTGGTTTAATATTTATCATTTTTAATATTTATTATTTTTTGGTTTAATATTTAATGCAGATTGTTGAATGAGACACGGATCAACGATTGAAATAACTTGCTTGAGCAAGACGAGGATCGATGACATGGCGGACTACTATTTACGGCGGTTCTAATGGAACCGCCGTTAAATGCTATCACATTCTATGGCGGTTCTTATATAACCGTCGTAGAATGTGCGAGTTTTACAGCTGTTATCACATACCCGCCGTAGAAATTTCGATGTTTTTACGGCGGTTGTTTGTGAACCGATGTTAAATTAAACTAGCCTCCAGTTTTTACGGCGGTTGTTAAAAAAACCGCCGTAAAATGTGCCACTTTTAGGGTGTTTCATAGTGAACCGCCCTTAAAATCAGAT
>BMAC01000845.1:37077-51444 GCA_014905375.1 Phtheirospermum japonicum
CATAACCATTTAAATCGTCCCAAATCACTTTTAAGTTAACCATATTAAACCGCATAAATAAATTATTCTCCCCCATGCTCAACCACATAAAAATAAATAGGGCATAAAATTGAAAACCATCCCTTTCATGAGATTTCAAAAAGCGTACCCGATATGTATTCATATTGATGCTATAGGAAAATTCACCTCTCCTCGAATATCCGATTACGCGACCTTTTTATTTTTAGGTAGCATAATTCCCCGATATCCTTTTTGTCCATGTTTGGACGCGCGACCTGGTACATGGCCTTAAACATTGGCGACCTCTTCGCATTGGGTTACCCATCTACGAATGCATGTTGGGCAACCCTCAAATTAACCCTAAGTTAATACGACCTAAACAGGCCCTGCACCTAGATTCGTTAGCATAATCAAAGAAAAGATCATCAGAATATCGCAACCTCACTTGCGCCAATAACATGTTAATCAAACATTCTTAAACATCAAATGTCTCCCTTTCCCACAACCACAAACATCATATCACCATCAAGCCATATAGGATCAAACAAAACTGACACAAAAATTTTCAGCACACATATATCTTTGAAGATTAAACTGCTTTAATATGTAATGAATTAGAGAACAAACTATATATTAATGAAAAGCCCTGCAAGTCTAGTTTACAACACAAAAGTCGTATCTCAAAAAGGATCATCCAATAGTGAGTTATGACCATTTTACTGAAGTGTGGTAATGCAGTATTTTCATACGGGAATATGCAAGAATGAATGGTTTTTAGTGAGTTTTCAAAATCTTACTCATCCAAGTACCTTGGGAGTTGATAAACACTTCATCTTTAGTCAAAACTCATCTTGCTTATCTCCAAAAATATAAGCATATCTTCCTAACCATATAAATTCAAATAAGTACTCCCCAACCAAGTGTTAAACCACATGTATCCATCTTCCACTTTCAACAAGAACATTACATTAACCCAAATCTACCCAAGCACTCAAATCCCATTAAAAGCATAATTATCCTACTAATTACAAATCTTAAGCCTCATCCAACCTCATAATTAATTGTGTGACACCAAAATAACATGAATATCACACGCATACGATCGGACCCATAAAACCAGGCTAACATATGCAAAAGATAAATCCACCACGCTAAATAATAGAAAACTTATCTTTTCCTTTGAGTGTCTCCATGCTCATGCATCGACTCAAGTTAATATTTAGGAGAGACATTGACTTAGCCCCTCAAATCGACTTGGAGGTATCCCAATTATATTCCGCAGCTATAAGTCATGTACCTAGCAAAAGATCATCACACTGGATAAATCATGTCCTTATCAATAACATCGTAGAAATAATAGACCATTAAAATTTTAGAATCAACTTCCCTGTTAGGGAAACAAATTGGACAACGGTCTTGCTCCATTGATTTTTGATGATTTTGTGGCGTTTGATTCATACGCGACCTCCTCGCCTCACATTTCGGGGCGCAAAATAAATCAACCCTCGAAACCAACATCAATACAAAACCCCATACAATAAAAATAATCCATATAAATAAAATAAACCATCTAAATCAACTGATATTAGACCAAATAATTATAGAAGAATTAGAGCCCCATCTTTATCCCTAATATGCCGACCAATTTACCCCATACCAAGACTGATTAGTGGCTTTTTATCTTTTCATATCGCAATACTCATTGTGTACATATGCAAGGCTAGATTTGATGAATTCTTTAAAGCTCCAACTATAAGCATCAATTTATAACCATTAACAACATGTGAAAGCACTAACAATAAATATAAATATACCCATTAACCTTATCATGCAAATAATGCCATAATCTATCAAATCCCATAACAATCAGCCTGCAGTCTCGCTCTAAAATATATTATTATGATAAGCACACAATTCACATCTCTAATTAACCCACTATCTTGGTAAATAATAAGAATCATCAAACTCATACCAAGTCAACCCATCAGACAAAATCAATCAAGAGGTTCTATGAATCACATATATAAACACTATCACACGCCATTATATATGAAGAGAAATCAACATCCAATTCTCATGCGAAATAAATTATGGGATCAAACATCTACTATAAAAGTACACCAACTTTATATATATTAAACCCCAAATAATAGTAACACCGAAAAGGTAACTCCCACAATATAATACCAAATAATCAATATCACATATCAAATAGTCCATATCACATGTCTCTAGAATTAAGCAGCTGATATCTCAACAAGTAATAAACCATTACTCCAAAAACTTTATTACAAATACTCCGCAACGGGCGCGTGATGGAGCAAATCCATAAATCTCATCATGAAAAAACTTAGAAAAATATTATTTATGCAAATAACCCATGTGAGAATTTGTGGCTTGCATGAAATTATTTGAACCACTGTAATTATAATCTCTTCCATACAATTTGTTTTTCAAAATTCTTAATTAACACATAATATATCACCTCTACTCTATCTTAGCAATTCCAATAAACCTCCCGATATACCAACAATTGGAAAAAATAACTTGATACTCACAAGTACAGTACACACGTAATTTTTTAAACGAACACATATCCACATATCCTATTAAGGTAATCAATTAAGCTATAAAGAACCACCTAATCAGATGCCGATTCTTGATAATAAATCAAATAATCCAATTTACCACAACTAACCATATAGATCATATAATCATACCTTACCATCATCCTTAAATGCATCTAAAAGAAAATAAATACTTATCTCAATTTTTGTTGCGTTCGGTTGATACGCGACCTCATTGTCTTAGACTCCGAGCAACAAAATAAATCGACCTTGAATATTTGGACACGCGACCTCATCGTGTTTGTTTGCGTTGACCATTTCTGGGTTGAGCCCAGGCAACACATAGAGTAACCCTCAAAAACCAGTATTAACACAAGCTCAACAAATAGACCTTACTCAATCCGTTAGTATATAAAAATAATCAATAAATAAAATGCAAGCATCACAACCCTTACTCGCGCTCACAAATATTCAAAACCTGATCTCCACCACTATTCATACTTAACCACTATATACCGTACATATTATATCCAAAATTCAACTTCATCCAACAATTAAATTGTGCATAACTTAAATTTTAAAAGAAACTAGACAAACAGTTTTTGGAAACAAGATCAGCTCTATTTAAAATTCGTTATAAAAATTTTTCGAACTCATATTCAAATCTCCACCATTCAGATTAGATTAAACTTCAATATGTTTAGAATAATATATAAAAATTTTGGCTTCATCCAACGGTTATATTATTCACAATCGTATTTTGAAAAACGCTGCGCAGAATATTCCGAAAATAAAATTTGCTTCACTCAAAAATCTATATATATTTCCTCGGACCTCAAAACTCGATCTCCACCGTTCAAAACGTAATTCAAAAGGTCCTTGATTTTTTGTATAATTTTTAACACGATCCAACGGTTGAAACGATAGAAAGCGATTTTTCAAATTCATAGCGCAGTCAGATTTTAGACTTACGAAAATTATGTACCTCACGTCTTTCGCTCAAGGACTCGATGTCCCTCTTTCCCACAGACGGCGCCAATTTGATATGTCCAAAAAGTTGAACTACCAAATAAAGGAGGCACTAACCTCAAGATAGAGATCAGCGACCTGACGCAGATTCTGAATACGTCACCACGACCTGTCAAGCCTTCAACGAACCTCCTAGCGACCTCGCCGGTCCTGCAAAACAGCACCTTCAGCCAAGGTGGGGGGCGGCCCCGGCGAAGGTCCTCCGATGGTTAAGTTAGATAGTGTGAGAGATAATTTGAGAGATCAATCCATCATAACTGATTAAGAGGTATGCACCCCTTTTATAGAGACAAGAGAAGTCCTCCCCAAGCCAGGGTTACCTTCTCCTACCATAATTTCATAAATACCATAACTGATTTAGAATTAGGATTCCTCCTATATGCTAAGTTCCCATAAACAATAAACCTCTCATTAAATTACCAGAATAGGCCTGGGCCTGTTATTCTTTCCATATAGTCCGCTGGGACCCATAATACCATCCCTATTGGCCCACTCAGGCCTAATATTTATAAAACCCATGACCTAGCTAAAAGATAACACCCAACACACAAGCATAAGAGGTCGCGACCCTATATGAGAACTCATCCTCATATTCCAGGTCGCTACTCTACAAAACCAGCTCGCTCACCTCCCAGAGGCACACCCTCTCCAGGGAATGAGGTCGCTTTCCACAAATACTCATATATATCAAATGATATCACGTATGGACATTTTGGTCCGCATCAAAAATCTAACAATATTTTAGATTTACATGTATTTATAGTAAAAACCTAAGAGATTGTCTATGTGTGTGATGAGTACGGACTATAAATGTGATGAATATGAACTATGTATGTGATGAATGTGCACTTTGTATGCGATGAATATGAGTCACATTGTTAGATCTTTGTAAAGTTTGCTATTTTTTAATGTTGATTTTGACTGTGATGAGATATGTATATTATATGTGATTAATATGCATTTTGTATGCAGTGAATATGAAGTTATGTTCTTTGATTTTTATAAGGTTTATTATTTTTTTAATGTTAATTTTGAGTGTGATGAATATGCACTCTATATGCAATGAATATGAGTCACATTATTTTTTTTGTAAGGATTACTATTTTTTTAATGTTGATTTTGAGTGTGATGAAAATGTACTATATGTGTGACGAGATATGGACTTTGTATGTGATGAATGTGCACTCTTTATGCGATGAATATAAAATCACATTATTTGATTTTTGTAAGGTTTAATATTTTTATATATGACTTTGTGTGTGATGAAAATGGATTATATGTATGATGAGATATGAATTATGTATGTGATGAATATGCACTCTGTATGCGATGAATGTGAAATCATATTATTTTAATTTTTTTAGGTTTATTATTTTCTTATATTGATATTGTGTGTGATTAATATTCACTAAATGTGTGATGAATATAGACTTTTTATGTGATGAATGTTGATTGTGTTTTTTTTAAATATTGTGTTTCGATCTATTTTCTCAACTAATTATATTTTCATACCTGCGTATTCATCAATTTATGAATGCATACTCATCACGCACATAATACATATTTATTTTTATGTGAATGTAAAATTATGAGAATGAGGAATAATGCAAATCCTAGAGCAAACCAGCTGCAAATAGAGCATATACAACAATCAGTGCCTTTTGGTGAAGGGCTAACAGTTTAAGAAGATCATGACCTACGAGTAACATATGAAAGTAAGAAGAGGAAACAAAAAAAGCTACAAGAAGCAGATACTTTTATTTGATAATAGAACTTGTTTTGGAGTTGTATATGAGTATAATCTTGGGAATGCAAGGAGGTGATAAAAATTAGATTCTGTCAATTTGCTTAAGTTTAACTAGAATATTTGTTAAAAGGTCACTAGATCTTATTAAAAAAAGAAATCCTTAATTTCTTTTTAATGTCTTCATTTTTCTTTTTAACTTTTAGTTTGTTTTAAGGTGATATAGGATTGATGCTCAAAATAATGCAATGGATTTAGGCTATAACATATTAGGTTGTGTTTATATTCCCATGAAACTCTTGGTCTCAGTTTGTGATGCTTTTAAATACGAATGAATTTGACTTTTCTTTCGAATAGCTTATGTCATGTATGGGAAACTTAGTTTTTATTTTTTCTACAAACATAACCACACAATACATCAAATGATGTCAATACAACTTTATTTGCAGATGAGTTTTCAAACACTCACAAAAGCCTTCCAAATGTATTATATACAACGATAAACACAATAAACAAAATGAAATGTAAAATAAGCCATAATAATCGACGTAAACACATGTATGTTTCAATCAAGAAAGCTAAATAGAAAATCCACGCAAGATGATTAATCCCACTCCTCAAGTTTGTTCCTTGAGAAGATAAAGTGTCGCTTGAAAACAAATTCTTGCTGAAGGCGGGGCACCGTATTTCTCTTAAATCATAAAACTTTAATAAATAAGAATTATTCTAACATTCACAGTCTTTATACATCCTGAAAAACATAAAATCCTAGTAAATCACATAATTTTCATCACATAAAATTATCATAATTATCATGTATAACTGTCATATTCATTGAATATAACTGTCATATATCATCACATGTAGTTGTTCATATTCATCAGTAAAAATGATAATTTTCAGAAATGCATAAACCATATTCAACATATAATTATCTAATTCGTCATATATAATTGGCATATTCATCTCATATATAATTGCATATGTCATCACATGTAGTTGTTAAAAATAAAAAATCCCAGAAAAGCACAAACCATATTTATCACATATAACTGTCGTATTCATCGCATGCTTTTAGACATGTCAAGGCCGGTTATGGTTGGGCGGTTAACCTTTGGTTTTTAACCAGTGTTAAGGTTAACCGTTGACCGACGGTTTCGATTAAATACAACATCGTAAACCGAATTCCAGTGGTTCAGTTTCAGTTACTGTAACATCCCAGTTTTTCAAAGCAAAAATATAAGCGGAAGCATTAATATTTTAATGAAAAGTAATTTGAGAGACGTTACTTTAAATAAACACCTTTGAATAATTTATAAGATAATTAAATTATGATAAATAATTTGTATGAAACAATATCACATATCACTTTAAGGAAAACAAATACATATAATACCATTGACCAAAACAATAATAATAATAATAATAATAATAATAATAATAATAATAATAATAATAATAATAATAATAATAATAATAATAATAATAATAATAATAATGTATACATAGTCATTTGCCTGAAGGCCATAATTGTATAATTGTCATGTATTCACAATAAACTATAACATATCGAGAAATTAATATGAACTTGAATTTAAAAAGATTTTGAGTTAAATAGCCCCACCTTTAAACTGACGCTTGTGATCTTCGAAATATGTGAATGGTCGTGTTTGCAAATCATGAGTCTCAAAATCAAATGCTCCTACATGAAAACATAATTTAACTTATTTTATGAAATAAGGATTTTAAAACTTAAAATATGAATAATTGAAATAATTATCGGTCAAACCTTGATATAAAGTCAAAGAGGCTATTTTTTGTAAAGTTCATGAAGTTGGAGGGTGGAAAGAAGATAACTTGAAAGCTCTATGGTCTGGAGTGGTGTTTCTTGGTAAGTTTGGGGGCTGAATTTGGAGTTTGGGTGAATTGGGGCTCAATCGAGTAGGACCAAAGGTCTTGAGGGTCAATTGAAAATAAACTGAATGGACTGTGGCTAATTCAAAAATTTTTGAAAAGTTGGGAGTATGAAAATGCCATTTATCAGCCCCAACATTCATAACCCGATCCATTTACTCAGAAATCCCCAAATCAGAAACCGGCCGCTGCACTTCTTCCTGTATCAAATCGGTCGGCCACATATCCTTTTTTTTCAGGGAGCAGCGGTGAACGGCAATTGGGCGGATCGGCTGTGGTGGTGTTGGCGATTGGACTCGGGCCGCGGTTCGACTTGTTGTTGATTCGGACGGCGGCGGTTTGAGATCGTGAGCCGCTGGTCGCGATTTGAATCGGAGGGTGCTGGGCGGCGCGGTCATGGTAGGTTTCTCGTGGATTGGACGACTCTGAACCATGGTTTAACAGGGTCCTATTGGGGATATGGTAGCAGTTTGCCATGGTTCTTGGGACGGCAGTGATCCGGTGGTCAGCTTGCTTGTTCAGCCATTTGCAGTGGAGGAGGATGGTGGTTTGGTGATGGACATGTGGTTGGTTTAAGACTGAAAAAGGGATTGTAATTTGACGTGTTGAGGACTTGAATTAGGTCTGGAATTCAATGTGAAAATTATGTGATAAATCCCATCAGTAAAGGAGTCTGTAACTGATTGCAAACGTAAATAATTGAAAATCTAAAGACTTCTAATGCTTGTGGGGACACTCGATGGGTTAGACTTTAAATAAAAGGATTGTTGTAACTGATCTTGCTCAACTAATGGGCTAAGAAGAAAATATAGAAGCAATGCATAGTCTATTTAATTGAAAGAAAAGGATAAACTCTTGTGATAAATCAATTAAATTTAGTGTAAAACTGAATCAAATACTTTACTGAAAATTGAGATTTAAATATGAAAATGCAATAGAGTGTTCATGATACTCAAATAGAGTCAAATTAGAATTTTGTATGTTACAAACAATCCACCTAAAAAAAATTCGTCCTCGAAATTCTTTACTACCACAAATCTAGGTAGAATTATGCTTAAAAAAATTTATAAATAATTATTTTTTCGTAACACCTCAAAATTGAGTCCTCCAAAAATATATTTTTAAAATTATCATGAGAACCAAAATATTGAATATGCGTGCAATATGCTCAGGAATGATTTTTTAAATCGTGCGAAAAATGTGAAATCATTGTATCTTTCTACTGTCTCAAATCATGAATCATGCTAACTATGTCTCTATATTTTGAAATATTAATCATATCATGTAACTTTTCTCAACCGTGAATCATAAATCATGCCAAATGCGTTTATCTCTTTAAAATCTCTACCTCTTAAAACACTCTTAAACGCATATTAAACATCTATTCATAATCATGCATCATGAATTTTTAAATGAAACACTCAAATCATGCTACTTACTTGCGAAGTCGCCGCGAGCGGCAGTGGTGAGCAACAATAAAGATTTTTTTTTCATAAAAACTCTAAATCATAAAACTTTTTTTTTTATTACTACAATACACATTTTTCTTAAAATCTTTATTTTTGAGTACCGAGAACAATAATGCTCTGATACCAACTGTAACATCCCATTTTAAGCGAAAATATAAGCGGAAGCATTAATATTTTAATGAAAAGTAATTTGAGGGACGTTACTTTAAATAAACACCTTTGAATAATTTATAAGATAATTAAATTATGATAAATAATTTGTATGAAACAATACCACATATCACTTTAAGGAAAACAAATACATATAATACCATTTCACCAAAACAATAACAACAACAACAACAACAACAACAACAACAACAACAACAACAACAACAACAACAATAATAATAATAATAATAATAATAATAATAATAATAATAATAATAATAATAATAATAATAATAATAATAATATATGAAATTTTGTAAATAGCGCTCGAATAAATACAACATCTATAATATACGACTATTTGATCAAGTTTTGAATATAAAAATATATAAACTTTAAATTATGTTTTATTATCGTCACCACCACCACGCTTACGCTGCGCTTCACTTCACCTGAAAAATGTTTGAAGAAAAAGAATGAGTACACAACGACTCAGTGGAGATACCATTCATAGTTAATTTCTCGACATAATATAGAATCATAGTAAAACATGAAAATAATTATTCTTTGCAGTACGGTGGGACAATCCCAAGGATCCGTAGACCCCGGATCTATTTACGGCCCTTGACCAATAATTTTTATGTGCTGTCGCGTGACTCTATGTATACATAGTCATTTGCCCGAAGGCCATAATTGTATAATTGTCATGTATTCACAATAAACTATAACATATCGAGCAATTAATATGAACTTGAATTTAAAAAGATTTTGAGTTAAATATTTCCACCTTTAAACTGACGCTTGTGATCTTTGAAATATGCGAATGATTGTGTTTGCAAATCATGAATCTCAAAATCAATGCTCCTACATGAAAATGTAATTTAACTTATTTTATGAAATAAGGATTTTAAAACTTAAAATATGAATAATTGAAATAATTATCGGTCAAACCTTGATATAAAGTCAAAGAGGCTATTTTTTGTAAAGTTCATGAAGCTGGAGGGTGGAAAGAAGATAACTTGAAATCTCTATGGTCTTGAGTGGTGTTTCTTGGTAAGTTTGGGGGCTGAATTTGGAGTTTGGGTGAATTAAGGGCTCAATCAAATAGGATCAAAGGTCTTGGGGGTCAATTGAAAATAAACTGAGTGGACTGTGGCTAATTCAAAGATTTCTGAAAAGTTGGGAGTATAAAAATGCCATTTATCAGCTCAAACATTCATAACCCGATCTATTTTCTCAGAAATCCCCTAAATAAGAAATCGGCAGCTGCACTTCTTCCTGTATCAAATCGAACGGACACATCTCCTTTTTTTCCGGGAGCAGTGGGGTACGGAAATTGGGCGAATCGGCTGTGGTGGTGTTGGCGATTGGACTCGGGACGCGGTTCGACTCACTGTTGATTCGGACGGCGGCGGTTCGAGATCGTGGGCCACTAGTCGCGATTTGAATCAGAGGGTGCTGGGCGGTGCGGCCATAGTTGGTTTCTCGTGGATTGGACGACTCTGAACCATGTTGGAAAGGGGTCCTATTAGGGATATGGTAGCAGTTTGCCATGGTTCTTGGGACGGCAGTGATCCGGTGGTCAGCTTGCTTGTTCAGCCATTTGCGGTGGAGGAGGATGGTGGTTTAGTGATGGACATGTGGTTGGTTTAGGACTGAAAAAGGGATTGTAATTTGACGTGTTGAGGACTTGAATTAGGTCTGGAATTCAATGTGAAAATTATGTGATAAATCCCATCAGTAAAGGAGTCTGTAACCGATTACAAACGTAAAGAATTGAATATTTGAAGAATTCTAATGCTTGTGGGCTCACTCGATAGGTTAGAATTTAAATAAAAAGGATTTTTGTAACTGGGCTTGCTCAACTAATGGGCTAAGAAAAAAAATATAGAAACAATGCATAGTCTTTTTAATTGAAAGAAAAAGGATAAACTCTTGTGATAAATCAATTAAATTTAGTTTAAAACTGAATCAAATACTTTGTTGAAAATTGAGATTTAAATATGAAAATGCAATAGAGTGTTCATGTTACTCAAATAGAGTAAAGTTAAAATATTGGATGTTACAGATCCTAGTCAACCGAAACCGCTGGTTAACTGAAAAAAAAAACTGAACGGCGGTTAACTAGTGGTTAAACCGACCAGTTTTTGATCTTTTGAAATCAAAAGCTCAGATCAAATAGCCATTGGAGACCAACAAAAAAACTAATCTTTAGGGATTTAACCGCCGGTTAACCAAAATTGGCAGCTCACAACGGCTAGTTTTTTGAATTTTTTAAATCTATTTCCACACCTATAAATACCCTCCTCTCCAACACCAATCCTCAAACCAATTCATCTTTAATATTCTTCTTCTTCTCTTATATTCTCAAACTTGAAGTTGCTAATTTGTGCAAAGATTACTATCAATAATCTTCTTCTTCTTAATCTCGTTTTACTTAATTTTCTTTTATAATATTATTATGGCAAGCTCTTCCCTTTAATCTTAATAATAATACTATTAAAGAATCTCATCGAGTTATAGGTCGAGGATCTCGACGAGAACCTTTGGCCTTTGCTGGAGATTATGTGCTGGAAGAAGTTGAAAACTTATATAATCAAATCAATTTTGCCGAGCATAATCAAATCAATTTAAATAGGACTTACAAGTCTCCGACGAATCCGAACCGCCGATCGACATCAATTTGGATAAAGATGAGGATGAAGTGGGTGATATTCCACCGCTTAAATCAAAACCAAAGGAATATCAATCCCCCATCTTCCGATTTCATGTCAAAAGAACGAAGGTCAATGGTGTACCTAGGGCACAATGCAATTATTGCAAGAGTCACTATGCCTTCGGTTCTAAAAATAATAGAGGCTACAGGATGCTCAAATACCACATGGAGAAGAAGTATCTAGATAAATAGGATGTTGATATATCTCAAATACAACTAAACATCTCATCTTCATCTACCGTCGGCGCTGGGGCCGGCGGCCAAGGTACAAGTTCTAATTTATTTCAATATAGAGAAAGTGGTCTAAGAAAATTTCTTGGAAGATTTATTTCCGTTATGGGTCTTCCTTTTAACCATGCGTATACTAGTCATTAGGAAGATTTTACTAGCGGTGCATTTAATCCATCTAGCACTAGGATTTCACGAAATAAAGTTACTCGCGATATTGAAAAAATGGTTGGTGAGTATAAACTGAATATGATTTCCATATTTTATAGTTTGTCATATTTGTATGGATTCCCCATCATAATATAATTCTATGGGAATTACATGCCATTGGGTTGATAATTCTTGGACTTTGTAAAAACATTTAATTGCATATAGAGAATTTAATAGTTCGCATACCGCGGTGAATATTTTGCACAAAATATCCACTATTTTATCCGAGTATCATTTAAATAACAAAATATTTTCAATTTCATTTGATAATGCCGCCGCTAATATGGCTAGTTTAGAAAGTCTAAAAGTTTTTTGTCAATCTTCTATTGGCAGTAGATTTTTTCATGTTAGATGCATTTGCCATATTTTGAATTTATATGTTCAAGATGGTTTAACTACTTTTAAATATAAAATTGCTCCGACTAGAAGTGCGGTATTTCATATTGCAAAACATGATTCGGTTGTAAAAAATTGGCAAAAATATTGTAGAAATAATGATTTGCATCAAAAAAGTTTTCAATTGATGTGCCAAATCGTTGGAACTCGGCTTATAAATTGCTTAATGATTCTTTTGAATATAGAGAAGCATTATGTGCCATTTTTTCTAATCAAGATGTCGATTTTATTTTAATTTCAAATGCATGGGACGATTGTTATAATATGATCTCCCTTTTAAGAAAATTTAATGACGCCACCGTGACTTTATTCGGTGTTCATTATCCTAACTCCTCACTAATTCTTGATCAATGTATTCAAATTGTACTTATTAGTAATTCATTACTCGATTCGCCTGAATTTGGTGAATGTATTGCTAGTATGTTGAGTAAATGGGTCAAATATTTTCTCTACATTCCCGATATTTTCTTGATTGCGAAAATTTCAGACCCGGATTATTGGCTCAAAGGTTTAGAAAATTAACTTAAAGTTTATTATGAAGCATTAGAACCTTTTTTACAAAACTCAAATATTAAGATTTCTAACCCCTTAACTTGTGCTCACCAAGTAAAACAATCTTTACTTCATATTTTTCATGAATATAATCAATCTTCTAGTGATGTTAATGTGTCCCCTTCCCCCACCACTTCTAATGTAAGATCATTGTTCAACGACCCTCGACAAGCTCTAGCCCCATATACGAGGTTGATTGAGGATACTAAGCGAAAATGACAAAGGGCTAGTATTAGTTGAACAATGGAATTAGAAAGTTATTTAGGGATTTTGAATTGGGAAGTATCCTGAAAAATCTCGATGGTACGAACGATCTTGTGCAGTTTTGGTCAAAAGTGGCCACTATTTTTCCTACACTCACTAGGATACGAAGGCGGCTGATTAATGGCGGTTCTGGAAAAACCGCCGTTAAATACTTTTTTACGGCGGTTTTTCAAAAAATTGCCGTTAAATCGGTCATTTAACGGCGGTTTTCATAAAACCGCTGTAGAATCATACATCTTACGGCGGTTTTATGAAAACCGACGTTAAAACTGAACTAAATTAACGGCAGTTTTTAAGAAAGCGCCATGAATTGACAAGTATTCACGGCGGTTCCTCAAAAACCGACGTTAATTAGTTCATGAGTTAATTATTGCAGTAGATTTAACGTCGGTTCTATTAGAACCGCCGTAGAATAGTAAGCTGCCATGTCACCGATCCTCGTCCTTATCAAGAAAAAATTTTGGGCCGTTGATCCGTGTGTCATCCAACGATCTACGTTAAATATTAAATAAAAAAATAAAAATACTAAACCAGAAAAAATAAAAATATTTAAACAATAAAATTGGGGGTTAACCCTAATTCTGAATCCGGTTTCTTTTATCTTTCTCATCTTCCCCAATTTCTCTCCTTCTCCTCGACGGCGGCTCCGGTCATCAGCACCTTTATGCGTCCTCACAATATGCTCGAGCGTGTACTTGGCGCGGCGGTAGTCACGGCGGCGATTGGAAGGAGCAGCACGGCGGAGCAGCCCATCCGGAAGTAGAAATTGGGGATAAGCGTCGACCTGCCCTTCCCCGGGTACCAATTATACCCCACCATCTCCGTACTGACCACCACCGCGTAATTGCTAGGGTTTGCCTGCAGCATGTCACGCGCCAAATCGACGGCGATTATCCCGGCGCTGCCACCCCATCCCGCCCAAATTGAAGCTCAGGATGTTCCCCCTCATCTTGTAGTGGTTGATTACCATGGCGGACGGCGTCGGGTTGAAGAGGCTGCAGTTGAGGATGAGGACGCCGCCGTCCTTTGGCCGGACGTGGGATTTCTCGAAGAGCTCGTCCAGGGCGCCGAATATCACGGCGGAGGCTTCGGCGCGTCCTTCTTTCATGGTGGCGGTGTTTCCCGGCG
>BMAC01000845.1:73413-107713 GCA_014905375.1 Phtheirospermum japonicum
CTGCAACTGGACCTCCATGATTGCATGACTGAAGAACTTGATTATATCAAGAACATTGAGCGTCTCCACGGCATCCTGGACAAAGCGGAAGCTGAGATAATGCGACTCAATCGGAGAATCGTTGAGCTTGAGGAAGATGTGAGGGATTTGTTCAATCTGGCCTACAAAAATGTTCCATTGCCTAAGTAGTCAAATAGGCTAGAGACTGCGAGAGTTTATCTTTATGAATTAATGATGTTTTTTTTGGGGGTGGGGGGTGGGGGGTTAAAGTATTTGTCTTGAATAAACGAGCAGATTTGCTCCTGCAACTGGACCTCCATGATTGCATGACTGAAGAACTTGATTATATCAAGAACATTGAGCGTCTCCACGGCATCCTGGACAAAGCGGAAGCTGAGATAATGCGACTCAATCGGAGAATCGTTGTGCTTGAGGAAGATGTGAGGGATTTGTTCAATCTGGCCTACAAAGATGTTCCATTGCCTAAGTAGTCAAATAGGCTAGAGACTGCGAGAGTTTATCTTTATGAATTAATGATGTTTTTTTGTGGGGGTGGGGGGTGGGGGGGTTAAAGTATTTGTCTTGAATAAACGAGCAGATTTGCTCCTGCAACTGGACCTCCATGATTGCATGACTGAAGAACTTGATTATATCAAGAACATTGAGCGTCTCCACGGCATCCTGGACAAAGCGGAAGCTGAGATAATGCGACTCAATCGGAGAATCGTTGTGCTTGAGGAAGATGTGAGGGATTTGTTCAATCTGGCCTACAAAAATGTTCCATTGCCTAAGTAGTCAAATAGGCTAGAGACTGCGAGAGTTTATCTTTATGAATTAATGATGTTTTTTTTTGGGGGTGGGGGGTGGGGGGGTTAAAGTATTTGTCTTGAATAAACGAGCAGATTTGCTCTTGATCGTTTTTAATATAAGCTTTAATTTCCTTTAAATGTTTTAATGTTTTTAAATCTTGTGTTTCAATTTAAATCTTAGTTGTAAAATTCAAAACCGAACAATGACTACCGCTTTCTTAGGTCAAATTAGTTTAATCAAAACCGACGATAAGAACAACTGAGAAATCGAAAGCCGATCACATCCATCCTCGAGAGACACGACTCGGGACAACTTGCCGCATCTATAATCGACTCCGTACTATTGCGGAGACGATTCTTAGAGCGCTAGGAAATCCTCGATCAAATTTTGGCGCCGTTTCCGGGGATGGATTAAGGCCAATGGTGTTCTTAATTACTCTTATCGTTAACGTAGTTCGTAGTTAGATTAGTTTGTCGTTTTACATTCGATACACGTAATCTTTTGTCGTTGTTGTGTATGCAGGGTAGGTCCGACGTCCCGTTACCTCCGCTATTATCATCGATAATCGAGAAGCGAACGATGAAAACCCTGCTTGAGAACCCGATTCCGCCCGCCCACACTCCAGACGATCAAAGGATGCCTCCGCCGCTTAATTGATCCGGCCGAGGATGGCAAACTACCGAGCTAGTTTGCCATACGAAAACCCTTACATCCAAACTCCCGAATATCCAAACCCATACACCACTCCCGAATATGACGACCCGTATGTTTCGATCGGGAAAGAATGGATCTACTCTTCCGACCATTATGACCCAAATCCTCCACATTCACCTCCGTTTTCATATCCCCATAACTCGAGCATAGATCCGTATGCACCGACTCGTGATCCTTTTTATCCGGGTTATGACGATCCATATGTTCCACTCGCCCTTCCGTCGAGCTACGATTCTTACAATCTACCCACCTCGAGCTCGTATACCGTGAGCGATGACCCTTATACCTCACTCTTTCAAGATTCGTCTACGTTCCAACTCCCGGTCGTGGAGTCTCTCTTAACCGAGCTCATGGAAAGCCTCGCTCGCATGGAGACTCACGCTAATCAAATTACCAATGACGTGGATGAGCTTAACAAACCGTGCCTTGACGAGATGCCCATCTTTGATGTTGTGGTGCCCACGGTCGTTGATGGCAATTCGAGATTTGACGATCTTTCGAAAGAAGAGCGCTATGAGGTGGATTTTGAAGACGAAGAGAATGGGTCGGAGGACAACGTAACCCCTCTCGGTTATTGTGAAGAGGTTGTAGTGGAAAGTGAGGGGGTGTTATCTTCGGGGTCTCCGATGGCACTTGGATTGTCGAGCTTACCTGCTTTAGACGAGGAAGATGTGCTGGATCCTACTCTCTCGTGCCCGACTATGACTATTTCTAAATTCGAGAGAGAGGAGATGAAGGTCGGCGAGACGGAGAAATACGTCGACCCGTTTTGGGATGATCACGTTTGGGTGGTCGACTACTCACCCCTACGACCACCGAAGCAAGCCCATGTTCTTGATGTCTCGATCTTCTGGCTTGCCCAACGCGCTCGCCTTGGTGATTTTGATCACTCGGTGTATCTACTCGAGAACACCAAGGCGTGGCATGATCGTCACCTCTTCTTGGATCCTGGATAACAGTTTTTGTATAATCGTCGAGCGAACGACGTAAACCAAACGCGCTACGTGGGAGGCAACCCACGACGTTCTAACCCTTTTCTAACTCTTTTCTTATTCTTCTTTCAATCTAGTGTATATTCTTTATTTAAGTAGTGTTTATGAAGTTTTTGGGTTTGTGTAGGTCCAGTCTGGAAGTTTTGGGAGAAAACAGGATCAAAATTGGAATAGACTGCTGGAATACAGTCGATCGACTGGAATGCCTGTCGATCGACTGACGTGATCAAATCAACTGGATTCCAGAAATTTTTGACGTTTTGACAACAGCAGTCGATCGACCGAGCAACCTATCAAAAAAATCGACCGAGCAACCTATCAAAAAAGGAAAAGGGGCGGAAAATAAAAATAAAGAGGGGAAAAAAAAAAAAAAAAAAAAAAAAAAAAAAAAAAAAAAAAAAAAAAAAAAAAAAAAAAGAGGAGTGTGTCGATCGACAGCGGAAAGATTCGCGGGAAATCTCAGTTTCCTCTTCCTTTCTCCTTTCAAATTTCTCCCGGGGGCTTGTTCGATTCCTCGTTCCTTTTCTAAGCCAGATTCGAGGTAATTCGCTTAAGACAATCTCTTTGGGAACTTGGCAATTGATTGGTTTTCTTTGGGTAGGAATTGGGATCCATTGTTGTTTTATTTCCTTCTTCAAAATTTTCGCCCACAAAGTGCTCGACAAATTGCCCCAAAGAACATTCGAATTGAGTTTTCTTCGTTTTTTCCGTCGTTTTTTATTTCGTTCGATTTTTGAAACTCCCTACTACAAACCCGACCACCTTCTTCCCTGTTTTCACCATATACAATGGCCGGCCACTCCGACGATGAAAATATTTTCGGCCTTCCCCAATACCCCGATATCGCCGGAAATTACGGTGCCCCCTTCCCCATCTATTCTACCTACGAGGGGGAACTTTTCCAAAATCTTTCCCAGTGACACTTCGCTACCCCTCGTTTCATAAACATTGATCGGTTAGAAGAGTGGGTGGCGAATGGGGATTTTGATGGTTTCGGCACGCGTCTATTACATTTCATCGACGCGATGAACGGCCAAACGTTCGCGTCATTCCGGGCATCGGCTTATCGGGAGCTAGTGCTCGAGTTCTTCACCACATACCAAGAGACCGACGAAGGGGGTTGGAATGTCCGTTGTGGGGGAATTGTGCACCGGATCGATCAGGGGGTGCTCCAAGGTGTGCTCGGGCTTGACTGCCAACAATATTCGTACAGGCAGTTGCCCGGTTTTCACGTGGATGAGTTTTGGCAGAGTATCACGGGTGGACGTGGTACCCGTGATCGTTACTCGGCGTCGTCCATCACTGATTTGGCTCTACTTGGGGCCTACAAGTTCTTCGCCCACATCTTGATGGGCAAGCATGAGAGCACCAACCTCACCCACCACGAGGTGTACGTGCTTTGGTGCTTATCGAATGGACATCCGGTCCCGTTCTTTCCATTGATCCGTGGGCAAATTCGAGGGATACGGAAAAAGAGGGGAGGAAGCGTTGCACGAGTCGGCATGGGGCTGATGATCACCATACTTGCCCGTTACTTCGGGTTTGAGGCCGAGACGGCCAACATGACGAGGGTCGATCTCATGGAATTGACATTCAAAACGCCGAGAGCCCCGACGAACCCGGCGAGCCAAAACCCGAGATGCCAACGCCACCGAGGCAATGAGCAGGATGAGGCCGGCAACGTCCCGAACACCGGTTCGGGTGCGCAATTCGGAGTAAGCACGAGCCAAGTGGCAACCCCGCAGTACGGAGGTCCGAGCACCGGCTCGGGTCCCGAGATGGGTTGGAACGATTTCCAACAGGCCGTGTTTTCCCGT
Organism: Phtheirospermum japonicum; assembly: GCA_014905375.1. Lineage (NCBI taxonomy): Eukaryota > Viridiplantae > Streptophyta > Magnoliopsida > Lamiales > Orobanchaceae > Phtheirospermum > Phtheirospermum japonicum. The sequence goes on from BMAC01000845.1 coordinate 77,747, forward strand.
TTCGACCAGCTCACGGCCCGTTTTGACCGGCTCGACGAGGGGCAGGCACGAAACGACTGAGCTCTCCGCGACTTCCATCGCCGGCTCTTTTTGGTCGAGACTCGGATGCGTAGAAACGACGACGACGACGACGATGACGATGGCAATGGTGAAAACGAAAACGAGGAGGAGGAGGAGGAAGACGAGGCCGTGACCCTCCGTGCCCGACCTAGGAGACGTCGTTAAATCTCTTAATTTATCCTTTGTTTATTTTTATTTGTTATTGTTTTTCTGTGTTATTTTATTTTATCTTTCGATTATGTTCGTTTATTTCTCATCTCGTCTTTTGTAAAAATAAAAAAAAATAATAAAAATAATAATAATAAAATAAAATAAAAAATAAAAATCCTTTTAATTGCTTTTGTTTTTGTATATAGTTTCTTTTTCATTTTTAAATATATTTTCTAATCATAAAACAAATAAAAAAGGAAAATATATATTAAATAAATCCAAACAAAATGAAAAATTCAAAAATCAAAATATTTTCGTTTTTGTACATAGTTCGTTTTTGTGCACGTTTTTCCACCTTGCCTAACCATGTAGATATCTTGTTGCTTACCTCGGTTCCCGGCAACGACCTTTGCACAACCACGACGACACGAGCCGGAAATAGGGGCGTTTTCTTTACCCTACAACTTTTTACCGCTTTTATTAGCTTAATTACGCAATGAGGACATTGCTAGGTTTTAAGTGTGGGGTGGTTAGAATCGTCCTAGGTTTTTAATTTCGTCGTGTGCTTGCTTGTGTTAGTTTGAGAAACGTGTGTGCTATTGTTGCTTGGACCCTTGGCGAAGTGACGCGGTTTTGATGATTTGTTAGGATGTTTAGATTTTCGATCGAATTTAGTGGATTTAGGTGGTTTAACTTGTTGAGATTCCCGTTCGGTTTTAGCTTCGTGCTATCCTTGTGCTCGTTTGGAACTAGTGCCTCGACTAGCCCTCGTCATTAAACACTCTCTATAGGTTTTTGTTTGTAAATTGGAGTCATCAATTGCTCCACGTGCTCGATCAAGAAAATTGTAAGTTGCGAGTATCAACGAACGATCGGAGTCGTTGATAGCTTCGTATTTTCATTTATTTATTCAAGTACCTCACGTCCACGGTACCGTTAAAAAAATTAAGGAAAAAAGAAAAAGAAAAGAAAAATACGAAAAGAGACGAATAAACAAGGATACGTTATAAATTCCTTGAAGTTATTGTGTAGCACGTTTTTCACTTTTTTTCGATTTTTAGTATACTTTTGTGAAGAGAGGTGTTGATGATCTTGGCTAGTCGGGAGTCGATTAACGTTTCGAGCGTGGATAGACCTTAGCCGGGGTAAGGACGGGGAGACCGACTTGTTGGATTGTTTAAGTCCTTTTAGGTTTCGGAAGTCGATCTAAATTTCCTTAGCAAATCACATTGTCGTCCTTTTAGCCAAAGCTAACAAACAACGTAGCATACGATGTCTCGAATTATTTTTGTGCATTAGCCTAGGGTTGCTCGGGGGTAATTTTGTAAATATACGTTAGTTTTGCTTGAGGACAAGCAACCGTTCTAAGTGTGGGGTGGTTGATTTGCATCTTTTTGTACATATTTTCATTACCGTTTTTGTTTCACGTTGCGTGTTTTTCGCTTGCTTTTTGTTGCTTTAGGAGTCGGGTTGGTCGTTTTTCGTATTTCTAGATTTTCTTAGTTTTTGTACGTTTTATTAGTAATTTTCGTAGTTTTTCACTTTTTCATTTTTCTTGGCCGTAAGACATCCAAGAAGGGCCCACGCTCGTTTGGGATCGTTGATACTCGACTCGAGAATGGACGGACAAAGCAAGGAAGCACAGCGGACGAGGTTCGATAAACCGGCGGACGCGAAAAGAAAGAGAAATCGAGCCGGGCGCTGGAATCCAGTCGGCCGACTGATTGTTCAGTCGACCGACTGACTTTGTAGTCGATCAACTGAACCGGCAAAATCGACTGGATTCCAGGGACTTTTGGCATTGTGGACGAGGCAGTCGATCGACTGCCTACTTGGCCGATCGACTGCGGTCGGTCGACTGGACCCCTCAAGATCGACTGGATTCCAGGGATACAGGCTATTTTGACATCGCAGTCGGTCGACTGCCGACATGATCGATCGACTTCCAGTCGATCGACTGAAAAGCAGAAATTTTGAAGAAATAAGTAATCAGACGTCATTTCAACCATACCAACTTGCAGCTGAGGTCTTTCTTCCCCAAGGAAGCTCCTCCAAAACCAGAAACTCTTTCCCTTTCATATTTGCTCATTTTTAATTCCTATAAATTCTAGTAATTAGTGGTAGATTAGTTAAGTATAGATCTTAGCTAGTTAGTGATCAAGCTTTGATCTAGGTTTCTTTTGTGAAGAATCATTCAGGATTTCAAGCTTTTCTCCTTCAAGCTTTTGTGTAATCACATACATTTGGTAAACTCTTTCATTTATATATTTTTATGTTGAAGTATTTCCTTTAATATTGTGTTATGCTTGGATCATTGTTATTTTGATTTTCAAAACTTTCATTTTCATTTTGTAGCTTTCTACCTTTTGAACTTATGCTTTTAAGTTATTAAGTTGTTAGATCAATCTTTAAGTTTTTAGAAGCTTTATATAATCCTTCTTTTAGAACTTTAAATTTTATTAAATTAATGTTGACTTTTTCAAATAAAGCTTCACTTTAATTTTCCCTCCATTTCCCTAATTTAAAATTATTAAGTTTTAATAAGTTAATTAGTTTAGATTGATCGTTTTTAATATAAGCTTTAATTTCCTTTAAATGTTTTAATGTTTTTAAATCTTGTGTTTCAATTTAAATCTTAGTTGTAAAATTCAAAATCGAACAATGACTACCGCTTTCTTAGGTCAAATTAGTTTAATCAGAACCGACGATAAGAACAACTGATAAACCGAAAGCCGATCACATCCATCCTCGAGAGACACGACTCGGGACAACTTGCCACATCTACAATCGACTCCGTACTATTGCGGAGACGATTCTTAGAGCGCTAGGAAATCCTCGATCACTTACCTTAAAAGATATTGTCTGAATATCTTACCCACTTGGCCTCCCTTGCATGATAAATACCTTCCTGAAATAGTCTTCCGTACGGACCGTCCGATCGGTGTCAATTTTTGTCCGATCGATACCCCTACTTGGAGTTGTCCGACCGATTGACACTAGGTCACCGACCGGTCAGTTCTGGAAATTCAAAATTCGCACATTCAACCAGCCGTAGCACCTGCAAATACTCTATCCAATGAATAACTACAAATATATACATTAAAGTAGAAAAATATACAAGAAGAGCTTGGGTTACCTCAGACGTGCGTCAACACTCTTGAGGTGGATCATTGAGAATCACTACTTCGTGATCTTTCTGCGAGATAGGTCCCCCATGATACCTTTTCACACGATGGCCATTGACTTGGAAAGTGGAGTTGCTCTTTTCATCAAGCAAAGTCACGGCTCCATATTCGTTTATGTCTGTAATCAAGAACGGACCGCTCCATTTTGATCTCAATTTCCCAGGGAATAGTTTGAAGCGAGAGTTAAAGAGCAAAGCTAACTTATCGACTTCCAAGCTTTTGGGGACGAGTTTTTTATCATGTGTTTTCTTCATTTTTCGTTTGCTCGTCCATGCTGTTTCGTATGAGTCGTTGCGAATCTCTTCCAGTTCGCTTAGCTCAAGCTTCCTATACCCTCCGGCCTCATCCAAATCAAGGTTCAATGTTCGAATTGCCCACTCCGCTCGATGCTCCAATTCGACGGGTAGATGGCATGCTTTTCCATAAACCAAACGAAATGGGCTCATGCCCAACACCGTTTTGTAGGCTGTACGGTAAGCCCACAGTACATCAATTAGCTTCGATGCCCAGTCCTTACGGTTTGGTTTGACGGTTTTCTCTAAGATACCCTTGATCTACCGGTTGCTCGTCTCTACTTGTCCTGAGGTTTGTGGATGATAAGGGGTTGCCACCTTGTGACGCACCCCGTACTTGCTCAGCAGTCGATTAAAGGCCCTATTGCAGAAGTGGCTACCCCCGTCGCTTATAATCGCTCTCGGCATTCCGAATTTGCTAAAGATGTTCTCCTGAATGAATTTGAGGATGATCTCGGAGTTAGCTCTCCTTGTGGGAATTGCCTCCACCTATTTTGACACGTAATCAACTCCTACGAGTATGTACTCGTACTCGCCACTCCTCGGAAAAGGACCCATGAAGTCGATGCCCCAAATATCGAAGATCTCGATCACTTGATTGGGCACCAAGGGCATCTCGTCCTTCTTCCCTATTGCTCCCGAATGTTGGTACCTATCGCATGTCAGTATTGAAAAGCGTCGGCGAAAAGGGAGGACCAATAAAATCTGGCTTGGAGGACTTTGAAGGCCGTTTTCTGGCTTCCGAAGTGTCCTCCCTCATCATGACAAAATCTTAGCACGCCTATCTTCTCTTCATCCGGTATGCATCTCCTAAAAAGCCCATCCTTGCAACATTTGTAGAGATAAGGATCGTCCCAAAAGAAACTCCTGCATTTGAACAAAAATCTCTTTCTTTCTTGTGAAGAAAGATGGTTAGGGATAATCTTACAAGCAAGGAAATTTACAAAATCAGCATACCATTGTTCGTTTATTTCTTCGACGGCATGTGCGCTTTCGTAAGGGAACACATCATCCACAAAATCGACTTTATTCGGCTCTCCTTCCACTAGCATACGGGACAGGTGATCGGCAACTACATTCTCGCTCCCTTTTCTATCCTTAATTTCGACGTCGAATTCTTGCAAGAGAAGAATCCAACGAATCAATCGCGGCTTGCTTTGCATTTTGGCGAATAAATGACGAAGTGCTGCATGATCAGTGTGTACGATGACTTTAGAACCGACGATGTAAGAACGGAACTTATCCAGTGAGAACACAACCGTGAATAGCTCTCGTTCTGTAGTAGTGTAGTTGCGTTGGGCGCTATTCAACATATAGCTAGCATAGTAAACAACCCTCAGCAATTTATCTACTCGTTGGCCCAAAACTGCCCCAACTGCCTCGTTCGAAGCATCACACATAATCTCAAAAGGAAGAGACCAATCCGGTGCTACTACCACTGGTGCTTGTGTCAATTTTTCTTTCAAGATGTTGAAGGCGCTAAGACACTCGCTATTGAATTCGAAATGCACATCCTTCCCAAGCAACTTGCATAACGGGCGACAGATTTTTGAAAAGTCTTTAATGAAACGTCTGTAAAAGCCCGCATGTCCCAAAAAGCTCCTAACTCCTTTAACATCCTTCGGGGGTGGAAGAGTTTCAATGATGTTGATTTTCGCTTTATCAACTTCCAAACCCTTGCTCGACACCACATGTCCCAATACAATACCACTTTTCACCATGAAATTCGACTTCTCCCAACTCAAGGTCAAGTAAGATTCAACACATCGCTCAAGTACTTTTGTTAAATTATTTAGGCAATGAGAGAAGGAAGAGCCAAATACCGAGAAGTCATCCATAAAGACTTCGAGAAAATCATCGATGAATTCGGTGAAAATGGAGATCATACATCTCTGAAAGGTCGCTGGGGCATTGCACAAGCTAAAGGGCATTCTTCGGTAAGCGAACGTGCCAAAGGGGCACGTGAATGTGGTCTTTTTCTGATCCTCCGGAGCGATTGCGATTTGGTAGTAGCCGGAAAGACCGTCTAAAAAGCAATAGTACTCATGCCCTGCTAGCTTATCGAGCAATTGGTCCATGAATGGGAGTGGGAAATGGTCCTTCCTCGTCGCTGCATTGAGCTTGTGGTAGTCAATGCACATCCGCCACCTGGTGGTTAAGCGTGTTGGGATGATTTCTCCCTTTTCATTCTCCAATATAGTGATGCCCCCTTTCTTCGGAACAACGGGTACCGGGCTAACCCACTCGCTATCGGAGACAGCATATATGATCCCTTCTTCGATTAGTTTGAAAATCTCTTTCTTGACCACCTCTTTGAGTGTAGGGTTTAAACGTCATTGTCCCTCTCGTATCGGTTTCGCTCCTTCTTCAAGATAGATCCGGTGCATGCATGTGACCGTACTTATCCCCTTGATATCACCGATACTCCATCCTATCGCTTGCTTATACTTTTTAAGAACCTCGATGAGTTCTTTTTATTCATGTTCTCCCAACTCCGCAAATATAATTACGGGCTTCCTCTCGTTCGACTCAAGAAATACGTACTTCAGATGGCTTGGAAGCGGTTTAAGTTCCAGTTTGGGATCCAAGGTGGGCCCAATGGTTTGCTTGATCATGGGTGCCTCATTAATCTCGAAAGAGTGACCACCCCCTCCGTGTTTGAATCAAAATCGTCGTCCTCAGCATCATAATTCTCGACTAGTACAACACCAAATAATTCGCTCACACATTGGTCCACCGAATCAAGGTAAGAGCAATCGGGACCAATCATTGGTGATGGAATATTTTGTATATCTTTGAGTGAGAACGTCACTGATTCCCCTAGTACGGAGAGTGTCATCTTTCCTCTTCCCACATCGATCAATGTGTGCGATGTTACCATGAAAGGTCTGCCCAATAGAATAGTGTGCTCTTTGCTTGCCGCATCCACCTCTCCGACATCTAGTATTACAAAGTCCACGGGGACTACTGAGGATCCAACCTCCACTAGAACGTCCTCGACCACTCCCAACGGATATCGTAATGAACGATCAGGCAATTGAAGCCGTAAGTTTGTCGGCTTCATTCTCCCAAGGTTAAATTATTTGAACAGGGCAAAGGGCATCAAATTGATTCCCTCCCCTAAGTCAAGCATTCCACGCGCTCTTTGCCCATCTCCAAAGGTGATTGTGATGCAAAAACTCTCTGGATCTTTTGCCTTCGGTGGCAGCGTTTGGTGGAAAATTGTGCTCACTTCCTTGGATAAAATCATCCGTTCATTTCCTTCCATTTTCCTCTCCTTTGACGCAAGTTCCTTAAAAAACTTTACGTAAGCCGGCATAGCTTTGATCACGTCGAAAAGTGGGAGATTTACGTTCACGTCCTTCAACATATTATAAAGTTCCATGAACTTTTTGCTTTCTCTGCTGGTTTGAGACGATTGGGAAACGGTATGGCGTCCTTTATTATACGTTGTGGTCTTTGTTCTTCTTCAGCTCTCTTGTCCAACCGGTCAGTCTTATTTGTCCGGTCGGTAGAAACCTCCTGTCCTCTACTCCAATCGGACCCTGGGTTGGTGTGGTCGGACAAAGTTTTCTGGGTTCCAGTCCGACCGGTTTGCTTCTCAGTTCGATCGGTCAAAACCTTCTGGACTCCAGTCCGGCCGGTCACCTTGGTAGTCCGATCGGTCAGGTCCTTGGCTGCGTCTTTCTGATCTGCTTCGGCACGTTTCGGTTGAAAAGTTCCCTTCAATGATCCTGGAACATATGGATTACTTGATTTTTGAATCTCACCCAATGTTCCTCCTTCACCATTCGCACTTGACTCTTATTCATCTCGTGTATCCATTGTCTGCTCGTCTTTGGAGAGTTCCCTCTCGGCTTCTTGTACTCTGTTATCGACTTGCTTCTCACCTTGAAACACATGCACCGCCATTGATTGCTCGGGTTGGATAGGTAACTTTCCCGGATCACTCGTCATTTTTGCCATAGAAGCCGAGAGTTGCCCTATCATCATCTCTAGCTTCTCTAGTTGCTTCCTTGTCCATTCGCCTTCCTCGATTGTACGAAGTGTTTCCTCCCGATTATGTAGAGTCTCGTGCTCTAGTTGTTGACGCCACAATCTTAGTTTGTCGTCGGGGTTAATCGGGAGTGGCATTTGCTGCTGTGGTGGCACTTCCTGAAATTGTTGTTGCTGTGCCTGTTGGTATTGCGGTTGTGGTGCTTGTTGATATTATTTTTGTGGTGCCTGATATTGTTTTGGAGGGTATTGAGAATAGTTGCCTTGCCCCTCATTTTGATAAGAGTTTTGGCCACTCGGTTCTCCTTGGCTCTTATTCGGAAATTGTCGTGGTTCCGAGGATTTGGAATTGGGCATGTAGTTTGAGCTCTTTGGAACGTAGCTTGAACTTGAGTTATACTGCCCGGTAAACTTCTTCCCATACTTATCATTGGGTTGATAGTTTTGGATGGCATTAACCTCCCCTTCCTCTTCTTCGTCAAATACCACATTACAAGTATCCATTTCATGTCCCACTGCCCCACATTTTTCGCACATCTTAGGCGGAGGTGTCGAAGGTTCCTCCTCCTCCTTCATCTTGCTTGTTAATAGTGCGACTTGCTTTGTTAGTTCCTCGATTTGAATTGTTGGGACTTTGTACCTCCTCGGTCGGAAGCTCGTTTGTTATGATTTCTCGCTCATGTGCTCGAATAAATCCCAAGCTTCTGTGGCGGTCAATTCGCCAAAATCTCCGGCCTTCACCTCCACTTGCTATTTGTAGACCGAAAATAACCCTTCATGGAAATAATTATTCACCATCTCGGCGCTATTATTGTGGTTTGGACATTTTTGTAAAAGCCCTTTATATTGCTCCCAAGCTTCGTAGAACGATTCCCCCTCTATTTGTTCGAAATTTGTGATCTCTCTTCGCAACTAGGCAGTTGTTTGAGCAGAGTAGAACCTACTCACAAACTTCTTGTACACCATCTCCCAATTAGTCAAGGAATTGGGTTGCAACGATAAAAGCCAATGCTCTGCTTTGTCCTTCAGAGTAGTAGGGAAATATTTCATCCTCAATTGATCCTCATGTAGTCCAAGATGCGGGATTCTGCCCACCACAAGGTAAAATTCTCGAATGAAATTCAATGGATCTTCATTGAGTATGCCGTGAAAGGTAGAAAGTTGATTTACACTGCTCGCCTTCAAATCATAGTCTCTTGACGTGGGGCCTAAGACTATTGCACTATTGTACGATCCAATCGTTGGGAAAAGGAGATCTCCTTGACGGCGTTCGTTAGGGTATCGGCGCTCTCTCCTTCCTCCGAAGTTGGCTCGTGCGCCATAGTTTCTTTCCTCCCCATACTCCTCGTAATACCCATAGTCACGCTTCTCCTCGTAATTCCCACGATCATTATATCCATCGTTTCAAAAGTTCTCCCTCTGCCAAGCGTTGAACGGACGTCCTTCCCTCCTATTTTGATTGTGGTTCCGTTCTCGTTCGAAATCCTCATGCCTTTGGTGGTTTCGTTGGTTGTTTTGGGGCTCGGGCCCGCCATGGCCACCATTGTTCTGATTGAACTCTCTATTTGCTCGATTGTTATAAGCTCGAGCTTCTTCTCGGTTCCGAAATCGTTGAGGAGGTTATTGGTAAGTGGGGTTCTCTTGCATCATGATTTGATGATCGCCCCTCGGTTGTTGTTCTCCGTTGTTCGCTTGGTTTGGTTCTCTTGGTTCTTCATTTTGGAGTAGAAGTGGATTTATTTGCTCTTCGTCTTTGTTATTATCCATTTGCTCTTGTACGTGCACATCGTCAATAGGTGGCACTCCATATGGATAATCGCGAGGAGGGCTTTGGGTGTTTCGTCCCCTCCCTCGTCCACCATTCGCTTCTCTTCGTCCTCCAAGAGGTAGATTCTCTGCCATGTTGGATGAACCTTCTTCCAAAAGATTCCCTTCGGTCGAAGGAAATAATTGTCTTTGTCTCGAAATGCGTTCGATGCTATTGATGAATGGGGTCGATTCTCCTCTAAGGCTTCATCGACTTTGCATCAACAACAAACAATCACCGCATCGAGTGGCAAACAATAAACATTATATAATTTACGACTTATAAGCAATAACACAAATAAACATCTTTAACACCTTTACCAATCCCCGGCAACGACGCCAAATTTTGAGCCGAACTTTTGTGTTCCTTCCAAGATTAAGTTTCGGTTAACAAATACGCATCTATGTTTTGAAAGGGTTTTAGTTCGCCAGCAAGAGAACGGGGTCACTTGTAGACTGATGAGTCAACTCGGGTCGATCTCTCGAGGAATGGGAATCAGTTTTAACAATGTTTATTATACTAATATCACAATTTTATCTAAAAACACACTGTCAAATGGGGTTTTATTTTGAAAAGATTCAGTTTTGCTAAGTAAAATGAAAACTCCTTGTCTCGAGGGTGTCAACCTCTTGACAAGAGATTAAAATAGCGAAAAGGTGTTTAACCTAGTAAGAGCTTTTCCTAAATAGACAAACCACCATAAACATAAAAACGCTTCAGCTATAACAATCCTAATGGTTCAACATATAGAATAACACCAACGGATAACAAACGTAATTACATAAAATTCACCCTTCAATAAGCTAATACTTAGAATATCCAAAGTAATCGTTCACCGTAGTTCTAACAATATCAAATATGATAACATGATTCTCAAACACTCAAAGTTCTTATTCCAAATCACCAACACTTGAATATCTATCTAACAAAACATTATCTAATCAAATCATCAATTGTTCTTGATCAAAATCAAACCAAACTACTCTAAGAATGATTAAGAATACGAGTTCAAAAGTTACTAGTCGTCGAACTAGATTCAACAAGTGATGATGACGATCCACAAATTACTCCGAATTAAACGGCGTAGAGTCCTCGGGCTTGTCACGAACCCAGCACCTTAGCCACGAACGGGAGTTGCTGCGAATCGAACTTTGATACGGCGTTGCACAAATTTATCTAGAAGTATGAGAGATGTGTCAAATCTCTCAACCTTTGAGTGTTCTTTGTGTATCTACCCCTCTATTCCAGCCTCTCGGACTGAATGTTCAAACCCTAGCCGCCTCTGCCATTTTAAACATATTTTAAGCCATTTCGTAACTGAAAATTCCCAGAAATATGCATTCGTAACGCTCTTGTCTGGCCGGTCATACGCCTTGTCCGATCAGACGAAAGCTATTGTACCCAGGTCCGCTCGGTGCGCCAGCTTCCCGGTCGGTGTGCATGTTAACAGTTGCACTGATCGGTATACATGAGCTATCCGATCGGTGTGTGTCCTTTTGGGCTACTTGTGAGTGTCTCTCCTTTAATTTTCGTGCTTTGAATCCACCAGACACTCTAGCTGTATGAGAAAATCACAGAATTATTCTCGTTTGGACCAATTATTGATCAATAGGTCAGAAAATTAAGTAAGAGATGAAAAACGCAAAATAATGCAATTCAACTCATTCTTAACCCGAAAAAGAAAATAAAAAGACTAAAATAAGATTCAATTATATACAGATTTGTAATAAAAACGTACGAATCACCATCTTCAGCTCCCATGGCAGCGCCCAGTGCAACCATCTAGCCTGCCAACTCCGTGCCATCTCTAGCCAGCGCCCCACCCTAGCCCAGGCTTGCCCAGACCGAGCCAACCAAGCCAAAAGGGCTAGCCACGTGGCTAGGGAGCCTATTTTCGGGTCAAACTTGGTCAAACCCAGAAATTAAGCCTTTAAAGCCTAAATTGACCCATTTAAACCCAATTAAACCTAGTATAAATAGGGGACTTATTTTCTCTCTCTAATTCTTAGAATTAAATTTCAATCAATTCCTTGGGTTTGTAAGCATAAGAAGAATTCAAGTACTCCCTTGGATTTTTACTTTGTTGAAATTTAATTCAAGCTTGTAACTCTTTTCCTTTAATTCAAGTAAGCTTTCTTTTATTTTCATGCTTTGTTCTTCAATTCATGCATGTTCTTCAATTTTATGCTTTTTGCCTTAGCTCTTGGATTTCTTATTAGATCTTGTGAATCGTCCATGGAATTTAGATGAGTGACATGTCTATCATAGATCGAGTCTCAAATCATTTTTATTTTGAGTTTTACATATGCTTTATTTTGAGTTAAAATTTCATGCATTGTTTCATACTAAATCTTAGATCTACTCTTTATTTCTTGTTATTTTTCAAAAAGATTTAAACTTTGACGTCAACTTTTCATGCTCTTTCAATTGGTGTTTTCAAATTTTTTCAATTTTCATTTTCCTAGATTTTATGATCATGCATGCATGGTTGTACTCTAGGCTAGTCTAGTTGTACTTAATGAAACATTGCTTGTTCTTGCTTATTTTCATTACTGCTTGCATTTTCATTGAAGGTATACGACTGAGGCATCCGACTAACTTGAAATTTCAATTTCTAGTTTAGAATAGATAGGTTAATTGCTTTATTTTTATTTTCCTTTTATTTCTTCAAGCTACAAACACTTTGATTCCTCAATCGAATCGAATTCTGATAATACCAAGCCAATAGAACCTTTAATTTCCAAAACCACGAAAAACTACACTTCAGTGTTCGCTAGGGGGACCCTCTCTCTCCTCTCCTTTTCTGCAGTATGGAGGACATTCTCGCGCGTGCACTCTGTTTCGCTGCGTATCGCGGCACGATCTCTTTGTTCCGGGCCGGTCATTCACTTTTCTTCCCGAACTGTCTTCTCTATGCCGATGATATCCTCGTTATGAGTCAGGCTTCGACTCGTAATGCTAGGGTCATCTTGGATATGTTACGTTGCTATGGGGATATCTCCGGGCAGATTCTCAATCCGGAGAAATCTAAGGTTTACTTTGGCTCTTCGGTTACTCCTGCAGTTGTTCGTCACATCTGTCAGGTCTCCATTTTCTCCGTGGGTTCCCTCCCTGCCTCTTATCTCGGTGTCCCTATATTCCGTGGTAGCCCTCGTGCTAGTTGTCTCTGTTCGATCCTTGATAAGACTTTGGCCAAGTTTGGAACTTGGAAGGGTTCTTCTCTGTCTCTCGCTGGTCACATTTGCCTAGTTAACTCGGTTATTACCAGCAACACGGTTCATTCCATGCTAATTCTTAAATGGCCGATCTCGCTTATACGCAGACTGGAGATTGCTATTAGAAATCTCGTCTGGTCGGGCGATATTTCTAAGCGTAAGCATTGTACAGTTAACTGGGCCTGCTACTGTGCCCCTCGTGAGGAGTGTGACCTCGGCATCCGCTCCGTCACCACTGCCAATTCCTTGTTCCTCTTCAAGTTATCTAATAACCTTCTTAATAAGGATTCCATGGCCTTTCGTCTACTCCGAGAGTGCTATCTTTAGACGAATGGTTCCCCCCGTGCTCATGTCTCTTTGTCTATTTGGGGTGGCATCAGGGGTCACATTATTAGCATTTAGGAGAATTCCTGTTAGATTCCGGGCAGTGAATCCAGAGTTAGTTTCTGGTGGGATAAGTGGCTCGATTATTCCACCGCTTCCCGCATCGGCATTCCTGAGATTTAAAGCCTCGCTTTTCTCAGACTATCGTCGATTACTTCTTCTCAGGGGCCTGGCACCTCACGGAGAGCTTCCTTGTCACTTATACCGACATCGTCATTGACATCCTCCTGTTTCCCATTGTCCTACACACCGAGGATAAGCGAGTCTGGTCCTCTTCACCTTCTGGGGACATCTCGACCAAGATTGCATAAGACCATCTCAATCAGAAGTTTCTCAAGGTTCGTTGGGGCAGTTGGATTTTATCCTCTCATATTCCAGCCCGGCGCTCTATCACTGTTTGAAAGGAAATCTTTAATCGGCTCGGTGTCTTCGATGTGATCCGTAGGCGGGGGTTCATTGGTCCTTCCTTTTGCTGCTTTTGCTTAAGAGTTCTGAGACGGTTGATCATATTCTCACGGAATGTCGGTTTGCACGTTACATTTGGAGCTTGATTGAGGATGCTTTCAACATCCAGCTCCCCCTCTCAGGTGATTTTGATCAATTTTGGGTTTTTTCTATTGACTGTTGGTTTAGTGTGCATGTACTCTTCCTTTGGAAAGCGGCTTTCATCTCGACGATTTAGAAGATTTGTCACATCAGGTGTAATTTTGTCCACAATAGAGTTTGTCCTTCCACCACGGAGGCTCTTATTCTCATCCGCTCGCAAATTCTAGAGTCTTCCTCCCTTGATAACAGCATGATGGCAAACACTGTTTCGGACATGATCTGTTTGCTCAAATTGGGTGTGCGTGGTAGGCCCGCGCCTCCGCCCACCCTTACTCTTGTGTCCTGGTTTCCCCCCTCACCCGGCTGGATTAAGGTGAACACGGATGGTAGTGCTCAGAGCTGTCCTGGACATTGCGTCGCGGCAGGCATATTTCGCACGTGTCGGGGCTTTGTAAAAGGCGGCTTTTCAAGATCGCTAGACCAGGGTTACGCCTTTGAGGCAGAGTTGGAGGCCGTGATTATTGCGGTCGAGGAGGCTGATCAGAGAGGTTGGATATGGATTTGGCTGGAATCCGACTCGACTAATGTGGTAGAGCTTTTTGTGAAGCGTAGCCTGGATGTCCCTTGGCGCTTCCTCGCTCATTGGCGTCGGGTTCTTTTTATCACTACCTCGATCGAGTTCATGATTTCGCATGTTTATCAAGAAGGCAATCACGCTGCTGATGCGCTCTCCAAATCCGATTCTCCCCGATACGACTGGTTCACATCACCCCCCGCGTTTCTCTTAGATTTGGTGAACGATGATATTTTGGGTAAAATGGTGTACTGCTCATCACGATCTTGACATCAGCCCCTCCAAGGGTAGTTTAATCTCGGTCTGGCAGAGGACCTTGGTATTGCTATTTTTTAGATCACAACCTGCTTATTGCAGCTTGTTTTTACTTTTAGCCGACTTGTGGCTTTTAGCGTTCTTTATCGCTTTGTTCTGTTCCTTCTACTACTGGCGTGGGGAGGGTACTCTTTCCTCTACGAGGGTTAAGGAATAGATGTCCTGATATGTGTTTGTATAAACGGTTTTCTCCTTTTTTAATAATATTTTCGCACTTTTTTTTTAATAAATTGCGAAATATATATTAAAAAAGGAGAAAAAGATACGGGGTGGCCGAGTTCCCTACACGACCAAAAGTCATCAAAAGAAATAAGTTTGGGGGCTCGAATCCCCTACACGACCAATCAAAACTAAAAAAGTTTTCAATTGACTTTCTTTTGGATGCTCGAAAACATTTCTTGACGATGGTTAATGTAGGTTTGGATTGCCTGGAGGCAGATGGGCTTGGGGTAGCAAATGTTGGACTTGAGAAAAATGGTTGGGAAACATGGGCCAAAGAAGGGTGGGATCTGGGCTGGGGATCTTGGCCCAAAAGGAATAAGCAGCCGTTGGTAGAAAAAGGATGCCCGGGTGTCAAGTGGGGATTACGTGTAGGGTGGGCCGCTGGAAAAGGAGGTGGGCCAGAACCAAGTTTGACCAAGGGAGGAGTCCCAGACGTGACAGTCGAGAAAGCTGGGATTTCAAATCTTATACCAGAAAAGCCATACAACGCCTGGTGCGAGAGAAAGGAGGAGGGAGAACAAGCCAAAGAGGGCGACGTTGACGGATTAGCCGCCACCGTATTGTTGACCGCAGGAAACATCGAGAGCACCGGAAAGGAGCCGAAATAAAGGCCGAGATTATAGGGAGCCGGAGAAGAAACCGTCGGAGGAGGAGTCGATGGAAGCGACAGCGGAAAAACTTTCTGGAAAGTCATCGGCACTGTGTGGACGACGGCAAGATGTGACAGGGTAGCGCCGGGGAGCATGGGAGGGTTACCTTGTGCGTCGAGCAACTGGGCGGAGACCCAATTTGCCGGCAAGGCTCCGAGCGAGGTGGTGGTTCCCGCCGGCAGAGAGTCAAGAAAGACGGGAGCTTTGAGGAGGGAGGTGCTAGGATTCGGAAGGCCCAGCGCCTTTAGGGGGACCGGAAGGGGTGTGGGTGGCGGCGGTGTAGCAGCGGGCAACGGAGACGTAGGGCGGGTTGTAGTCGGAAGGGCCCCAGGGTTGACGCCGGAGGCGAGTTGAGTCCAGAAATCCAGCGACGGCTGTTGTAGAGAAACCTCCGGCGAGATTGCTTGCGACTGAGAGTAAAAAGCCATGGGTGGCCGGTGAGTCGAGAAATCCAGCGGCGGCCGTTGTAGAGAAACCTCCGGCGAGGTTGCTTGCGACTGAGAGTAGAAAGCCATGGGTGGCCGTTGAGTTGAGAAATCCAGCGGCGGCTGTTGTGGAGAAACCTCCGGCGAGGTTGCTTGCGACCGGTGGGGCTGAGGTGGCTGCAGTAAATTAGTAGGCGGGGAGGGTGAAGCGGCTACTGGGCGAGCCGAGGACGGCGAAGGCAAGGATGACGGCGGGATTGAAGCGCCGGGAGCCTGCCGTGGGAGCGAGGCCGTGGCAGTCTTGATGCCGGAGGGCAGCAGGGAAACCGACGGAAATAGGGCAACCATGGCTGGGGACGAAGCTGCGAGGTCTTGTGAAATAAGCTTGACAATCGGCTGGTGGCAGGCAGCCATTGCGGTCATGGCAGACAATGATGGTAAAGCAGCGGGGCTCGGAACGGTAGCCATGGCAAACGACGGTGATAAAACCACTTTGTCGGGGTTGTTGGTAGGCGAGCTCGACGGCAGAGTGTGCCGGAGTACCGACTCCGTGAGGGGCTGTGACGACGGGGAGATGGCCGGCCGGTGACGTACCATCTCCGTCATGGTAGTTGCAGATTTTTTTTTTCCCTTTTTTATGGAAACCAAAGTTAGTTGTACGAAAGATTCAAACTTCAAAACATTCCCAGCAATGTAGATTCAAAAACATGAAACATGTTCAAAAGATTCAAGCATGAAGATAAAAATTCATGCAAGAATTTTAGAGAAGGAATTTTTAGAGTCTACATTTATATTTCTTTTGATAATATTTTCGCACTTTAAATTAATAATTGTTGTGTTTATATATTTTTCTTATCAATATTACATTACACACGAAGGTTCCATCCTAAGTTGCACCAACATGGACACGGACTCGGAACACGATGATTCGAAATCTTGTGTTCCTACTTTATAAATATTTGTCAATTATTCAAAAAGCTCGCTCGCAAGAGTACGAGTTTGCATGTAGGTTGGTAAGTTAAACCGAGTCGATCACAAGGAACATGCAATCAGAATCTCAAATGTTTGTTTAATCACAAGGTAACACAAAAACTTGTACAATTTGGGGTTTTGTCTGTTTTGATTACCTAAGAATTTAAAATGCAATAACATCGATGAAAACTAAGTAACTTCAACTAATTAATCAACTAGAAATTAATATCATGAATTCAATCCAAGTAATCAATCTAGGAATCATGTACGTATCTAGATAACAATAATGAATTCAAAAGCATAGAACTTAAACGAAATTAACTTGCATGAACAAAACGCAATTATCATAAACAAATGTAAATGGAATCAATGCTCATAAACATGTAACAAAATCAAATAACTTGAACGAATTAAATAGAATCAAAGCATGAACAATATTAAGTCTCCAATAACCAAACATAAATTTATCAAGCTAAATTAAGATGAAAGATTACGAATCCAAGTAGCAAAAGTAACTAAGGTTTAAAGTATAAAATAACTCAAGAACAATAATAAAAGCAACTACTTAATCGCATGAATTAAACTAAGAAAGCAATTGAAAAGTTTAGAATACTTATTTGAACTAAGAAGTGCAACAAATCCTCCAGCTATTCCGGGGAAATCGCGTAGATCTTGGCCGAAAATTGAATCACGAACTAAAATCAGAACTTGGAACTTGTGACTCTTGAATCTTCAATCTTGATCTTTTATTATGATATGGGATGTAAAAGTATATTGTTTTTGAGGCTAAAGACCGAAAATAAGGTTATGGTGGTGATATGTGTGTTTTGGGATGGATTAAGAGAGGGGTTTATATAGTTTCCCCATGTCTTGGAGCACAAGTTAGGGTAAAACGCGTTTCTAGGTAGGTAACGGTAAGACTTAGCGGTTATGAGTTACCACTAAAGATATCGTAAACGTCTCTGTTGCTCTCTAACGGTGATGGTGACGGTAATGGTTGTAACCGTTAAGTGTATCGTTAAGCTCTCAGCCCGTCTTCAGCGGCAAGGTAACGATAATGGTAGCGGTAAAGGTTACTGCTAACTTGCAATTTCTGCTACTTCTCATTTCTTAATTATTGAACTTTGTCTCTTATGTGCTGAGCTCCTCCGGTTACTTAGCTTTAAGATAAAAAATAGAGAATAATCACCTATTTGCCTCAATTTAGATCACAATACGCTAAAATAAGCTAGAAGTATAAAATTACGAGATTAGGCTTAATCTACCCAACTTATACCAAAAACAAAACGAAAAACTAACTAAAATACTAATAAAAATAAGGACAACTATGCGTTAATCAACTACCCCATGCTTATTGGTTTGTTCGTCCTCGAACAAACGATAGATTCAAAGAATAGACAAACTGAAAATAAATTCAAGCAATGAGTCGTGTCGTGCTACATAGATAATTTTGAAAATATAGATAAATGCAACCTCAAACGCTCGATCATTATTACATTGTCGCTTCTTAAACAATTCATGCGTCCTCACGAAGGGTAATATTTAAGGGTGTACGCCCAAGCACTCAAGAATTTTCTGCATAGGACGTGTATACATTCAAATCATACAAATACAAGCACAACAAATAAGCACTGGAAATCAATCACTTCTCCATCACATTTAAGTGTGTAACCAACAAAGAATCGGAAAAGGTCTTTTCGGGCTGTAATGTAGGCTCTTTGGACGGGTATGGAATATATAAGTCGTGTGGCTAACTCACGATCTAACGTGATCAATAACTCAACAAAATAATCTAATCACGAAGCAAAGTGATTCACCTCATTCAAAAGAAAACCTCACTAAATACTCATAACGTAGCCTTTAAATTTAGTTTATTTCTCAACTCGTAACCCTAAACCGACTGCTGCTCAAACCACTTAAACAATCTAGAAGCTTATGATATGCTTCTTCTTCAGCACAACTCTTGCCTCTTAAACATTAGGCTTCACAAGAAAATAAATAATAAACACAAGCCTTTATTAGCGTAGGCAATGACTAAACACGATTCACCATCCTTCTTATTCTTTTTTTTTAATTATTTTATCCCCTTTTATTCTTTTTTATGCGGT
Organism: Phtheirospermum japonicum; assembly: GCA_014905375.1. Classification (NCBI taxonomy): domain Eukaryota; kingdom Viridiplantae; phylum Streptophyta; class Magnoliopsida; order Lamiales; family Orobanchaceae; genus Phtheirospermum; species Phtheirospermum japonicum. The sequence goes on from BMAC01000845.1 coordinate 96,649, forward strand.
TCTTTTTCTTTTTTTTAGGATGGTGATCCTTTATTACAACTTTATTTATAAAAACCTTGATAAAATCTCCAAAACATAAATAACCAATAAAAGTAACTAACTCCTACCCCCACGCTTTTAATGATCGTAGAAGTCGACTAAAAACACTCATGGCTATAGGAAATGGTTTATTTGACTATGATTTGGCTCATTCGGAATTTATAGTGGCTAGTATATATAGATATGGCCAGAATAAGGGTCTTTTTTTATGTGCCTTAACGTCATGTTCAAAGCTAACTAAACACAGAGATTTCAAAGAAATCTCAAAACAGAACTCAATCAAGTACATGGAAAGATGATAAACACTCATGCTACTCACTGGCTTTTGCATGAAAAGTTTTGAATTGACGCTGCTTTTTGGGTTTTGCAAAATCATTTGCGTCCAAGTACCATTTTATAATATATAAATTATAATTTTGAAAAATTAATGCACTTATACACGCTCAAAGACAAGAACATCAAATCATACTTAGTTAACTTCGAAAGGCAAGCCAGACAAACACAAGTCAGCACAGGAATAGCAATTAATCATGAGAAGTTACTAATTATTACAGGCCATAAGAATTCAAATTGCACTTAATAATGAAATACAAATCATACTCGACCCTCCCCCACCCTCAAAATTTGGCAATCTCTGAATTGCCATAAACACAAATAAAATTAATGAGGTGAGGAAAAGAAAAACTTCCCTGAAAACGTAAAAAGGTCGAGTCGCTCATGTTGATGTCATGCAATTGTCCATCGTCTCGAATCTCGTGATTGAAATTGTCCCTTAACAAAAACTCTGAAAACAAAAATAACAAATAATAAAAATTGCAAACAAAGAAAAATAAAATCCTTGTCCAACAAAAAATAAAAACATCAATAAAAATCACTACCGCGGTGGCATGCGATCGTGCGGACCCTGGGAGGTAGAGCCATTCGGTGGTGGAGCAGAAGGCCATTGTCCCATAAATCGAGCAAAGTTGGTCGTCAAACTGATCAACATATCCCTATTGGCCTCGCTCACCTCTCTACCTCGGCGAGCCTCCTCACGTGTGAACTGGGCCTCTCTATGCCCACGTCGAGCCTCCATCACTGCCAACCTCGCGTTCTCGTTCACCTCACGAGCCTCTTCAAAGGCGAGGCGTGCATCTATTTTAGTTGTCTAGGCATCGAACTCAACGTCGGAGAGTAGGTCATAAACATTAGTCTTGAACTCCCTATAATCAGTTAATTAGGCATCGAACTCGGGCCAACCCCACTGTGATGACTCTCCAGTCGAACCACACGCGGGCCCATCATAATGCCCAACATCTCCCTCATCAACAGCTCGCGTCTCCTCGCGAGCCTCATCCTCGTCATTGTCCTCAGCATCATCGTCTTCTTCTTCCTCATCCTCTTCACTCTCCTAAACATTCTCCCACAATTGCGTTATCGGCCGTCTCTCTTATATCTGTCGCCCGGGGACTCGAACCATACGCCACAAAAGTGACAGTGGCTGACAGGCGTGCACAATGTCGTTTTCCCTCGGTGCGTATTCGCACACCTCAGCAATGCCCGTGATAAGAATACCGTGCGACATAGGAACCAGGCGCATGTCACTAGTCTTCTTCATGCTCTTCAAGTACTTAATAATCAAGGGGTAGATTTGAACAAGTTTTCCCTTAGTCATGCACCACAGGGCTTACAGCTTGTCCCTGTTAATCAACATCGGCTCCTCCTTGGCGATATGCGGCATACAACGCATTATCTTTCACCATCGTGAGGGGGTATTGGCTCCTCCCCTCATTTCCCAGATATGAAATCTCTGCCCAAAACTCCCACTCGTTATAATGATAGTCTCGTTCACGGAGCGTGAGTTGGCCCTCAAATCCGAAAATGGCCGTGATCACCTCAGGGGTGTTAATGTACTCTCGGCCCCCGAATCGGCATGTCAACAGTTATCGGCCATGATCTCAAACGAGGTGTAAAACTCGAGCAATATTTGCTCGTAGTCCGGGACTCGAATCCGAGTCCATTGGATGCAGTTGAGGTTTTTGATATACCTAATAAATTTTTAAGCGAACGGATCGCCTTGGGCTACCTGGTTCATCCAGTAATCTACGTCGATGGCCACCAGATTCACAATCATCCTGTTCATCAATGAATTATAGAGATCGACTTTGTCGTCGTAAACCTTGAACCAGGATCCAATCGTCCTTTGGACATTCTTTCTCGTGTTGCATGATGATGAGGCCATGGTATTGGAATGAAATAATAAATTTCCGGGTTGCGGCTGTAGAATGGTAATGTGACCTTGTAAACGGTTCTCAGCCTTCTAGAAATCTGAACCGAGCAGAGCACTTAGCGATTAGGCCTAGCGGTAATCCTAACTGTTACTTCTTATCGCTAGGTATAGCGGTACGCTAGCGGTCACTGGTGCCGTTACTGATACCGCTAGCGCTTTTGTCGAACAGTTTGTGTGCAGAAAATTACCAGCAGCCTCTTGAACAAATTCTACTCAAATAATCTACTCTAAATGCACCTGCAATCCTAACCAGAAAGTTCAAAGAGGATGAAGTCCAGCCACGCTTACCCCAAAACGCGATGAGATCTGGAGTTTGAAAATGGAATTTGCAGTAGCTCCACCATTGTGCGTTCGGTGTTGGATGTTTTGATCGTTTTTGCTCGAACTAAAACGTGTATTTTGATGGGTAGCGGCGATCCTCTTCAAATCGGCAGGGTATGCCCTGGTTCTAATGATTTGGAAAATAACTATTAACCCTAAAAAAATTCTGATTTATACTTACTCAGGGCCGGGCGTTTAATTAGTTAGCGGTAAGGGTAACCGCTAGCCAATACCGCTAGATTTTCTGCTGGTGACTAACGGTAATCGTAGCGGTAAAGGTGTCCAGTAAGACACCTGAAAGTGGTAAAACTGCAAAGTATCACAAGAAAAATTGAAATCATCCAAGGATAAAATAAAAATTAAAATAAAGACGAAACGTACGAAATTAAAATTTTATTAATTCTTGACTCGTGAGACTTAGACAATGGAATTGAATAAAATTAAAATTGCAATAAAATAAACTATGTAGAATAGGATAGCAATCCTATGACTCGATAATAACTTAATTAAAAACTTATATTATGCATAGATAATTAGCTAATCGCAAACGTCCTAAGGGTCAAGGGAAGTTTGGTCCGTAGCGCATATTCTCGAGCTCGTCTATTTTCGTGTTAGACTCTTCCAGACGCTGCTTCCAATATCTTATGTTCCACTCGTGCACTGCATTGCCCTCCTCAAGATTTCCAATTTGGGCCTCCAAATTGTGGACTCGACGTTGCAGTGCAAACTTTTCTCCTCGAATCTTGTAATTCTCACGCAAGAGATCTACACCGTCTTGCGCTGCCTCAACCAATTTGGCCTCCATATCTTCAAGGCGCTTTTGCCAGATGGCAATTTCGTTTGAAAAAGTGGCTTCATTCCACAGAAACCCAATATTTTGAGTTGTTAGTTTCTCAATCTCCTCTCTAGCCATGAGGAGTTGATCGTGAATCTCACCTATGGTCACGTCACGTTCCTTTGGGTCATCATTCCCTCGTTCGAGATTACGCTTTGCTACCTTCAATTCCTTAATTGCTCCCTTTAGTTGAGAAATAGTGTTTCTCAACCCAGCATTCACCTCCCCCGCTTTTTTCAAGCTATCTTCTAGTGCGTTGATCTTGAAGGTGGTATTGACTTCGTCTAGTTGGAAACCATTATTTGTGGCCCTCACCTTCTCATTTTTCCTTGCATCTTAGCCAACTCCTCTTCGTGGTCCCTTCTCGAAATCCACCTTTGTTCGTGGTTGTTAGTGGCTTGTGGGATTGGCCTCATGGTGTTGGAAGATATTGAGAATTTTTGGTGAAGGGAGGTTTAGAATAAAAGAGAATTGTTAAATATAGGGTGTCTAAGGGGTGGTTTATACAGGAATTATTGTCTCTTGAAAATAGGAGTCCTAGATTCTTCCCAGTTCTAATTAAGGTAGGGGATATTAAGCTTACCTATTAAATTTAAAACTCCCTTAAGGTAATAGATTTATACTTAAAACTCAGCCAAAATTCGTGCAAAATAATACCATAAATCTACTTATCTGGTGGGATTAAGTTTCCCAAAAATCGCAGCTCAAATCTTTCCAAATTCTGCAGAGTCGGTCGCGGTAACGGTTACTCTAGCGGTAAGGGTTACCGCTAGACATATCGTTAAAGTTTCTGCTACTCCCTAGCGGTGACTTAACGATTAGAATGGCCTCTAGTTTCACCGTTATACCCTTCCGTTTCCAGCTTGCGGTAGTTTAGCGGTTTGATCATCATTGTTATGCCCAGCATGCTAACGGTAAGAGCTAGCGATATGGTTTACCGCTAGGTAACTGCTATATTCCAAGATTAGGCGAATTTTTAACTTTTTCTGCACATTAACATTGCGTAAATATACCATGGCAAAGACTCGATTTTAAACAAAGTGAAAGAAAGAAATGTTCAAAAACAAACTTTAAAAAGAAAATAATACACATGCTTGGGTTGCCTCCCAAGAAGTGCATCTTTTAACGTCGCTAGCTCGACACGAATTTAGCAGTCAATTTTTAGCTGGAGGCGGGTCCACCAGCTTCAACACCTCATGATCTTGATTCGTTGCTGTCCCATCACGATATAGCTTTACTCGGTGTCCATTTACTTGGAATGTTGTATCTCTTTTCTCATCGTACAGAGTGACCGCCCCAAAATTATTAATTTCTTTGATCATAAACGGACCACTCCATCTTGACTTAAGTTTACCTGGAAAGAGCTTTAATCGAGAATTATAGACTAAAGCTAACTTACCTTCCTCGAATCGTTTATCAACAAGTTTACGATCGTGACGTGTTTTCGTTATCTTCTTTTGCCTCCAGGCGTCATCATAAGATTCATTTCTGATTTCTTCGAGTTCAGTTAATTCCAATTTCCTATACTCGCCTACTTCATCGTGATTCATATTCAGTTTGCAGATGGACCAACTTGCTCGGTGCTCTATCTCAACGGGCAGATGACACGCCTTCCCATAGACGAGTCGAAAGGGACATACCAAGCACTGTCTTGTAGGCTGTTCTATAAGCCCACAATGCGTCAACAAGTTTTAATGCCCAATTTTTCCGATTTAGTCTAACCGTTTTCTCGAGGATAGCTTTCAGCTGGCGATTGCTCGTCTCGACTTGTCCAGAAGTCTGAGGGTGGTAAGGTGTAGCTACTTTGTGTCGGACTCCATATTTCATCATCAACTTCTCGAAGGCTTGGTTGCAGAAATGGCTCCCACTAGTAAAAAAATAGGATTCAAGAACAGGGATTTAAGAACGCCTCAAGAGGCGGCGTTCTTAAATGTCAGGCGGTGGCATTTTTGTAATAAAACTGTCACATACGAGAACGTCTTTTTCAAAGACGTTCTGGTATACTGGATATCCAGAACGTCGTTAAAAATATGTTCTCGTATGTTTATATATCCAGAACATCGTTAAAAATGACGTTCTTGTATCTTATATATCGAGAACGTCTTTAAAAACGACATTCTCGTATTTTAAATATCGAAAACGTCTTTAAAAATGACGTTCTTAAAAGTAATATTCAGAACGCCTTTAAAAAAGCATTCTCATATGTCATATTATTTATGTATTAAAAATTAACCTAAAAAAACCCTACCCTCACTCTGAAATCAAAGAAATGAAAAACGCGTGTGAAATCAAAGAAATAAAAAACGTCGTTGCATCTAGGGCCACAAATTTCCACCGATTCCTGTTCACCGCCGGTCTCCGTTCGCCGCCGCTCGAAGGTCCACAGCCGCCACGCTCGAAGCTCCACATCTGCCGCCGCTCGAAGCTCCACAGCCTTCGCGCTCGTTGCTCCACAGTCGCCGTCGCCGCTCGAAGGTCCACAGCCGCCGCGCTCGTAGCTCCACATCCGCCGCCGCTCGAAGGTCCACAGCCGCCGTGCTCATAGCTCCACAGCCACCGCGCTCGTAGCTCCACAGCCGCCGGTGCTCGAAGCTCCACAGCCGTCGCCGTTGCTCGTAGCTCGACGCCGCCACCGTAGCTCGCCGCCGCTCCTCTATTTTCATATAAAGTTCTCTACGACGCCGCTCCTCTATCTTCAACCTCAGAGCTCGGGAAGAAAATAGTTCTCTAGGGTTTCTGCAGCTTCACAGCTAAGATTTCTTTGTCTTTATTGAAAATCTCAATTTTCTGGGTGTCAAGTTCTATAGGTTTTGTCTTTTTTCATGAAATTCACGAGGGCTCCTTGTTAATTTACAGCTAATACTTTATTCATTTTCAAGTAATGTTTTTGTCTTTATTGAAAATCTGAATTTTGTGGGTGTTAAATTAAGTTTTGTCTATTGATGACGCCCTCAAAGGTATCGAGACCGGCGGAGGACTGGAGGAGGAGGAGAACGAGGACGAACTTAGTGAGGAATTTAAGGCTTTTATACTCGTTAGGGCTTTTTTCTTCTCCACTAGGTTTTCTTTCTTTTTTTTTTCATTTTCTTATTTACCTGTTGCTGATAAAGTGTGTGAATTATAGTTTTAGTTTATAACTAGGTCTTGGAATTATAGAGTCTCGCGAAAAATTCTCATAGCTTTTAGAAATTCTCGATTTTACTCATTTGGCCGCCAAAAACTGGACAATTTCCTGCTGTAAATGAATTTCTTCTTCCCTCAGTATTTAAAATGTAATTTAGCCCTGATAAATTTGTTTTTTTTCAAACAAATAAGTACTTTCTACAACTTATTTATTCACATTTACTCAACTTTTCTCATTTTAGTAACTTGTGATTCTCAACTACCTCTAGCTTATAGCTTATGCGGCAATAAATAACTTATTCTGAAAGTAATAAGTTTTTGTAGTACTCGTTGTTCAGCTCCATAGTGACTTTCGGAGCGATGATAGGTGCAATCCACTCGTTGTTCTGCCTCCACTGCCGGAAAAATTTTTCAGGTTAAACATTGCCAACTATTTCGAACTCGAATTTATGCATGACGTGTCAAATTTGGTGAGTCTTCAAGAGCTGGAACTTACTAATTGTAGAAAGGTGGTTGATATTCCTGGCCTTGAAAACTTGAAGTCGTTCAAAAGGCTGTACACGGGTGGTTGCGATATTTTGATATATTTTGATATTGTAATATTTCCTAATCATAGTGTATATATGTTTTTTGTATTACTTTGTTTACTTATGTGGTGGATTTCAAAAAGAAAATGAAAAAAATTTATAAAATCTAAGAAAATGAGTTGTAGCTAATAGCTATGATGCAACACTAAAGCAAATGATCTTGGAATGTGTTTCATGTTATGTTAACTTTCAGGGCTTGTGGGTTGGAAATTAATGTATTATATTTGTGTGTGTCTTATGAAGCTATAATGATCTCGAATATTCATTGCTGTTGAAGGTGTTGAGATGTCACAATATGCCGCCCTCGAAAACCACAAAGGCCCTCAAGGCCATGAAGAACTTGGGCTATTCCGAAAGTACCATGAGGCCCGTAGTGAATGAGCTTCTGAAGCTGTACGAAGATAACTGGAAACTCATCAAAGAGGACAGCTATAGAGTTCTTGCCGAAGCTATTTTAGACAGCGAGGAACAAAAAGTGAGATCGATTTTTTTTTTTTAATATAATTCTAGGATTTTTAATATATCGGGTGACCTCCGATATCACGAACGGCATACAAGTTTTCATTAACGGCGAGCGCTCGTGGAAAATCTTGGGGCATCGGGTTTCGGAATTGAGGTGCGGGACCGGTCGGATGCGGGAATCGAGGCTCGTGCACGTGGGGGCGTAGTGTGGACCTTGATGAAACTGCCTCGGGACTTGGAACGGCGATTGATACGGGTACGACGGCCCTTCGATGATCGGACCTTGGTAGGGCGTCCCGTGGAATTGAGGATTCGAACTTTGGGGGTCTTGGTTCGTAAAACCATTTCCCCCTTGGTTGAACGTCGTCGCATAGATGGGTTGTGGGTCTTGAAGAGCCGCGGCTTGAGGTGACGGCGCGGGACCGGTCGATACTTGCGGTGGCGGAACCCCTTGGTTGTCATGGGCAGGGGCAGGAGGCGTCGGGTTTTCGAACGGAGTGGCCATAGTTTTCTCTTCTATCACCGGTGATAATAAGGGAGGCAACGGGACGTCGGACGTGTCTCGCCTTGGTGCGGCTCGTGCGTCTCGTCGCAACCTCTCGGGGTTCGGCAAGAATGGAGTCAACTCCTGTCTGAGCGATCGCCTACCTTGCATACACAACAACAACAAAAGATTACGCGTATCGAATGTAAAACAATTAACTAACTACTATTTACAATAACAATAAGAGTAATTAAGAACGCCATTGGCCTTAATCCATCCCCGGCAACGGCGCCAAATTTTTGATCGACGAATTCTCGACACGCTATTTTGAGAATCCGTCTCCGCAAGAGTACGGAGCCGGTTGTAGGGCGGCGAGTTCTTCCCGAGTCGTGTCTCTCGAGGATGGATGTTATCAGCTTATCGGTGTCTTATTTGCTCTTATCGTCGATTGAAATTAAACTAATCTAAACTAGGAAAGCAGTAGTCATTGATTTGGTTTGAGTTTTTTTTTACAACTAAACTTAAATTGAAATAGAAGTTTTGAAAGCATTAAAATATGGAAAGGAAATTAAAGATTATTTAAAAATGATTTATATAAGGGAGCCCGGGAGGCCTTTGAGCTTGGGATGTGTCACCATATCTAAAGTTAGGATAGTCCCTTCACACGTATTGATTTCCGTGTCGATAGTCTTGGTACCCTTGAATCGCATATGCTTGCTCGTTGTATCCAACTCCCGGGCACGCACTTGCTCCATGACCCGAGATGCCACATGCGAGGCACGTCTCCATCGATCCYGAGAATGGTTGAATGAGGGAGGCTACTTGGCTTTCTAGTTCGGCAATCTTACGGGCCCACTCGGGCTCCTCTTTTGTCGAGACCTCTTTCACATGCTTCTTTCGCTCCAAGATACTCATGCGATGGTCGGCGGCGGCCATGTTCACAAAGATGTCGTATAGCTCTCTCGTCGAGCGGCCGGCTAAGTTCCCGCCGGCAGCATTGTTCACCATGCGCTTTGATGCGAACGTCAATCCATTATAGAAGAACTGATTCAAGAAATTGTAGGTAAACCGATGGTGGGGGCATTTAGTGAGGTACCCTTTRAATCGCTCCCATGCCTCGTAGAAAGTTTCGTCGCTCGCTTGTCGGAACGAGGCAATCTTAGCTCGAAAGTCGGTCGTCTTCTCTTGAGGATAGTATTCCTCCATAAACCGTTCGGTKACCATATCCCAATTGGTAAGGGAGTCAGACCGCAATGACATGAGCCAATCAACGGCCTTGTCCTTCATTGTKTACGGGAAGCATCTCATCTTGATTTGGTCGATATGAATTCCTTGGCGCGGAAAGCTCRACACCGTATAGGAAAAGATACGTAGGAAATGCAAAGCGTCCTCTTGCGGTAGGCCGTGGAACGAAGGTAGTCGGTTTAGATCTATCGGCCGCAAATCGTATTCGAGAGCCTCGGGGCTAAATCGAATACATGAGGAGAAGTCGCCCATGTACGGCCTCGACACCTCCTTGATACTATTGGTAGGACCCCCGTCGGGGTGGCAAACGGGTGACCTCTGATATCACGAACGGCATACAAGTTTTCATTAACGGCGAGCGCTCGTGGAAAATCTTGGGCATCGGTTTCGGAATTGAGGTGCGGGCCCGGTCGGATGCGGGAATCGAGGCTCGTGCACGTGGGGGGCGTAGTGTGGACCTTGATGAAACTGCCTCGGGACTTGGAACGGCGGTTGATACGGGTACGACGGCCCTTCGATGATCGGACCTTGGTAGGGCGTCCCGTGGAATTGAGGATTTGAACTTTGGGGGTCTTGGTTCGTAAAACCATTTCCCCCTTGGTCGAACGTCGTCGCATAGACGGGTTGTGGGTCTTGAAGAGCCGCGGCTTGAGGTGACGGCGCGGGACCGGTCGATACTTGCGGTGGCGGAACCCCTTGGTTGTCATGGGCAGGGGCAGGAGGCGTCGGGTTTTCGAACGGAGTGGCCATAGTTTTCTCTTCTATCACCGGTGATAATAAGGGAGGCAACGGGACGTCGGACGTGTCTCGCCTTGGTGCGGCTCGTGCGTCTCGTCGCAACCTCTCGGGGTTCGGCAAGAATGGAGTCAACTCCTGTCTGAGCGATCGCCTACCTTGCATACACAACAACAACAAAAGATTACGCGTATCGAATGTAAAACAATTAACTAACTACTATTTACAATAACAATAAGAGTAATTAAGAACGCCATTGGCCTTAATCCATCCCCGGCAACGGCGCCAAATTTTTGATCGACGAATTCTCGACGCGCTATTTTGAGAATCCGTCTCCGCAAGAGTACGAGCCGGTTGTAGGGCGGCGAGTTCTTCCCGAGTCGTGTCTCTCGAGGATGGATGTTATCAGCTTATCGGTGTCTTATTTGCTCTTATCGTCGATTGAAATTAAACTAATCTAAACTAGGAAAGCAGTAGTCATTGATTTGGTTTGAGTTTTTTTTTTACAACTAAACTTAAATTGAAATAGAAGTTTTTGAAAGCATTAAAATATGGAAAGGAAATTAAAGATTATTTAAAAATGATTTATATAAGGGAGCCCGGGAGGCCTTTGAGCTTGGGACGTGTCACCATATCTAAAGTTAGGATGGTCCCTTCGCACATATTTGATTTCCGTGTCGATAGTCTTGGTACCCTTGAACCGCATATGCTTGCTCATTGTATCCAACTCCCCGGGCACGCCACTTGCTCCATGACCCGAGATGCCACATGCGAGCACGTCTCCATTGATCCCGAGAATGGTTGAATGAGGGAGGCTACTTGGCTTTCTAGTTCGGCCAATCTTACGGGCTCACTCGGGCTCCTCTTTTGTCGAGACCTCTCTCACTTGGCTCCTTTCGTTCCAAAATACTCATGCGATGATCGTCGGCGGCCATGTTTCACAAAGATGTCGTATAGTTCTCTCG
>BMAC01000845.1:107738-119839 GCA_014905375.1 Phtheirospermum japonicum
ACCCCGAGAGGTTGCGACGAGACGCACGAGCCGCACCAAGGCGAGACACGTCCGACGTCCCGTTGCCTCCCTTATTATCACCGGTGATAGAAGAGAAAACTATGGCCACTCCGTTCGAAAACCCGACGCCTCCTGCCCCTGCCCATGACAACCAAGGGGTTCCGCCACCGCAAGTATCGACCGGTCCCGCGCCGTCACCTCAAGCCGCGGCTCTTCAAGACCCACAACCCATCTATGCGACGACGTTCAACCAAGGGGGAAATGGTTTTACGAACCAAGACCCCCAAAGTTCAAATCCTCAATTCCACGGGACGCCCTACCAAGGTCCGATCATCGAAGGGCCGTCGTACCCGTATCAATCGCCGTTCCAAGTCCCGAGGCAGTTTCATCAAGGTCCACACTACGCCCCCACGTGCACGAGCCTCGATTCCCGCATCCGACCGGGCCCGCACCTCAATTCCGAAACCCGATGCCCAAAGATTTTTCCACGAGCGCTCGCCGTTAATGAAAACTTGTATGCCGTTCGTGATATCAGAGGTCACCCGTTTGCCACCCCCGACGGGGGTCCTACCAATAGTATCAAGGAGGTGTCGAGGCCGTACATGGGCGACTTCTCCTCATGTATTCGGCAGTAGTCATTGATTTGGTTTGAGTTTTTTTTACAACTAAACTTAAATTGAAATAGAAGTTTTGAAAGCATTAAAATGTGGAAAGGAAATTAAAACTTATTTAAAAACGATTTATCTAAACTAGTTAACTAAGAAAGCTTATAATTTGAATTAAGGAAAAGGGAGGGAAAATTAAAGTCTTACTATTTGAAAGAGTCAACAACATTAATTTAGCGAAAATCAAAGTTTAAGAAGGAAGATTTTATTAAGGCTTCTAAAAGATTGAGAAATTGGTCTAAACAAGCAAACAACTTAAAAGCATAAGTTCAAAAGCTCAAAAACTATAAAATGAAAAGAAAGGAAATTTGAGAATCTAAACAACAACTAAACTATGATCCACACATCAAAACAAGGATTAAAGCGATAACATAAAAACAAAACAAGCTTACTAGAAAGATATTACCAAACTTTTGATTCAACCAAAGCTTCAAATGGAAAGTTCAAGTCTCAACAATGGAAATGGCAACTTGAAGGATTCTTCACAAAAGAAATGCCAAACAAAGGTTTCAACAACTAACTAATGAAGATCTAACACTTAACTAAACTAGAGCTAATTAACTAATTACTAGCTTTTAAAATTGATCAAAATAAGATGGAAAAAATCTTCAATGGTTGGAAGGAGCTTTCCTTGGTGAAGAAAAGTCCTCCTGCAAGTTGGTGACATGAGTGAAATGACGTTGGTTATTTTTTTTATCCTTCACGCAGGGGCAAAAACGTCCAAAAGCAGTGGAAAATCTGCTTTTCAGTCGATTGACTGCAAAAGAAGTCGATCGACAGGCAGTCGATCAGTCATGTCAGCAGTCGATCGACTGCGCTGTCCAAAATGGCCAAAGTCCCTGGAATCCAGTCGATCTTGGGGTTCCAGTCGATCGACTAGAAGAGCAGTCGATCGACTGCGCTGTCCAAAATGGCCAAAGTCCCTGGAATCCAGTCGATCTTGGGGTTCCAGTCGATCGACTGAACTTCCAGTCGGTCGACTGGCTTGCTGCACCCGGCTCGATTTCTCGTTCTCTCCACGTCCGCTGGTTTATCGATCCTCGTTTGCTATGAATCCTTGCCTATCCATATGATCCTGAGTCGAGTGAAAATGGTACCAAATGAGCGCGGGCCCCGCTTGGACGTCCTGTGGCCAAGAAAAACGAAATAGTGAAAGAAACTACAAAAACTAATAAAAAATGCACAAAAACTGAGAAAACCTAGAACTAACGAAAAACGGCCATCTCAGCTCCTAAAATACCTAAAAGCAAGCTAAACACACGCAACGTGATACAAAAACGGTAACAAAAATATGTACAAAAAGATGCAAATCAATGATGTGATTTTAGTTCTTGCTAATGTTGTCAACCATTGATTTCAGGAATAATTACGTAATTACCCTCAAAGTTTGGCCTAATTACAAAATAAATCCAATTATCTTTCAAAAATTATAAATTACCCCCTTGACTTTCGTAACAGATATCCTCCTATTGACGATTCAAGTTGTAAAATACAAACAGGTATCAATGGTTTTTATTTTTTGTAAATTTGAATTATAGTTGGGTTTTTTTTAATTAGAGTAAATGTCAAGGGAATTTTTTTAACTAACCCTTAAATTTATCGGAAAGTATCTTATGACTGGGAGGCATTTTTCCATTAATTCCTATGAGTTTAGTAGTTCTTCAATTCTAAAGTATGTACTCGCCACTATTTGTCAAGTTGGTTTTCTTGCATGAGATAACTGATTCAAACAAATAAAAATTTAACTTTGACCATGTAACATTAGCAACATTACTAATATTGAGCTCCATTTGACTGCAGAAAGGCTCACCTATTGCCCCTAAGAAGCCATTGCAACCTGATAACAAGAAGCACTCTGATGAAGATAACTGTTCGGTTGCTTCATCGTATGCTATCTGCAATAGACCTATTTTTTTTTTAATCTTTTCCTCTATAATGTTCTTCATTTGTCATACTGCTAATTTATCTGATTTTATTTAACTATGTGAAGAACTTTGGCACCAACGAGAAAATTCAAGACGACTCTTGCTTCAGCACCAGTGTTTAAGAGCAGTCAACGTGCTGAAAGAAGGAAGGAGGTTATTTAATTAATTTTTTCTTGAATCTAATATTTATTGAAAATAAATACGAAGTCGAATGTGGATAATGTCTTGTTATTTTTAACAAGGCTTTGTCTTCTTTTCTTTCTTTTTTTTTTTAGTTCTTCTTGAAGTTAGAGGAGAAACATCAAGCACTGGAGGCTGAGAAAATCCAATGTGAGGCGAGGACTAAGGTAATTTTACGCTCTTTATCTAAAATAAAAATTAAAAAAAATTAAATGCTATAAGTTTGACGACTACGTCTTATAGTGCAATTTAAATTTATAGGAAGAGGCTGAAGCAGCAATCAGGCAACTAAGGAAGAGTTTGTTGTTTAAAGCAAGTCCAATGCCAAGCTTCTATCACGAGGGCCCCTCACCGAAGGTTGAGTTGAAAAAGGTACTGCATTCTTGCTGTAAGAATTATCTAATGAACAAAAAATTTAGATTTTATTTCACATTTAATTCTTACTTTCAGGAATTATGTTATGTTTAAAAACAAAAATATTAGAAAAATTACAAAAATAAAAAAAAATTAAAAAAATTTGCAAATACCCACTTAAGATTTGTATTTACCTAACAAATCTCATCCTCTAGAGGTGCAGTTTGTAAAAAAGAAACAAATGTTAAGGGTGTATTTGTAATTTTGAAGGACACTTTTTTGTTTTTGTTTTTTAATTAGGCTAAGCTAATCAGGAGTCATTTTTGTAAGTAAAGTAATAAGGTGTCAATTTGCTTTACTAATTGAAGCTTGTCAAATATTTAGTTTGTGATTATAATATTATGAAATATCAGGCACCTCCGACTCGCTCAAAATTTGTGTTGTTAAGTGCGCATTATATATATATATTTTTTCCCTTTCAATTAGGGCTTTTTTCTCGCTCGAGTACGCAGTTTCCAATCTTCTTCTACATATATATATATATACACACATAAGTTGGTTGTTATACATTTTTTTTACCTCTTCTGTTTACTTCCTTCGGAAAATGAAATCTTGTAGAACATGTTGCTTAGTTGTTAATGCAAAATGTGGTTTTTGAAATCGATGTCTGATTCTATGCTGTCTCACACATGCAGGCACTCAATATGGAACAACCTTATTCGGATGAGGAAATTGATGATGTACGTAGACGTTGGGCCGAGTGTTTCTTAGAGTTCATTGCTTGATCGCCATGTAGGTGCAATATTTTGGAGTGTAAGAAACAAACTATTCGTGGATAACTTGAATGATAGAAAAATAGGTACTCATCAACTTTTGTGGATTTCTACTTTAAGACTTGGTGATTGTGTATTTGGATATACTTGGAGATCGTGTATTTGGATACTTGTGTTGTTGACTTGGTGATTGTGTATTATTGTTATTAATGACATGTGTTGGTGATCTTGGGATTATATAAATGAAATGTGTTTTGTGATTTAATTAGGTACTAGAATTTTGCTCATAGCAGGCCTAGAAAAGGAAATATAAGAAATATAAATCTGGAATGAATTTCCAGAAATGTAAAATCTAGAACGGTTATTCAAAAAACCGTTCTAGAACACAAATATTCCAGAACGTCTGTTTTAGAGACGTTCTGGAAAGTATACATTTTCAAGAACGTCTATTTTTCGCGACGTTCTCGAAAGTATACTTTCCAGAACGTCTTTTTTTAGGCGTTCTCGAATGTATACTTTCCAGAACGCCTTTTTTGAAGACGTTCTCGAAATTATACTTTCCAGAACGCCTTTTTTTGGAGACGTTCTGGAAAGTATACTTTCGAGAATGTCTGTTTTAGAGACGTTCTCGAAAATACATTTTCCAGAACGCCTGTTTTTTAGTCGGTATGGAAAATATACTTTCCAGAACGCCTCGAAATATAGGCGTTCTGGAATGTATACTTTCGAGAACGCCTTAAAAATGGACGTTCTGGAAAGTATATTTTCCAGAACGTCTTAAAAAAGGACGTTCTGGAAAGTACTTTCCAGAGCTGCAAAACTGACTTTTTAGAACGGCTGAAATTTTTTTAAGAACGTCTCTGAAAAACTGTTCTTGAAAGTCTGACAATCAAGAATGCCCTGCTGAGGCGTTCTTGACTGTCAGACTTTCAAGAACAGCTCCATACAGAACGCCTCAGCAGGGCGTTCTTAATCTGCAGAAATAGGCGTTCTTAAAAGCTGTTTCTGCACTAGTTTCCCTCCATCACTTATAATCGTTTTTGGCACTCCGAATCTACTAAAAATCTTATAAGAATTTAAGCACGATCTCTGCATTTGCTCTTCGTGCGGGGATGGCCTCCACCCACTTGGATACATAGTCGACTCCTACTAGGATATATTCAAAGTCTCCACTTTTAGGAAAAGGTCCCATGAAATCTATTCCCCATACATCAAAAATTTCTACCACTTGGTTAGGCACTTGTGGCATCCCATCTCGTTTTCCTATGTTGTCGGTTCGTTGGCAGTTGTCGCATGTTTTGTAGTATTCGTATGCATCAGCAAATAAACTCGGCCAATAGAATCTGGCTTGTAGTACCTTAAATGCTGTCTTTTGAACTCCGAAATGCCCTCCTTGATCGTGGCAAAAATGTAATATACTCCCCATCTCATTGTTTGGAATGCATCTTCTGTTTAGCCCATCTTTACAGCATTTGAAAACATAAGGATTGTCCCAAAAATAATCCCTGCATTCATTAAAAATCTCTTCCTTTCTTGGTAGGATAGGTGGTTAGGTATAATATTGTAGGCAAGATAATTCACAATATCAGCATACCAAGGAGTAATTAATTGCTCAAGATTATACGCGTTAGGGATATAACTCAGCAGTAATAAATCATTAATCATAAAATTTTCACTTTCATTTTCCTCAGTTATCATCCTAGACAAATGGTTAGCTACAACGTTTTCACATCCTCGTCTATCTTTTATTTGTACGTCAAATTCTTTTAGTAATAAAATCCATCAAATAAGACGTGGTTTGCTTTGAGGTTTAGAAAATAAGTACCGCAATGCAGCATGATCCGTATGTACAATTACTTTCGCTCCAACTATATAAGATCTAAATTTATCAAGTGAAAATAAAACTGCTAAAAATTCTTTTTTCGTCGTGGTGTAGTTACGTTGGGCATCGTTTAACATAAAACTTGCATAATAAATAAACCTAAGAAACTTATCCACACGTTGTCCTAAAACGGACCCCACCGCTTCATTTGAAGCATTGCACATGATTTCAAAAGGTAGAGTCCAATCAGGGGCAATAACTACAGAGGCAGAAGTAGGCTTCCCTTAATCTCATTAAACGCATCCATACATTCCTCATTAAAAACAAAAGGAGTGTCTAAAGTCAAAAGTTTACAAAGTGGACGACTAATTTTTGAATAGTCTTTAATAAAACGTCTATAAAAACTTGCATGACCAAGAAAACTCCTAATACCTTTCACATCACGAGGGGGAGGAAGAGTTTCGATAACATCAATTTTTGCTTTATCAACTTCCAAACCCCTATTAGAAACACATGACCCAAAACAGTACCGCCTTTTACCATAAAATGAGATTTCTCCCAACTAAACGTAAGATTCTTCTCAATGCAATGTTCTAAAACCTTAGACAAATTAGATAAGTAATGTTCGAAATAAGAACCAGAAATTGAGAAATCATCCATAAACACTTCAAGAAAATCATCAATAAAATCAGTAAAAATCGAAAGCATGCACCTTTAAAAAGTTGTTGGTGCGTTGCATAAACCGAAAGGCATCCTTCGAAAGGAAAATGTGCCGAAAGGGCACGTGAATGTAGTCTTACTTTGGTTCTTCGGAGCAATGGCTACTTGGTAATAGCCCGAAAGGCCATCAAAAAAGCAAAAGAATTCATGTCCGGCAAGTTTGTCGAGAAGTTGGTCTATGAACGGCAAAGGAAAGTGGTATTTACGAGTGGCTGCATTTAATTTTTTACAATCAATGCACATACGCCATACAGTAGTCAGTCGGGTTGGAACTATCTTGCCTTTTTCATTTTCGGTTATGGTGATGCCTCCTTTCTTTGGAATTACATGGATCGGGCTCACCCATTTACTGTCAAAAATAGCAAAAATAATCCCTTCATCTTTAAGCTTCAAAATTTTCTTCTTGACCACCTACATAAAGCGTTGACATTAGTCTTCACTGGTTGTCCCTAACAGGACTTGCATCAGGTTCTAACTCGATTCGGTGCATACAAGTAACAGGGCTTATCCCCTTTATGTTGCTGATGCTCCATCCTATGGCTTCCTTGTGTGTACTCAGCACCGATGTCAGTTCTCTTTCCTCATGTTCCGCCAATGTTGAATATATGATGACGAGTTTTGTTTCATTGCGCTCGAGGAAAACATACTTCAAATGACTTGGTAGTGGTTTCAACTCCACTTTTGGCTCAAGCTCGAGTGTGTTAGCTATTTCGCATAATTCTTCATCAAAATCTTCAAATCCTTCATAATCTTCAGTGATTTCATTCAAATTGATCTGTAATATTTCTGCCACCTTGCTAAAAATTCTGTGTCGTCCTCGACGATTAACTCATCTAAAACAGTGATTCCCTTTAGCTCGTGAACGCAAGATGCTATAGGATCAATAAATTAAAAATCATCATGCATGAACGAAGAGGGAGCATTGTGGATTTCCTTAAGAGAAAACGTTCAACTTGCCCAAAACTGATGAGGTCATTCTCCCTTTGTGCACACCAATCAGTGTATTAGAGGTGGACATGAATGGTCGGCCTAGCAAAATAGTATGCTCCGTGCCTTCCTTTGGAACTTCTCCTACATCAAGTATAACAAAATCAACTGGAATTACAAGTTCGCCGACTTGTACTAATTCATCTTCAACGATTCCGAGAGGTTGTCTGATTGATCGATCCGCCAATTGTAGGCGCATCGTAGTTGGATTCATTGCTCCAATGTCAAATTCTTTATATAGAGAATACGACATTAAATCTATTCCGGCACCAAGGTCAAGCATTCCACATGTTGTTTGCCCATTTCCTAAAGCGATAGTTATGCAAAATCTCCCTAGATCTTTTTCTTTAGGGGGTAGTGGACCCTTTTAAATGGCGCTCACCTGTTTGGTTAATTCCACTCGTTGTGTGGTTGCCAGCCATCTTTCCCTTGAAGCTAACTCCTTGAAAAATTTAACGTATGCCGGCATTGTCTTGATCACATCTAAAGGAGGAAGAATAATGTTGACATTCTTCAGCAAATTGTAGAGTTCCATGAATTTCTTATTTTCTTTGGATAGGCGTAGACGACTTCGAAAGGGAACCTTATCACGAATTTTAGTTGTTGACTGTTTCTCTTGCAGAGGCGAAGACTTGGTGGAATCGTCAATTGTCGTTGGAGTGGGGGCTTGGTTAGGAATTTTCCCCCTCAATGATACCGAAATATATGGATCTGGTGACTTATGTATTTGGTCTACTGGTTTAGGGTCGTCTTTCTTAGGCGAAGCCGTAGTTGGAATTTCGGCCACCTATTCTTCTTCTTTTTCTATCTCGACTCCATTATTCACTATTTTTCCACTTTGCAAGATATGAACCGCTGAAGCTTGCTCCCTTCTCATTTTC
Organism: Phtheirospermum japonicum; assembly: GCA_014905375.1. Taxonomy (NCBI): domain Eukaryota; kingdom Viridiplantae; phylum Streptophyta; class Magnoliopsida; order Lamiales; family Orobanchaceae; genus Phtheirospermum; species Phtheirospermum japonicum. The sequence continues at coordinate 116,046 of BMAC01000845.1, forward strand.
TGATTTTGACATTGAAGCTGCCATTTGGCCCATCATCGTCTCTAATTTCTTCATACTTTTAGAGAGATCATTCAAAGTTTCACCCTGCTTATTAACTTGCGTAGTTAATTGCGCAAGCCCGTCTCAATTTCGAATTGTCTCGGTGACTTGGTTTTATTGACAAATTAACAGTTGATCGGTGGGTTGAACTGGAGCAGGTGTTGGTCTTGTCGTTGGATATTTGTTTGGTGGGGGCGGTGGTACGGGTTGTGGATCGGTTTGTGTAGGTGTGAAATGTGGGTTTCCAGGACCCCATTTTAAATAAGGAGAATTACGTTGCACTTGAAATTTGTTCGTGGGTATCTTTTCGGGAAGGGGAAATTTGTGCTGACACATTTGATCTTGTATGGCTTTTGCCTCGGCTTCGAATTCGTCAAAATACGCCATCTTGCACACATCTACTATATGCCTTTGCTCCCCGCAATGAGTACATGTTTCATTGCCCTTTGAAGAATGTTTTCCTCGGCATTTAGTACCTCAGACACTTCGTTGACTCTTATCTTTCGTGGTCTATAACTAGTCTGCCTGGATTTTTCGCTCATCTTTTTGAACAACTTCTTTGCTTCTGTGGCTGTCAAGTACCCAAAATCTTCTCCAGCAACTATCTCGACTTAATTTTTGCACGAGGCCAATAACCCTTTGTAGAAAAATTGATTAACCATACCTGGAGAGTTTTGGTGATGTGGGCAAGCTTTCAAGAGTGTCTTGTAACATTCCCATGCTTCGTGTAGTAACTCTCCATCCTACTAAACAAAATTGGTAATTTGTCTCCTGATATGTCCTGTCTTTTGAGCTGAGTAGTACTGATTTATGAATTTATCACTAACCATATCTTAGTCGGTTAGTGATCTTGGTTCTAGTGAGAGTAGCCAAGATTTAGCTTTATCTTTCAGGCAGCTTAGAAAACACACCATTTGTAAATCTTCATGATGAAGTCCCGAAGATGGGATTTTACTTACTTCGGCATAAAATTCTTTAAGAAAAGCTAACGGATCTTCGTTGGCGATACCATGAAATGTCGGAAGGTTATTGATTATATGAGGTTTAAGCTCAAAGTCTCTTGCAGTCCTTCCCAACACAATAGCAGAGCTATAAGGACCGAACTGAGGAGTTGTTAAATCTCGCTGTCTAAGTTCGCGCCCCCCCTTGGTTATCTCTCTTGGTTATTAGGTCTCGCATAGTTTCTATCATACTCATTTCTTTCATTGTAGTGGTTGTTTTGGTTAACGAGCCATTCGTTAATTTGTTTATCTCCAAGATAGGATCTCTCTGGATAAGTATCTTGGTCGTAGCGATGATTGTTTCTATTTTCTCCTCCTCTTTGTTCTTCATTCCGATCCATCATATTTCGTTGGATATTTTCCAATATTCTCAAGGTTGTACTAGTCCTCTGAGGCGAACTGGTTCGCTCCCATATTCGTCTCTGTTACGGATCGGGGGAGTTCTAAGTGGTTGATCATCTACATTAACGTTTTGAACAGGATTTTCTCGTCTTAACATCGTATCAGGAATTGTGTCGCAAAAAAAATCAGTGGTAACAGACGAGACGCTTTCAGAAATATGAGGAGGACTTGCGTGATTAGAAAAATGAATGTTATCTATGAATGGTGCAAGTTCGAGTTGAAGTGATCTTCTACCTTGCATGCACTCAACAACAAATCAAATGTATTGAATGGCAAAACTATTTATACAAATAGACGGTTGAAAAGAAAATAATACGAACAAACATTTTTTTTTTGAAACCTTTGCTTTTGTGTTCCCCGACAACGGCGCCAAGATTCTAATTCGAACTTATGTGTTCCTACTTTACAAATATTTGTCAATTATTCAAAAGCACGCTGGCAAGAGTATGAGTTGGCATATAGGTTTGTAAGTTAAACCGAGTCGATCTCAAGGAACATGCAATCGAAATCTCAAATGTTTGTTTAATCACAAGGTAACACGAAAACTTGTACAATTTGGGGTTTTTGTCTGTTTTGATTACCTAAGAATCTAAAACGCGATAACATCGATGAAAACTAAGTAACTTCAACTAATTAATCAACTAGAAATTAATATCATGAATTAAATCCAAGTAATCAATCAAGGAAGCATGTACGTATCTAGATAACAATAATGAATTCAAAAGCATAGAACTTAAACGAAATTAACTAGCATGAACAAAATGCAATTATCATAAACAAATGTAAACGGAATCAATGCTCATTGAAATGTAACGGAATCAAATAACTTGAACGGATTAAATAGCATCAAAGCATGAACAATATTAAATCTTCAATAATCAAACATAAATTTATCAAACTAAATTAAGACGAAAGATTACGAATCCAAGTATCAAAAGTAGCTAAGGTTTAAAGTATAAAATAACTCAAGAACAATAATAAAAGCAACTACTTAATCACATGAATTAAATTAATAAATCAATTGAAAAGTTTAGAATACTTATTTGAACTAAGAAGTGCAGTATATCCTCCAGCTATTTCGGGGAAATCGCGTAGATCTTGGCCGAAAATCGAATCACGAATTAAAAATCAGAACTTGGAACTTGTGACTCTTGAATCTTCGATCTTGATCTTTTATTATGATATGGGATGTAAAAGTATGTTATTTTTGAGGCTAAGGACCGAAAATAAGGTTATGGTGGTGATATGTGTGTTTTGGGACGGATTACGAGAGGGGTTTACAGTAAAAACTCCATACAGTCATATCGTTGGGACCGGGAAAAAATATTACTATACGGAGTTATTCTTGTATAGAGTTTTACAAAAAAAAAATCGTATAAAAATAATATAAATATAAAAACAACATATACATTGTATATTATCTATCTCACAAGTTCATGTAACTAATTTAATAGTTTTGACTAAGAAATTTAAATACATACACTTGAGTTATATCAAAAAATGAATCTAGGGACTATAAGCTTTGACAATTTAAATACATACACTTGAGTTAAATCAAAAAACGAATCTAGGGACTATAAACTTTGACCAAATATGTGTATAAATTTTGGGTTATACTTCTTGTACTACACATCAAACAAAATGGCATCCAAAGAGAAAAGAACTCAAATTAATGAAAAAATTAGAGCTGAGTTGTACAAAAAGAAAGATTTGCACCCTAGTTGGAAGCAAAAGGATTTTATGAAGTGGATCAAAGAGACTCATGTTTGGAAGTATAACAATCAACAATATCTAAGACGTTCAAGAAGGCAGTAATCGTGAAAAAGATGTTCCAAACCCGGATACAATACGTATAAAATCGGTAAAGTACCCACTAATGGAGTCTGCACTTTATGAGTGGTTTGTGTGTAACCAAGAGCATGTCAATATTAGTGGTGAATTGCTAAAAGAAAAGGGAAACATTTTCTTAAAGCAACTTTATCCAGAAGCAACCTCGTTTGAATTTTCAAATGGGTGGTTAGGAAAATTCAAGCAAAGACATGCAATTCAATCACATCGCCGTTTTGGTGAGAGTGGTTCTGTGGATATAGAAGAAATTGAAGCATGCTTGCCTTCAATAAGAGAAGAATTGGACAAATGGGCATGGAAGGACATTTACAACATGAATGAAACCGGTCTATTTTATCGAATGCAAGCTGATAATTCTCTTGCGACAAAGCAGTTGGAGGGCCGAAAACAAAATAAAGAGAGAATTACAATCCTCATTTGTTGCAATGGGGATAGCTCCGACAAACTTCCTATTTGTATCATTGGTAAATTTCTTAATCCTAGATGTTTCAAAAATATTAACCC
>BMAC01000845.1:119864-156890 GCA_014905375.1 Phtheirospermum japonicum
GCTACTTACAAAGATGATATTGTCAGATTTAAATTCGAGCCAGCTGCCGGATGTTTAGAATTGTATGCAGAGGTGGCAAAGAGATTTAAACTCCAAACAGAGCAATTTATCTTGAAGTATCTTGACGATGAGCAGGAATGGGTGATGTTGGTAACTGATTCAGACTTGGGAGAGTGTATTGAAATATTTAATCTTGATAAACACATTGTAAAATTATTGGTTTGTGATGTTTCCACATCAATAAATTGATGGTGAAGTTTATTCCCTTATCCTCTCCTCCACAATTATTTTGGTGATTATATTACTCCAATTTATCATCCGAAATTATCTTTGGTGATTATATTACTCCCATTCATTTTGATTCCTATTCCCACATTTATCTTATATACAATTTCGAAAACCATCCAAAATTATTTATATTTTCTTAACCATCCTAAATTATTTATATTTTCTGATTCCCACACTTATCTTATACACAATTTCTGCCACTTATTCAACCATCTCCCACCTATAGCGCTGATAGGATTTTCAAGAACTTTAAAGGGTGTCTTGAAATATTTAACTAAGCACTTAAAATTATACCTCCAAAGTAACTGATCGATTATCAATAGCGTTACCTCAATGATATCGAGAAAAGCATGAATATTGGAAATATTACATAAAATTATGGAATATTTCTCCAACTTATGTTTGTGATATTTCTCCGACTTATTCAATCATACATAAGTGATATCCGGAAATATTATGTAAAATTATGGTTTGTGATATTTTTAGATTAATGGTGATATTTATAAGAAGACTATATCCAAAATAAATTCATACGCCTTTTATCATAAAAAAAGATTTATAGAACACTATATCCAAAATCCGTACGCCTTTTATCATAAAAGTATATTTTCAAAGTTATGTTTGTGATATTTCTCTAACTTATTCAATTATACGTAATCATAAAAAGTATATTACTTCTCAATAATCTGGATGATTCCCATCCTAGACTTAATCCTAAACTTAATATTTAGAATTTGTAACATAGAATTCTGGGTTGCGGTCGCGATTTTTGTGTTAGGTTATATATTTAAAATCTTTTTCCTTCATATTTAAAATGATGGAAAAACTACTTTAATAGACTTATCTAAACATGTAAAATCATGGTAGTTTTAGATTACAGAGAAAGTATTTTATTTATATATTATGAACAAAACTAATTTAATCAAAATTCTTCTATTCATCTCCTCACGTTTTAGAACTCTTTGGCTTCTAGGGTGGAATTTATAGTCTAAGGTATTACATTGGATATAAATAAGCAATATTTATTTATTTATTTATTTATTATTTTTCATCTTTTATTAATTTTGTATGTTTTGATTTGTTATTCTTATTTTGTTGACAAAACTTAACAAAAGTGAAAAGACTTAAACCCACACTTCAATTTGTTTGACAAAGTTACAATTTTTCTTTTTAACAAAACAACGGTAGTTTGCCTACAAAACTTCTAATTTATCGATAGTTATAGACGATTATATTTATTTATCACTAAATATTATGATTACCTACATAATCAACAAAATAAGATGGGCAATACTCTTGTCAAAGCGGACTAACGAATCATCCGTCAAGCCAAAATTTTATGCCAATACATTCTAGTACAAAAACCATTACATTATAGTAAAAATTCAATACATCATAGTATAAAAACCAATACTCCAGCACGGGTCAGAGATTTATGAAAAATCAATATATCATATAATAAAAACCAATATATTATAGTAAAAAAACCAATACAGTCTCGTACCCTAACAGTTCATGACTCGTCAATATGGTCTAACACAATGTTTGCCAAATAAAATATATGCTTTGAGAGTTATATAAACCAATTACAACCTTAACAGAACATGACATGTTCTATAGGTTGCATACATCTTTATCCTTTGAAATAAGGAGACAAGAAACCAAGATGACCAGAACATGATTAAAAAACTTATAAATCACTAATAAATTTGTAATTCCCTATAGATAGTTACCAGTAATATCAAATTCTTTTTATGAGTATTTAACTACATCGATTTTATATACAATTGTATCTACTTTTTATTAATTCTTTTTATGAGTATTTAACTACATCGATTTTATTATTGTACTTGGACACGAATTTACACGTGTGACAGGAACGCAACCCATTTATTGATTCGTGTCAGTTAATATAACTTAAACACGTCCCAAAATATCTATATAATTTAAAAAGTGTATAAAATATTTATTATAAAATATATTTATTGTTCACAATACAAAAATATGTTGTAAAGTGTAAATAGACTCAGGCTACCTAAAATTAAATAATTCAGAGTTTTATTTATATTCTAGACTATATTTTTTATAGTTTAAATTATTAAATGAACTAGACAGGTTAAATAGGTCGACCCACGAGTCAGTTCTATTCGACCTATTTGTTTTCTGTGTTATTCGTGTTCAACCAGATTTTGGCCAAAATTTTTTAAGGGGTGTACCCGTACTTGGTGAATCGTGCTAAATTTATAATTGCGACCTCTACTATATGATTGTAAACTTTTGGATATTTTCCTACTTTTCCCTTGAATTAAATAATATTTATACTTTAGTCTTTACTATTCAAATAAAATAAGAAATAAAATAAAATAAGAGATTCTAGCCTTTTATTGTGTATCTGACACTTTTAGGGTTTGAATGGTTGATCTGATTTAAATACATGATAGATGATTACTGATAGCTGGTAGTTGATAAGTGATTTTTAATTAGTACTTGGAGAATTAGTTGATTAAAATAGTTGATTGAAGGTTAATTTGTCAATATAGACATGGAGGTTAGTTGATTACTTGAAGGTTATTGACCTAATCTACAATCTAATCTCCACTTTAATAAAGATACAGTAAAAACTCCATACAGTCATATCGTTGGGACCGGGAAAAAATATTACTATACGGAGTTATTCTTGTATAGAGTTTAAAAAAAATCGTATAAAAAATAATATAAATATAAATATAACATATACATTGTATATTATCTATCTCACAAGTTCATGTAACTAATTTAATAGTTTTGACTAAGAAATTTAAATACATACACTTGAGTTATATCAAAAAATGAATCTAGGGACTATAAGCTTTGACAATTTAAATACATACACTTGAGTTAAATCAAAAAACGAATCTAGGGACTATAAACTTTGACCAAATATGTGTATAAATTTTGGGTTATACTTCTTGTACTACACATCAAACAAAATGGCATCCAAAGAGAAAAGAACTCAAATTAATGAAAAAATTAGAGCTGAGTTGTACAAAAAGAAAGATTTGCACCCTAGTTGGAAGCAAAAGGATTTTATGAAGTGGATCAAAGAGACTCATGGTTTGGAAGTATAACAATCAACAATATCTAAGACGTTCAAGAAGGCAGTAATCGTGAAAAAGATGTTCCAAACCCGGATACAATACGTATAAAATCGGTAAAGTACCCACTAATGGAGTCTGCACTTTATGAGTGGTTTGTGTGTAACCAAGAGCATGTMAATATTAGTGGTGAATTRCTAAAAGAAAAGGGAAACATTTTCTTAAAGCAACTTTATCCAGAAGCAACCTCGTTTGAATTTTCAAATGGGTGGTTAGGAAAATTCAAGCAAAGACATGCAATTCAATCACATCGCCGTTTTGGTGAGAGTGGTTCTGTGGATATAGAAGAAATTGAAGCATGCTTGCCTTCAATAAGAGAAGAATTGGACAAATGGGCATGGAAGGACATTTACAACATGAATGAAACCGGTCTATTTTATCGAATGCAAGCTGATAATTCTCTTGCGACAAAGCAGTTGGAGGGCCGAAAACAAAATAAAGAGAGAATTACAATCCTCATTTGTTGCAATGGGGATAGCTCCGACAAACTTCCTATTTGTATCATTGGTAAATTTCTTAATCCTAGATTTTTCAAAAATATTAACCGTGATACTCTCAACTATACTTATCGAGCGAATTCAAATGCATGGATGACATCCTTACTCTTTTTGGAATGGCTAAAGTGGTTCGATAATCGTTTAGACAGAAACGTCTTGCTCATTTTGGACAATTATACTTCTCATGGAAAAAAGGATCATCTCCCCCCTCTTCGTCATACAACAGTTATGTATTTGCCACCCAATAGCACATCCAAAATTCATCCATGTGATGCAGGAATCATAAGGAACTTTAAAGGTTATTATCGTCGTAGGTTCAACCGTCTACTCTTGAAAAGAATTGAAGATCGTGTTTTGGAATCACCAAAGATATCTATCCTTGATGGAATTGTAAATTTTGTTGCTTCTTGGTTAATAAACGTGAAGCCAAAAACGATTGAAAATTGTTTTAAACATTACAAGATTCGGACCTCTAGTGTTGATGAAGTACAAGTTCCAAGTGAAATGGATGAAGAGAGACTAAGATTACTCACTAAATTGAGCTCTCAAATTAAGGCACTACACTACCACAACGAAATGGATATTGAGGTCTTCCTTAATCATCCGGATGAGCGACAAATTACTTATGTCTTGACCGATGAAGAAATTATCGTGGGAATCAGGCAAGAAGATGAAGGAGATAATCCGGAAGATGATAGTGCTGAAATACCACAAGTTTCATGTCATGAAACTTTAGTTATGTTAGATAAGTTGGAATCATTTTGGCTTCAACAAGAGGGATCACATGCAAGCGAGCTATTGAGCACTAGCAAATTGAAGGATCAAGTATCGATCTATAAAATTAAGTCGATGTTACAATCGACTATAGATAAATATTTTAAGTCATCTTAAACATGTTATTGATTTTGATAAACAAAAATATAATTAATAAATATTTTTATAATATATTAATCATTTATTCCTATATAAAGGTATAAATTCTTAAGACGAGACTTGAAAATGTATGACTTATGACAATGCGGAGTTTATTCTTATTTATAACTAGTCCCAAGTTGGGACTTGAACTTTTTATTACTATAGGGAGTTTATTCCTATACAAAGTATTACTATAGAGAGTTTTTAATGTATATAGTTTTCACATGTCTTGGAGCACAAGTTAGGGTAAAAACGCATTTCTGGGTAGGTAACGGTAAGACTTAGCGGTTATGAGTTACCGCTAAAGTTATCGTAAACGTCTCTGTTGCTCTCTAACGGTAATGGTTATAATCGTTAAGTATATCGTTAAGCTCTCAGTCCGTCTTCAGCGGTAAGGTAACGGTAATAGTAGCAGTAAGGGTTACCGCTAACTCGCAATTTCTGCTACTTTTTCGTCGAAACGCTCGATTCTCATTTCTTAATTATTGAACTTCGTCTCTTTTACGCTGAACTCCTCCGGTTACTTAGCTTTAAGATGAAAAATAGAGAATAATCACCTAGTTACCTCAATTTAGATCACAATACGGTAAAATAAGTTGGAAGTATATAATTACGAAATTAGGCTTAATCTACCCAACTTATACAAAAAACAAAACGAAAAACTAACTAAAATACTAATAAAAATAAGGACAAATATGCGTTAATCACACGACACGACACAGACACGAGGACACGCTTATTTTTAAAAATAGAGGACACGACACGAATACGTTTATAATATAAATAATTATTAATATATATATTTCCTATGAATATTAAATTATAATAACTTTTATTTCCAGTTAATAATCTAAAATAATTACACACTTATTCACAATAATTGATAAAACCCCAAGTAAAATGAAAAATGATATTAAATAAAAAATGAAAAAAAAAATAAAATTTTTGAAAAAATTTAAAAACTGAAAAAACGTGTTGGGGACGTGTCCCCGTATGTCCCGTCATGTCCGATCCGTATCCCCTGTCAAAAATTCAAAAAAAATAAAAAAAATAGGACACGCGTCCGACATGTGTCGGAGACGTATCGGGCACGTGTCTGCGTACACGGAGTGTCCGACTCATCCCCGGGATAAAAAATGGAGTGTTTATGCATCATAGATTCCATCCAATCTACTCATAGCATCACCAGCTCAATCATCCAATTTAGAGAATAAAATTTTTTACCTCCTGAACTATGACCATTTTGACACTTTGCCTCCTAAACTATTTTTTTTCGTCCAAAGTACCTTCTAAACTGTACGAATTTTGCACTTAACCTCCTGAACTCTCGTTTTTGATGGAATTCTAGCCGGATGTTACTCGCGTGACATTTACACGAGTGCTCACGTACTATTGTTTTGAATAGGAGTCATAAATAAGAGATAAAAAGTAGGTTTTACCTTTTATATGTAAGCGTGCATGACACACGAGTTACCTCCAACCAAAAGATCCATAAAAACGGGAGTTGAGTAGGTTAAATGTAAAATTTATATAGGAGGTAATTTGTAAGAAAGAAAAGTCTAGAAGATGAAATGTCAAAATGGCCACGGCTAATGAGCTTAACAAAAAAAAAAAATTCTCTCCATTTTACCACCGCATTCTCTTTAGGATCAACGTTGTGCTCCAATGAACAATTTGCGGCTGTTGCTCTCCGCCACAGCGGCGGTTCTTCTCGCCCTTGCCTCTTCCCCTTTACTCAACATAGTTCACTATCCCAATTTCTTCCGTAAGTGTAAAGTCCATCTCAATTCTGAATCATTGCCATTTCCTTAAATCATTTTCAAAGTGTAAAATACCCCAACCATAGTCACCATCACCACCATTGCACCACCAGCTTACTCTTCCTTCTCCGAGACAATTAATTGATGTGTTTATTCTTCTTGATTTTAGCAGAGCTTTGGTTGCACGGTGGAGAAGTGGCGGATTTGGTGGTGACAAATGGGACTATATATACCAGCGACGCCGCTTTGCCTTTCGCCGATTCAATGGCCATTCGTGGTGATCGGGTTCTCCGGGTTGGAGTCTATTCCTCTCTGCAGGTGTATTGCCTATTCATCTAATCTCTCTATTTCTCCATGTCCTCATTTTCCCCCCCATTTTATTCTGATTTCATTATTTCTCATTGATTGAATTTTACTTTTCCTTTGTTTTTGCAAACATGTGGCTGTTCATTTGTTTGCTCAAGTAATTTCGGAATGAAATAAACTGTATGTACATGCAGGAGTAATTATATTATTTTGTTCTGTTTATACCCTAGTACATGTGTATGATTATTGATGGCTATAAGAGATTGAATATTCTGTCATTAAGAAATCCAGAGAATAATTTTGGAGAGTGGTGCTGGAAGAAACTAAATACATTGATGATTAAGAAATCCAGCAATTGTTGGCCAGAAGTTATTGAATATATTGGTTCATCAAAAAGAATTATGGTTAGAAGGTTCATTTTGTTAGGTTATGCGGCGATTCATTTCCATCTGCCTGAACCATAATCTTCTTTAACTTGACGGTTCTATTCATTTGAGATATGATGGTATCTCACAAGAATCTTTCTGGAACTTTGGTTTGACCTCATAATAAAGAAAATATCAGTCTGGGAAATGAATGAGATCATTTGACCCGCAGTTCTTAAAACATCTTCTTTATATCCTAACATACACACAAAATGTAGGATTAATAAGCTTCATTCTCTTGTTAGCCCTCCTTCGGCAATTCAGTTTTTGCCAAGAAAGAGTTCTAAAGTCGACTTTTCTTCTTTACTCTTGAATAAATTCTTCTTGTCTAATCTTAGTTTCGTTAACATGAGGAATTTCGTACATGTGGGACTTCTCTCTAGAGGGATAACGAGGATGAGCTAAATAAGTTATTCTTTCCCCTTTATAAAGACAAGTGTGGTCTTGTCTAATTGACTTTTCCTATTTTTTTGGTGGGAGTAGGGTTGGCAGTAAGGATGTTACTATTCATAAGCTCTGCGTATGCGAAATCCATGCGAAAATTGTGGATATTTATGTGTCATTGCCATGTCTTATATGTGATCTGAGTGAATGCAGGATTTGGCTGGGCCGAAGACTAGAATGTTGAATCTAAAGGGGAAACTAGTGGTTCCTGGGTTTATCGACTCACATGTGCACTTGGTTTACGGAGGATTGCAGGTTTTGGATATGATCTTTTACTCCTTGTTCTGTTTGAAAATTTAATCCTTGTTGGATTATCCAGTTTTTATAAATTCTGTTGACATTCATTTGTTCCTTTATGGATTTAAATACTTTATGATTTAATATAAATGCATTCTCATTGTCCATCTTCGCTTAGAGAATGGTATCTGACAGTTGAATGTTTCATGCAGAATTAAATATTTTGCTTGGATATAGGAATTCTGCCTTAAAGTGAATAATTATAAATATTACCGCAAGGGAGGAAAATTGAGAGCTTGTGTTGTTTTGTTTTCGTTGAGCTTTCTTCGCAAGTTCGTGTTTGGGAAGCCCAATTAATATTTGTTTTGGGCCTTTTTATGTGAAAATCTTTCACTTCCCTATTTCCAGTTGAAAAATCCACCTTAAACAAAGACCCATCCCCGATTACAGTTAATACCTTACCTTTGTTGGGCTATAGAATGTCAATCAAACACACACCTAAATTCCAAACGTGACTTCTTCACATTGGAGTGCAAGGAGCATGCAAACTTAATCATAGTTATAAATGGCGGCCCGCCTTGGCAGAGGTGGCCGGATAGGTGCCTTGCCACCGCCTCAGGGGCGCCTCAGCCAACAAGTCAGATAAAGAGTAACAATTTTGAAAGTTTCAGTTTACTCAAAACGCTTTTTAGGAGGTAAAAGTACAAAAAAATGCTACCTTATTTCACATTTGTAAGTTAAATCGCAATTTTTAGTGTTAAGAGCAAGAATCCATTGCACAAAATCACCAAAACCACCTCCACCCACTCTGAATTGACTCTACACTTGCGTATTTGGGATACCTATAGTGGAATTTGCAATTTGAACTTAAATATATACTTGATTATTTATGTCAATCAAACACACACCTCGAGGCGAGGCTTTAAGCAAGTCGCCTCGGCTCGCCTTTTTCCATCAACAACTATGAACCTAATCACATATGTAAATAGAATGATAGAGTGGATCCACTCTTCACAAAAGCATGGAAACACCCATGGAAACTGGGTTCCACCCATGTTAGTTCCTTCAATATTCAAATCATAATCAGTTAGCAGATCCTACCGCTATAAAATTGTCAGCATAGTTTATTCATATCCAACATAAATTAGCAACTTAAAATTGAAAGCAAATATTGTTAATAATATTTTTGGCATGTTTGTTTCCTGTAAAATATCCCAAAGTTGCTCTAAAGCAAACATCTCATTTTCAACTCTATACATTTTCATTTGAAAACTCTAAAAAACAATACCATAATCAATATCTTTTTAGAAATATTGAGAATAACCAATCTCACTGAAAAGAAAACCAAACAAGTTTGCAAGAGTGAGAGAGATTTCTATTAGTCCAGATCATAGAGTTTATTCCTACAAGTAAAACTTCCAGTACTCACCCCAAGCTAGTCAGTTTTTTTCATTTCTGTAAATAGATTTTTGATAGGCCACATTGATGAGTAATTGCTTGTTTGTTTTTCTTTCTAGTGAGTGATGGGAAATTGTATTTTGTTTGACTAGTTAAATTATGTTTGTTTAGAGTTTTCAAATGGAAAATTTTCAGCATTGAAAATAAGATTTTGCTTTGTTTGGAGTAATTTTAGGAATATTTTATGCGAAGAAACTTTTGAAATTTGTAAAATTATTCAATTTTTAGTTGATCTATTTATGTTAGATATGGATAAAATTCATGGGACACTTTATAGTGGTAAGGTCAGCACTATGTTTTCAAATTAAAAATAAAATTGTGAAAGATTGGTATGGGCAGGATCTACTTTGATGGGCAGTATCATGCTTGTGCAAAGAAAGGACCCCAATCTTTCGTCAATTCTGATATGGAATTAAGTTTAACTCTTGTTGGCGTTCAGTGTGAAGAAGTCGTTTCGAATTGTGGTGTGTGCTTGGTTGATATTTTACAGCCTAGGGTGCATAATAGGTTTGACTTTTTGGGTGTAATAGTGATGGTCTTTCATTTGGTGTGGGTTTCCATTGGATTAGGACTATTTTCATTGAAAAGACCTACAACAAACGAAAATTAGGCCTCCGAAATAGCGCAATTGATGAAAAAGCTCACTGGTAAGAAAACGGAACGAGCTTTAGCTTGTTTTTGAATATTTCTTGGGCTTCTAAATATTTCTAGTGTTTAGTATATCTGAAAGAAAATAAATACTGTTTAGGAGATTGAATTAATTGAAAATTTGATAAATTTGGTACTTCTTTTTAAGTTTGATTATATTAAGTTGAAGTGATCATACATGAAACCTTTGAAAGCTGTAGTATTACAGGACATCATTGTTTTGCGTAATTACAACTTCAATGAATGATTTGAGTTGGAATATGGAAGCAGATGGCTCGAGTTCAACTACATGATGTCAGCCGAAAGGATCACTTTGTGAACAAAGTCAAAGAGGCATTATCAAGTGAGTCTTATATTAATCAGGCACTTCATTTACTTTTTTGTGGCATTAATAAAACTTCAGGCCTTGGAAATTGATGTGATTTTGATTGAGATCCTTGTCCAAATTCTTCTGTGTAAAATATAGCATCAGGCAAGAGAAAGAAATACACCCTGAAAGTATCTTCCAGCTTACTTTTTTATGTGTCTTTTGGAGCACTTTTGTAATGTGCTTGTTGAAAAATCTCCTAGATATGCAACCTGGCTCTTGGTTGCTGGGTGGTGGTTGGAATAATGACCATTGGGGAGGAGAGTTGCCGATGGCATCTTGGATTGATGATATTACTCCTCATAACCCTGTAAGCGTCGTGTGTATCCTTAATGTACTTTGGCTGATAAAAAAGCATGCTGTGATTTTAGATAAGTTAATTTGCAGGTGTGGCTGACAAGAATCGATGGCCACATGGGCTTGGCTAACTCTCTAGCACTAAATATTGCTGGAATATCTAATAACACGGTGGATCCAAATGGTGGATCTGTGGTCAGAAACAGTATTGGAGGTATCAATTCCATTGAGGAACAGTATTCTATCTTAATCAAGTTGATTTTGTTTAAGGTCAAACCAAACCTTCAGTCAATTAACTTTTTTTTTTTAAAGCCGGAACTTTACCATTCTGTTTTGGCACTGCCGTGACCTATTTTTCATGTCCCATACATATGGATCTTTGCCTTGGAAAATAGAGATGTAGTCATACTAAGCTAAGGTTTGAGGTGTGTATAAACATTTCTTCTTTCTGATTCAGAAGGTGTCAATTGCAAAATAAACAAACTATTAGCTGGAGTTATTTGTTGTAATGAAACTATCTGGTTATTCGGTCGAAACTGTGGAATATGTGAACAGCTTGAAAAATCTGCCATTGTGATGAAGAACTGAAATGAAACTGTTCGGATTCTGTCTTGAATCTCTCTGATGAAGAACAAGGATGAAATCCTAGACAGAGTCACGAAGAAAATCTAGAATGACATGCACGTCAAACTAAACTAGTTGCACGTGAAACTTCACTTGTTTTTCCGTTCCTGTATGAGGAAGCTAAGAGAGAATAGAGCAAGTACAAGTTCCTGGAAAAAAATGTATCCAGAACTCCATGAGAGTTCATGTTGCCATCCACTGCCTCTGAGGCGTTGATTTTGCTTTGCCATTTTTTACATTGTTGCAATTAATTCCCTACTAGATGGACAATGTTAGTAACAAACTACAAGTTTACAACACTTAGTACATACTGACGGTGCACATATAAGTGGTATCTAGGCATATAAATGGGAAAAATATTGTTTAGATTGTTGTATTGTATGTTCACTCAAAGATGCAATTCCTCATCAGTGTTCCTTTAGGCAATCTTAGTAATATTTTTTCTATATGTTTATGTGGACTACAGAATGAAAATGTTTTGATAGATTCTCTGGTCGCTATGTCATCACATGCAGAACCTAGTGGTTTGTTGATTGATTCTGCAATGAAGCTTGTTGTTTCCTGCATTCCGGAGGTCTCAGTGGAGGAGAGAAGGGAAGCTCTTTCAAGAGCTAGCGATCATGCCTTGATGAGAGGTGTTACCACAATTGTCGATGTTGGGCGTTATTTTCCTGGTGCATCACCAGAACTCTCATGGGAAGATTTGACAGGTTCCACTTACAGTTTGTTAAAGATTTCAATTGTAACTACTGGTGCATACAATTTCAACTATACTGATGTGTTTAAATAATTTTCAAGTACATTACATATTTATTTATTGCTACTTGCAGATGTCTACAAATGGGCTGATTTATCAGGAAAGATGAAGATTAGGGTTTGCTTGTACTTCCCAATGGAGACTTGGACACGGTTACACGTAATTCAGTATTCATTTCTTTCAAATGCATTGCCATTATACATGTTTGTGAGCATCCATTCACTGTGTGAGAGTCTATATTCTGATGAGCTTATGTGAGTAGAACTATAGTTTGGTGTATTCTTGTAATTATTTAGTTGGAAAGTGAAACTGTAACCAGATTCTATTTAAATTGGAGTTTCTGAGGGTTCACGAGTAACGAACTCTGGCTTGCTATGCACTTACGTTGCTTTATATTATGTTATCCTTATGGTAAACATATAATGTTATTATAGTGTATAACTCGGTTTCAGTCAGATATAGCGACATCTCGTTTTTATACTATTTGATGTTTTGTTTCCTTGTATAGGAACTTATGAAACAAGCTGGTCGTAAATTGAGCAAATGGGTTTACTTAGGTGGCGTGAAGTCTTTTGCAGATGGATCTTTGGGTTCTAACAGTGCACTTTTTCATGAGGTAATAGTTATAATAATAATAATAACTATTATATATATATATATATATATATATTTTTTTTTTTTTAATTTTGAAAAGCCATTTCATGAATCAGCGTCTCTCTTCACTTTTTGGGTTAATTGAACTTTAACTGTGCAACATGGCATTTCTTCTTCTTGGTCAAGTGATTTGTTTTATTTTTTTTATGTTTAGTTTTAGCATTTCTAAATTCAAAAATTCTATCATTTAATAGTAATAAAAATCTTTTTTTTTTGGTCATTTTTGTAGCCATATGTTGATGAACCATTCAATCATGGCCTGCAAGTGGCAGATACAGATGTGCTATACAATATGACTCTCTCTTCTGATAAAGCTGGCCTTCAGGTGCTTTGTCTTTACTGTGCTCATGTATATACCGCCAAAGTTAGCATGCATACATTGGTCGCATTTTTAGTTTGTTTCAGGTTGCCATTCATGCCATAGGTGACAGGGCCAATGATTGGATCTTGGACTTGTATAAATTAGTGGCTTCTGAGAATGGAATCAGGGACCGGAGATTTAGGGTACATTCAACTGCTATGTTTAATATGTTTCAACAATTAATCCTCATCCATTCTTGCCAATTATTATTTAGTGACTGTAGCTAGAATTTGCAGATTGAGCATGCTCAGCATTTGACTCCTGGGACGGCAACCAGATTTGGTGAACAAGAAGTTGTTGCTTCCGTGCAGGTTCTCTTTTTAGTGGTTTCCTCGGTAACATTTGAATTTGGAATATTGGGATACAATGTACATTCTATTTTGTCGATGTTTTCCCCATTTATATAATGAAGTTGAATATTTTTTTTTTACATATGCAAATTATATCATTGATATGATAGCCGACACATACATGTCCAGAAGTCAGGTTTGGTCAAATGCTTTATTTGAAGTGTTCACATGTCATACTTGCATGAAAGTTTGTTTGGGTACTTAAACTGATTATGTGTTAGGTTTGATTTACAATACCAAATTAGTAAATTTTATCCAAAATGGAAAAAAAAATAAAAATTGATGAAGTTCTAACTGCACCTTCTTATTTAATTGATGAAGCCTGATCACTTATTAGACGATGCTGATTCTGCCACCAAGAAACTTGGGGCTAAGAGGGCACATGGTGGATCATATTTATTTCGTTCAATACTTGCTGGCAATGCGCAGTTGGCTCTTGGTTCTGACTGGCCAGTGAGTACTAATCCGAGCTTGGTTCTGTACAAATATTATTTTGTCGATCTTCTGTTGAACTCCAAAAATTTTGCTACTTGTTTGAATCTCTCATTAATTTGTTGTCTCACTTTAGGTAGCTGACATTAATCCTTTAGGTAGCATCAAATCAGCAATGAAAAGAGTGCCTCCTGGTTGGGAAAATGCTTGGATTTCATCTGAATGCATTAGTCTGAGTGATGCATTGAATGGGTAAGGAAGGACCAGTACCTTTTAATTTCTTTTTTATTTTTTATTATTTATTAGGAAAAAAGTACCCTTGAGGTCTAAGAGCAAAAAACCCAATTATCTATTTTTCAATTGCGCCTTCTGAGGAGGGTATTTGACAAGCCTGAAGGGGGAATTTGTAATTCCTAAATTTAACTTGAGTTATTATTATTATTTTAATTTATTTATGTAATTAGTCTAAATTTCAAAGGTTAGTATTTGTATTTTACCCTATATTTTATTTACATCAGTGGTATGTCCCATTTGCTCATGGATCTCGCATAAAGTTAAATATCAACTTTGAACTTGTGCTATAAGAGTTATAGTATTTATTATAGGTAACCAAGCAAGGTACAATTTGTTATTGGAGTTAGACCAAAAAAGAGACCAGTTCATTGATTGACGGAGGCAATTAAGTTGTATATTGAGATCGTAATGAAATAAGTCCCACCCTAACTAGTCCGGTAATAAAAGAATGGATGATTTTCTAGTCAAGGAGGCCTGTGTAGATCGACAATAATGTTACAACGAAAAACTCACTGACAATGAAAAACATAACAATCAGAATGCACCCAAAATTTTAATGCACTCCTTGGAGTGATCGGTGCTAAAATGTTTATTTACCATAAAACCTATTATAAATTAAATATCCTTGGGACCACTAATATTTATCAATTTAGCGAGATTATTAAATAGTCGAGATACTAATATAAAAAGTATTATTTAAGCGAGGTTATTAATTAATCGGGTATTAAATTATTGAGGTTTTACTGTATTATGCTCTGTGCTGCTACGCCTTGATACACAGTTGCTGTTGAGTATTTGACGTTCACCGTTCATATACACAGTTGCTGTTGAGTATTTGACATTTACCGTTCATAAGTTTGTTTTGTTACACCTACTGGTAGGTACACCATCTCTGCTGCTCGTGCGTGTTTTCTTGACGAGGATGTTGGTTCACTATCTGCTGGTAAAATGGCAGATTTTGTGATTCTTTCCATCGACTCATGGGATAAGTTTGCCGATGAAGGTTCTGCATTTGTTGAGGCTACGTATGTCGGTGGATTACAAGCATATTCCAGGAACCTCGACAAAGATTTATAAAATTTCGGTGAATTAAAAAAGTTGTTTGAGTAGCAATAGCCTGGAATCATTTTGGACAATCAAATACTTCTTATGAGGCTCTGTTGTAATTGTTGTTTATCGTTCTATCGGGATGATGTGTTAGTTAATGTCCTGACTGTATCATTCCATTTCCAGCAACAGCTTTTGTTCATCTTGGTGATTTGGTGCACTCTTGATGTTGAGATGCTGTGTTTCTGGGAGTTCTAATATATGTATAAATATGTGTGTACGTGTGTGTGGGGCAACTTGTAAGCGATTATTGGTTCGTTTTTCTTTGTATATGTTTGGTCTTAGTAGTCCAACAATTTAATTTTTCTTTTTGATTTGTTGTCCAACAGGCTGTTCAAGATAAATGCATATCACACTACATTATTCGATTTCGTATAAATTAAAATAAGGGTGATTGACTAATAAATATAAAAATAAAGGTATTTTTGCATCTAGATTTACACCTATTTTTTAGCCCATTAATTAAAATTTGGACCAATATGTGAAAATACTCGTACACCTAACCCATCTTTTCTCTTTTCACAAAATTTCGGGATTGATTTCGCTTAACTCCGCATTCTTTTAGGGCATGGATATACGCACCCCAAAATATTATTAGTTGACCCCAAAATATTTTAGATAAAAATAATCTCAAATGAAAAGACTAAAATAACCTTACTCATAATATATAATTAAAATTAAAAAAATAAAATTTATGCAATTTTATATATATATATATATATTATAAAACAAAAATATAAACCACTCGTAACTTCTTCTTCATCCCTAAATCTCTCTCAATATCTAAAAAAACTCACATTAAAACTTGTAAGAATGGAGGATAATGATAAGAACAAAGATGAATAATGTTATTATTCTTGACATCTATCTGTTTGTCCTTTTTTCTCACTTTTTTTGGGTGTATTACTATTTATTGGGTTGAAAATACGAATATGTTCGATCTGGTTTTAATGAACAATCGATGTATGTTCGAAAGTTCTGACCGAACATTATGCATATGTTCGAATATATTATTTGAACACTTACATATTGTTCGATTGATATTTATGAACATGGCCTATATGTTCGAAATTTTCGGCCGAACAGATGGCTCTGGTTCTACGAACCAGAGTAGAACACGGTAATTTCTTTCAAAAACTTCAAACCCTAACCTAAATAAGTGAATCAAACCCAATGAGAAACTTATCCCGTACGTTTGATGGCTCACCCCGTTCCATTTTTCCTCTCAGTAAATTATATGGATTTTTCAAAGCAATTTTTCCTTCCCTTTTCCCCCTCTTTTTCTCCTCTGCATGCGTTTTCTTTCTTCTTCGCCGTTTCTTCCTCTCTCACTTTCCTTTTCTTTTCTTTTTCAATTTATTATTATTCTTCTTATTTATTTTTATTATTATATTATATATTATATTAAATAGGGGTAAAATAGGGTGTTTGTGGGGTTGATTTAGTAAAAAAATATACATTTTAAAAGTTTTTAGGGTGTTCTTATCACTTGGGGTCAACTCATAAATTATTGGGGTGCGTATATCCGCGCCCATTCTTTTAATCTAAAATTTTACTATTGGTTTATTTTATCATTTTGAGTAGACCTACTAAATTTCAGTTCAATTAGAGTTTGTTTGCCCCATTGAATCGTCGGTTAAATTTTTTATTTTTATAATTTCGCACAAAATCAGAAATTTCCGGTGTTGATCTGGCCAATTCCCACGTTCGTTTAACCTGAATATTTTACATTTGATTAATCTTATCATTTCGAATTTACTTGCAAAATTTCAAGTCAATCAGAATCCGTTTGCCTTTTGAATTCACAATCAAAATTTTAATTTTTACAGTTTTTCACAGAAAATAAAAAACTTTTGGTGTCGACTACGACCTAGTCTGATGTCCGTTTATTGAATTTTTCACCATTGAATTGTTTTGTTATTTAGAGTCTACCTGCAAATTCTCATGTCAATTGGAGTTTGTTTGCATTGTTGAATCGTAGGTCAAAGTTTTGATTTCCAAACTTTTTTCACATAAAAAAATCAGCAAACTTCGATTCCGACCATCTTCAAAGTCCATTTAACCTAAAAATTCTAAAATTGAATTTTGTTATTGTTTCAAGTCTACCTACAAAATCTTTAATCAATCGAAGTTCGTTTGCCCCATTGAGACATCTGTCAAAGTTTTAATTTTCATACGTTTTTACACAAAAAATCAGCAACTTTCGACGTCTATTCCGACCAACTCCAATGTTAGTTTAACATGAAATTTATCTCCTGGAGTTCTTTTTATCATTCAGAGTCGATTGTATTAATCTCACCGCTAGCTGCACCGTTTTCGATGAGCGATCAAAATCCTATATCCATGACAAGTTTGATGCCCAGCAATAAGATTGTCACGACCAATAATCTAAAAATTATCATAATCGGTAATAAATCACCACTGGTACTGATAATATGATTACTACAACTGTTAATAAGATTACTGCTATTGGTGATAAGATGATTACTACTGATAATATAATTACTACATCACAAGTAAATTGACAAATAATGACAGGATATATTTCACAAAAATTCATTTATCTTCGCTATATTAAAATAAATGTGAATATTTAGCGATTAAATCTCATGAGAGTTAAAAGCTTGTACCGTCGTTTTCTTGGTTGGTTCTCTCGTTAAGTCTCTTGGGTGACTAATCTTGCTTGCTTTTTTATTTTTTTCCTTCAATTTTCCGGTATATGTCATTGCAATTGTAGAACCCCGATTATTTAACTCTATGATTTATTTAAATAAATTTGATTACTCTTTGTTTAATAATATTTTAGTTTCATTTCAATAGTAATGATTTATTACAATAACTTTTGGTTCTAATATATTATTGATATCATGAATGTCATATTTCTATCTAATTTCTTTTGTATCTAAAAATATATATCGTATATTTATTTTGACCATATATTAAAGTCAATAATTATTCAACCTAATACAAAACAAGTAGGCCCAAAACCTTGAGCTGAATTTAATTAAGTTGGGCCAAATATTTGGACCCACTAAGGTCGCCGCCTTTGCTGTTGTATATCATGCCCAACTTTCATCAGATAAACTCGAGGGATGTCATTTTCTTGCACGACCACAACCTTTTGGCTGCCAACTTCATCGGACTTCAATTAGAAATCCAACCATTGGATCTTTATGATATTTATATAGTACAAAATTGTTATGCATGGATTATTTTTTTGGATTTCTCTTTAATTGATTTTGGATTGTAATCCTTAGATCTTGCCTTCATTTTTGTGTTCGTTTCCTAATTAACAGCATGTGGCCAGGACCACATAATTAAAATTATTAATATGCCCTCATTCTAGAAAGACCCACAACTTGGGCTTTATACTTACAAAATAACCATTCTGCCAATCCCAAACCCTACTTTTAGAACCCGGCCCATCTTCTCTTACCCGTCCAGGTGCTCGAATCCTTCTTTCTCAATTTCATCCTCACACCCTTAATCTGGCTTGTACATTTTCAAGATCCCTCATTTATCATCTCCATTCTTCAATTTAGTGTTCACCTCTATACCAATTCCATCCCTCAAAATTGTTGCGACCATGTTCATGACAATACCCCTATGTCCAATTGATCTTTGACCCAAAGGATCAAAACCTGGGAACCTTTTCTGGATAAATTTGAGATCCTCCCATGTAGCTTCATGTGACACCGAGTTCGTCCACTGAACTAGGCACTACTACAGAAAATCCCCAACAACATCGGTTGTTTTTGCTAATAGGCATCGGTTTTACAACCGATGCCTATTAGACCGACGCCTATAACCTGGACTTTAGGCATCAGTTTTACAACTGATGCCTATAATAGACATATGCATCAGTTGTTTGACCATAACCGATGCATATAGTCATCACAAGTCGATGTCTAATGTCCATATACAGTCACCAAAGGCATCGGTTACTGTGAAACAACCGATGCCTATAATTGCACTATAGCCATCGATTTCAGTGTAAACCGATGCCTAATTTTCACTACACGCATCGGTTTTTTGTAAAACAACCAATGCCTGTAGTGTAGATATAGACATCAATTTTATTCTACAACCGATGCCTAATGTCCTCTAAGGCATCGGTTGTTGAATACAAACCGATGCCTATAGGTACACTATAGGCATCGATTTTTGTTCTATAAAAACCGATGCCTAATGTGCTCTGAAGGCATCGATTGTTTTCAACGTAACCGATGCTTATAGTTTACCTATAGGCATCGACTTTGACATGTAACTGATGCTTAATACGCATCGGTTATTTTGAAAGCACCGATGCCTCGTGGCGAGATTTAGGCATCAGTTTGTATCTCACAATCGATGCGTACAAGTTAACTATAGGCATCGGTTTATTTTCTACAACGACCGATGCCTATAGTGACCTATAGGCATCGGTCGTTGTTGAGTAACCGATATCGATTTTTTAAGTACATGCATCGGTTTTATTGTCAAGAACCGATGTATATAACAATATTAAAAACCGATGCCTAAATCTGATTATATGCATCGGTTTGCACAAACCGATGCACAAATTTCTTGATAAAAAATTTCCAGAATCTCAAAAACTTTATTTTACAACTTGTCCAGAAAATTGATAATTATCATTTGCAAAAAATTAATTTAATTAAAAAAAAGCATTCTATTCAATAATAAATAATTCAAATGCAGAAATTCTCATCCTATCTAATAGAACTCAAGTTGAACTAATTATTTTCATCGCACAAGTATAGCAAACAAACCCCAACCTCATAGTATCTATCATGTTCAATAGCACAAAGCTCGTAAATAAAAAGCATCTAGTTTCCTTCAAAAGGAGAATCCCCAGAGCCTTTCCTCCATTTTTGTGTTGAAGTTTGGCTCTGAACAACACATCGTTCTTGAATTCCAACTCTGAATCCTTAGACAACCTCTTTACTGCTATTTGTCTGTCATTCCATACTTTTCCCTGTTAATGAATAAAAGTCACATTATTAACTAAGAAAATCCAGAGGAAATCCACCGACGTCTTCATAATGTTCTACACCAAGTTACAAAATAAATTATTTAATAACTAAAAAAAAGTAATTAAAACTAAAAAAAATACATATATACGAGTAATTTACTGAGTAATGTATTCTGCCCATATCACACGAATTTTGTCGATTGTTTCTTGCTCGTATGGTTCAACTCCAAATGAGTCTTACACATTCCGATTTAAGATTTCAACTTGTCATTTTAAAAATGAAGTTTAGGTTTGGAGTTTAAAAAATATTCAGTAATTTTTACTACTGTAGCTACTTTATAGACTTTATGAAGGGAGGGTAGCTTCGGGTCCACTTAGAGGTACTCTTGTTATCTTTAAGACGATTGCTAAATTCATTCGGTTCTTTAAGTATACATATTATGTTGGTGTCTATTGACGATACCAACATAGAACCGCGTATAATGTTGGTATACATAGAACTTCATGTTATATGGTAGCTACTTTGCAGGCTCTATGGATGTTTTTTCTTTTCTCACATCAGAAGAAAACAAGAGGTTCTCGGTTGTATTAAGCTTATTACACCTAAAGAAGAAAAAAACTTCAAGAGGTAGAACTTAAGCTGAATTTAAGAATCTCTGCATTTAAGTTTATAGAACTAATTGTGTTATATACCCAGGGGGTCATTTCATGGATTCAACATGAGGAGAGATAATGATACCGATAATATATATATATATATATATATATATATATATATATATGATTGGGTTCAAATGAGAATCCCGTCATTATATGTGAACCTAAGGACTAATCCTGGCCTTAGATCTAATATTGCACAGTGCAATTATATGTCCAGGTTCATTGTGCTTTTTACACAGTACTGTAGTGCTAAAATCAGTCCAATTTTTTTTAATTTAATTATATATATATATATTTTTTATGTTTTAAAACATGCAATATGTATCTTAAATTGTAGATCTTGAGAATGTGATTAATTTGATATATATTTGACTCAAAACGAATAAAATTTGAAAAAGTTATGGTTTGTTGAAGATTTGAGTTTCATTTCAAAATTTTGAATTTGCAGTTTATAGACGAAATTTGTGATGCTTTTTGTATACAATCGTAGTGTTTTTTTTCTTAATCTATTGTGCTTTCTAAAGAACAATGTAGTGCTCTTTGTAAACGTTGATATATGTCCAAAATACCATTTTTAATTAATTAATGCATTTTTTTACATTATTACCATGCTGACATGTCATGATCTCAACCATGAAGATTATCAATCTAATGGTCAAGATGAGTCCCTAGGTTCACATATAATGACGGGTTCTCATTTGAACTCAACCCTATATATATATATATATATATATATAGGGGTGGGTTCAAATGGAATCATGTCATTATATGCGAACCTGCGAACGAGTGCTTTTATTATATACTAGCAGTGCTTTTATTATACAATCACATTGCTTTATTAATATTTTCAGTTATATACACCAGTAGTGCTTTTATTATACAATCTCAATACTTTTAATTAAATAAGGAAATACACAAAAAATCCGATCCATCCATTTAATTAGATCTAAGGCCCATAATTGACCCTAGGTTCACATATAAGAACATGGTTCCCATTTGAACCTAATCCTATATATATATATATATATATATGGGTGGGTTCAAACGAAAACCATGTTATGCGAACCTGCGGACTAGTACCTTTATTATATACCAGCAGTACTTTTATTATACAATCACAATGCTTTATTAATATTTCAGTTATATACACCAGTAGTGCTTTTATTATACAATCCTAATGCTTTTAATTAAATAAGGAAATACAAAAAAAAAAAAATCAGATTCATCCATTTAATTAGACCTAAGGCTCATAATTGACCCTAGGTTCACATATAGGGACATGATTCTCATTTGAACCTAATCCTATATATATATATATATAGGGTTGGGTTCCGGTGAGAATGGGCCTGTGGGTGAGAAATGAGAATAAATTCTATCTATTATATCTAATCTAATCTAATGGATTAGATTTAATGAAACAAAATTAAAACCTAAGAATCACTTCCAGAAACGTGATCTTTCACAAAAATAAACGCTGCAAACGCAAGAAATAAATCGCAATTGGGCCTGCAAACGCAATTAAAAGCTTCAAACGCAAGAAAGAAATCGCAAAAAGAAAGACAAGAACTTTTTCGATCTCCTTCTAAATTCCTTGCTCGATCCATCTCCCTTCTCGATTCATCAGCTAATATATCCGTATAATAAATCCTTTTTCTTGAAAAAAACAGCTCAGTTCCTTCAATTGGAAAATAATTGTATCGAGAAATTCATTCCTATTCCTTTCAATCCTGTTCGAATTTAGGTTTGGGCTGGAATAACAGAGATCGGCGTGACAATCCTGTTCGAATTTAGGGTTAGGTCGGAGTATCCTATTCAATTTTGGAGGTTCCTATTCGATTTTGGTCCCTTATTCAGTTTGATTTTTTTCTTGGTTCAATTTTGGTTGCACCCCGATGGCTTCAATTTTGAACGAATCAGGTAATATTTTATTTTAATTAGTGGAGCTCATCTAATTTTTTGATTTTTGATTTTTTTTGAGTTAACCAGGTAAAAATCTGTGCGTGTCGTCGTCTGATGTGGTTGTCGTCTGATTTGTTTTGTGCACATTTTAGTGTAAGTTTGTGCACATTAATGTGTTCCCTTGTGCACGTCCATGCTGAATGATGTTTTGCACGTGTTATGAAGTCTTAAAAAAATTTGTACGTGTCATCGTCTGATTTTGTTTTGTGCACAATTTAGTGCCCGTTTGTGCACATTAATGTGTTCCCTTGTGCACGTCCGTATTGAATGATATTTTGCAAGTGTAATGAAGTCTTAAAAAAAAATCTTTACGTGTCGTCGTCTGATGTGGTTGTCGTCTGATGCAAGCGTGATTTGTTTTGTGCACAATTCAGTGTCCGTTTGTGCAAATTAATGTGTTCCCTTGTCCACATCCGTGCTGAATGATGTTTTGCACGTGTCATGAATTCTTAAAAAAATCTGTGAGTGTCGTCGTCTGATGTGGTTGTCGTCTGATGCAAGCGTGATTTATTTTGTGCACAATTCAGTGTCCATTTGTGCACATTAATGTGTTCTCTTGTGCATGTCCGTGCTGAATGATGTTTTGCACGTGTCATGAATTCTTAAAAAAATCTGTGCGTGTCGTCGTCTGATGAGGTTGTCGTCTGATGCAAGCGTGATTTATTTTGTGCACAATTCAGTGTCAGTTTGTGTACATTAATGTGTTCCCTTGTGCACGTCCGTGCTGAATGGTGTTTTGCACATGTTATGAAGTTTTAAAATAATTTTTCTGTCGTGTTATATGTGGCATGTACTGCTTTGTGCACTGATTGAATGTGAGATTTTACAGGCGATGTTGAGTGTTCTTCCCACAATTGTGAGCCAGTTCGACAAACTATGGTCATGACACATAGCTCTACAAAATATTGGGTTCCGATATATGAAGATGCAATTAAACCTTACGTCAATCAGAAATTCAAAAGCTTGGATGAAGCTATACAGTTTTGCAAGTCTTATACCAAGGAGGTTGGTTTTGACGTCCGTCGTAGCACAAAAATATAATCAGATGATGGTGTAGTTGCTTGGCAGTATCTACTGTGCTCTAAACAAGGTTACAAGAACGAGAGTAAGAGAAACCCACCTGGAGCAAAAATGGCAACCACAACAAGTGTATCCCTCACACCAAAAAGAGCAGCAACACCAATAGTTGTTGAACATAAAATTAAGCATCGGGTAACAAATAGAGTTGGGTGCAAAGCTAGGTTCGTATTGAGATTGGATGGGAATAGTGGATACTTACTCTATTTGTTTGAAGAGAAACATCACCATCCATTGGCTTCTAAAGAGTGCTTACCATTCTTAAAAGAAAACCGAGAAATAAATGTTGGACATGAGAATTTTGTGTTGAATTGTATAAGGGTAAACATAGGTCCAGTAAAGTCTTTTAGATTGTACAAACAAATTGTTGGAGGCTACAAGAATACCGGTGCTACTAGTGTCAATTTCAAAAACTACAAAAGAGTCTTGTTAGCATATATTTCAGGGGCTGATGCACAGTTTATTATTGACAAGTGTTATAGAAGATAAGAAATCAGTTCAGCGTTCTACTTTGACTATGAACTTGATGAGTGTGACCGGCTAAAGAGAATTTTCTGGGCAGATCCCATTTCTAGAATTTTTTTTTGCCGTATTAGGTGATGTGGTGTAATTTGATACAACGTACAGAACTAACAGGTACATATTCATTTCTCCGAAACATTTAAATTGCAGTATTTTTACAAATAATGCATTAATGTCATTCCAACAGATAGAAGTTTTATGGGCTTGTGCACATTTATTTTTCAGTGTGTGCACCTTTATGTTTTGTTGTGTGCACATTTATGTCTCGATGTGTGCACATTTATGTTTCAGTTCAGTGTGTGCACATTTATGTTTAAATATGTGCACATTTTTGTTTCAGTGTATGCACATTAATGCATTGATTTTTACACATATAAATCAATACAATGTGCCAACTGTGTATTACTTGAATATTAATATCATTTCTTCTGCTACACGTACAATATGTTGTTTGCACCTTTCATGGGGGTTGACAACCACAAAAAATGTGTCACATTTTCTGTTGCGTTGGTAGTTACTGAAGATGTTGATTCTTATGTATGGGTCCTCAAACAATTCAAAAAGGCAATGGTGCATGAGCCAGGATACATCATTACTAACCAACATCCCTCAATTGCAATTTCATTTTCAAAGGTGTTTGAGACTACAATACATCGATACTGTATGTGGCACATCATGATGAAGGTGAGTGAAACAGTTTGGCCTGTTTTAAGTAGTGATGAAAATTTCAATAAAAGGCTTAAGGATATCGTTTGGAATGAATACATAGAGCCTAAGGAACTTGAAGAAAAATGGAATGGAATTATGGAAGATTTTAATTTAGTAGATCACAGGTGGTTTCGTGATTTGTTCAAAATACGTGAACAGTGGATCTCTGTATTTTTTAGGGATGTTTCTGTGAGCGGATTGCTGAGAACTACATCTAAATCAGAAATTGAAGACTACTGGTTTGGCAATTTTACAAATCACCAGGACAGTTTAGTCGATTTTTTCATGCATTTCGAAAATGCTATAGATTCGTAGAGAAACACGTCATCTAGCTTCAAAAGTGTGTGTGAGTCATATTTTGCTGATCTAAAGACGCCATTAGCTTTGGAGAAGAATGCACGCTCTGTGTACACAGACATTATATTTATTGGGGAAAAAAACTTTTTGCCCCTCAAACTATTTCGATTTTTACAGTTTATCATACAAACTTTTTTTTTTCAACAAACCTCCATCTGAACTATGCGCGAATTTTATTTTTCCCCCTACACCACTTTTTTTGTGGTTTTGTGATCAAAACCGGATGGCGTGGTTCAATCAGGTTGTTAATGATATTGAATAACGTACCAGTGATATATCTTTTGTTTCAAACGTTTTCATCCTTTTCAAGTCTGCGTCCAGGGCCTGAGTAAACATCTTATATTTCATTTCTTTACTATCAGCACCAACTAAAAGTAGATGCACATGTAAATTGCATAAAAAATATTATGTATAATAATAAATAAAAACTATAAAATATAAATTAAATATTTATAACCTTGTTAAAAGAGCCAATGCTTGCAAAGAATCTACTTGGAGATCCCCAACCTTTCAAATTTTCATTGTCATTTAAAAAAAAGAGACCATAAATCCAATACACGACTATTCACTTATTCACCCGCCCTTAAGCTTTGTAATACATCTCTTGAAACATAAAAATTATTCCTCTTGAAAATAACTTCACTCCTGTATTACAAGAACAAATGCATTAAAAAATACGCAGAAAAAAGATAGATAATAACCATATATATACTAGTAAAAATGTCTTATAAACACTATTAAAGACACATAAAAGTATATATAACTTACTGTTCAGGTCAGCATTCTTCAAAACCCAGTTTGCAACCATTTTTTGATTTCCATCCAACTTCTTCAATATATTTGTTCTCCTTATCTTGAATGGTGATTTCGATTTGATATCAACTTCTCTCCTTTCTAACAGCTCATCTTCTGGTGTTAATCGCTTAGATCGTCTCATTGGAACAGGTTGTACACCTTGAACATGTTCTGCAGCTGAAGGGGCGTTAGTGGCATTCTCAGGCTGGGTAATGTTCTCGGGCTTCTCATCAACGGTTGCACGTCCTATTTGTACATCAACAGGCACATGAGGGGCTTTTTCAGATTGACAACCATCATTTGTTAGATTACCAAAATCTCGGAGAAGTTCATTATCATCCTCGTCATCTTCAGAAATACATAAGCTGTAATTCGAAACTCATCCCTCCTTGCAATTGCTTCTAAAATCTCATCAATAGCATTGATAGTCTCAGCGGTCCAGTCATCAGGTTTGTGAGGCATTGTGGCATCCCTCTTGTGCTTTGTTGGTACCCTTATCTGGTTTGTCGATGCCAGATTGTGTTGCGTCAATGCCCCCATGTTCTTCATTAATGCCCTGTTGTGTTTGGTTGACATTCTCTTGGCTTCGGTTGACACGCTCTTGCGTTTGTGAAATGCCAAGGAATGATTGTGTCGAATCTTGCATCTTCATGAAACTCTTATCTTCCAATAACACTTGAGGGGCTCTTTGCACCATCTCTAGTATTTCAAGACTAGTAGATGCAAGCAACCTGGTCTTTGTAGCAAATTCCTCAACAATAACCTGTTTCACAAATACTTATATTTAGAAGTCTAATATAGACAACATATAGACACACATATACATTAGCCATAAAAAAAATGAATGTATTGCACATTAGTTCTAATACGTGCACATTAGTTCATATACTCGTGCATATTAGTTCATAACTGCATGCACAAATAGCCACTATATACAAAACTATTTAAAAAATGCATGCACATCAAATTGCACATTAGTTCATACTCTCGTGCACATTAGTTCATAATTACATGCACAACCACTATATACAAAACTATTAAAAAAATATTTGCACATAAAATTGCACATTAGTTCATACTCAAGTGCACATTAGTTCATAATTACATGGACAGAATAACCACTATATTCAAAAATAGCCACATCAAATACCTGTACATACTCCCTGTTTCCAGCCTCCTTGTTTCCAGCATTCTTATTTCCAGTACTTCTACACCTCTGCTCCTCGTTCATTCTTTTTTCAGGAGCATCCATCGTTTCTGGATTTTCCAGCACCTCAGATTCTGTTTCTTCATCCCCAAAACCCCTCCCAAATGCACCAGTTTTCTCCTCCGCAGCTTCTCTATCTTTCAACAACATGTCGGTCCATCCTTTGTAAGTTAGAAAAATTCTTTTCACATTGCGAATAGATAACACAACTTTACATAAAACACCTACATATAAAAAAAATAATTAAAAACTTTTATTGCATACAAGGCAAATATATATAAAAACAACACTTGTGTTAAGAACACTGACCGTCAAAAATAGTAGAGGTCCTGTTTACCACTTTCCCCGCTATCCTCCCATGACATCTTTGTCCTCACCAAGCACTCGATCATATACTCACACCAATTCATATCCTTAATCTTTGATAGATTGTCAAGAAGATGCAGTACATTGGTGTGAACTTTCTCATTGCTCTGAGCTTCAAACAAGCAATTAACAAGGAAAAAAAAGTGTCTCTTGAACCAGTCGCCACCGTCAACATATTCCTTCATTTTCATAGCGAGATTTATTGGGGTTATCCCATAAGGACTTTGCTCAAAAAAACCCTTGAATTCTTGATCAAGTTCTGACTGTTTCCTTTTCTTCTTATCAATGATTGAAATCTTCCCACGGGGAAAGCAAAAAACAGAGGACACGTCATCTTCTTTGATGTGCAGATTTGACCCATCGTATAACTTCAGCTTGCGATCAAGGTGATTCAAATTTTTCACTAACCAGTACCCCATCTTTACTAGTATTGAAGTTATTGATAAATCCAAAAGAGGACCAAGTCCAATATCCGCAACATCTTTTCTCTGGCATTCATTTAATGATAACAAAGCTCTTACAAAAACCCCAGGCGATGACCTATTGTGAAAGACAAACTTGGGGCCATCGCTGCGACTGGTAGCACAATCAGCACGTGCAGATATAGAGCTCTCAAAATCATCATCATCTGCTGCTATATAATACAATTACAAAATAAAGTTAAAAAAAAGATTAAAATAGTTGATTATATATATAATTATCAAAAAACTAATATACATTAATCATAAAAAATATAAAAAAAAGTATAATATAGACTGCAGAGCAATCATAATAAAAATACCTTGTTATGTAGCTTTCACCTTAGTACACCTTATTTTTTTTACTTTCTTTTCGGTTCAATGACATCAATCTTCCTCTTCTTCGTGATTACACCTATGCATATAAAAATGTATTACAAAAAAAAGCACAAAAGATATCAAAAAAGACCATAAAGGAGAATACAAAATAAATATCATAAAAGAAAAATAAATGCATGTGCTATACATTTCTTTGCACATTAATAGAAATGTTTTTGCACATTACTGTTCATTTCTTTGCACTGATACAATATACACCCTAAAAGCTTGAACTAATTTCAATACAATGGATTTCGCATATTAGTGAAACTTAGTTTGCACATTACAATACATTTATTTTCACTTTCTACCGTGTACATATCATCATTCCTTGTAAAAACCAATGGTCAAAAAAATCCAAAATATCATCAAAGAAAAGGAAAAATCCAAATGCCTAAATTTATTACCTTACTTGTTTGTTTATTGAACTTTGGTTACTTTCGTTGAAGCCTCGGGAACCAATTCAGTATTCTTTCATGCAAAAGGCACGTAAAAATAACCCAATATCGGCGTTTTATCCTTCACGCTAATATCTTCCTTATTCTTCATTTGCAATTCAACCTGCTATCTTGAATTCTGAGGACTTAACTCCAGAGGAGAAGAAACATCAGGAATAGGAGTCTCCTTCATGGCAACATATGCTTTCTTCTTCGTTCGTAGTTCTACCTCTTGCATTAAATCTTGAGGACTCAAATCCTGAGGATCAAAAGTCATAGAAACTACAGTTTTGTCCTTCGTGGCAATATCTGCCTTCTTCTTACCTTTCCCTACAAATGCACAAATATGAATTCCATGAGGAAAATCACATGAGGAAACATGATCCAACACCCACATGCCACATTAATTTGAGATATTGCATGTATTAAAAAACTAATATTCATCCCAAAATTCCTTTAAAACTAGTGATAGTAATTGAACTATCACCCCAAGAAATAGAGCATTTAAGATGAAAGACACGTGGACCAGAATATTAACTCAAACCGATCGCAGAATTTACAGTTAATGATAACATGTTGATGATTAAAGAAAATATTTTCGTATATTTATGCATAAAACAACCAAATGAATTATTATATACAGTGTGATCCTTATATAAATGAGATGATCGCTTTCTGATACATTTACTTACAAATATTTGTATCTAACTATATCTAATTAACTAACAAAACCACAAATGTAGGCTTCTCTTGAAAAGAAAAGTGTTAAAAAAGAGAGAGAAAACATACCAGCATTCTTATTTGGCAAATCCTCAGGTCAGAAGGCATAGAAACTACACTTTTGTCCTTCACGACAATATCTACCTTATTTTTACCCTTCCCTACATATTCAGAAATTCAAATTTCATAAGAAAAATCACACGAGGAAAAATAAACTTCACCATTAAAATTGTAATTAAAGCAATGTGCAGATCACACATAATCCAACACCCATATGCCACATTAATCCTATATTCGAAAACACCAAATTCAAGAAAAAATAATAAAAATAGAAAATAAGTACCAGAATTCTTGTTTGGTGAATCCTGAGGATCAGAAGCCATAGACACTACAGCCTTATCCTTCGTAGCAATATCTGCCTTCTTCTTACCCTTCCCTACGAACAAATTCGAGTTCCATGATGAAAATCACACGAAAAAACTAAAATTTTCGCCATTATAATTGTATTTAATGCATTTTGTAATTCACACAAACCCTACCCCAGAAAAATTAAACTAAATGACAGTAAATAAAAGAAGCAATTTGAGTAATCAATGTTCTATTAAAATGCTAAAAGTACTATTCATAAAACAAAATCCAGAATACTCAAAAACGCAGGAAAAACAAATGCACATAATCCAAAAACCCATATGGCATATTAATTCTTACGAAAACATCAAATTCACACACAAAATAAAAGGAAAAACGTACCAGCATTCTTGTTGGGTGAAATTTTCTTTTTCGGTTGAGATTTTTGCGGAGTTTGTCCCATCGATTGTATACACTAGGGTTTCGAAATTTTGAAAACTAAGAGGAGAAGGTAGATTGCGAGGATTTCGGGGTTTCCGAAAATGGAGACGAAAATGGAGAGGAGATGGTAGATTGTGAGTGGGTGACTGCTTCTGTGAGATGAACATGGAGACGAAAATGGCGAGAAGAAGTGAATCGATGAGGGAGATCGATGGTGTACTCGGGATTGGTTTTTCTTCTCTCAAGAGGCAGAAATGAGAAGGGTACAGTACATTTAATTAAAAATGCCTTTAACTACTGAAATGCCACCGAGTATTTTTAATCACAAACATTAAATTTAATGATCAGGATTTATATCATTTCTCACCTAAGAATCCATTCTCACATGATCTTATACCTATACCTATATATATAATATGTGTTTGTGTGGAAAATGTTAACTATTAAATAGGCTATCCAGCTTGAAGGATATAAATATGTTATATCTACCTTAGATCCTTTGCCAGACGTGCTTGATCGGGTGAGCTTTGAATATCTTTTAATTCTCAATTGTTTCACTTATTGTGCTTTTAATTTAGTGTGCGTGTTTTTCTTAATCATTATGTTTACTATTCTACTTATAAAATTCTAATACTTTTATGTCTAATCATGATATCATTTTTAAATTAAGATTAAACCAAATAGTTGGTAGTTATCTGATGTAGATGTCATGTGACGCTCTCATTTAATGAATATACGGAGAAGAAGATCTTCGAACCATTGGAAATTCAGTTTTTGTTTTAAAATCTTTACCGGTCTAATTATGATGATATGTGCTAGAAGATAATTTCATATGAAAAGGATTATAGTTCTAATATTCGGTTTGGTTAAGAAGATGAATAAATAGATTCAATATTCCAGATTCAAAAAAAATAAACATGTGCATTTATAGAATATCAATGAGTTTGATATTTAAGCATTAAGCATTTTTGTAATTTCTAGCTGCAATTATTTGTATGTTTTTTTTATAAATATTATTGTCATTTAAATGATTTTTCTTACTTAATGTGTTGTGTTTAAAATGTTGGCCAAGGGGTTTCATTATTTTAAATAGATCTTGGGCGTTTATGTAGTGGCTTGAGAAAGTCGTAATTGAAAAATAGTATATTATGTTCTCCTCCTTGAGAGAGTTTTTTTCTCTGTAATTGTATGATCTAAATAAACTTATTTTCATGCTATTGCCGATGCAGATACACGATCACATATTTGGTTCAATGGGAAAACCAAAGTATGTAAATTTAGTTGAGCACTTGGAACAGGTTGAATGTTCGAATCTCATCCCTGGATAGATTTACCTAGATAAATTTACCTGAGAATTGTGGTAAGGTCAAAGTTTTCGATACTTTTTAATGAATCCCAAACGTGTGAAGGTGGAGTATATCCAGATACTTTTGATGGTAGGTCACCTATATAAGTGTGAAGGGAGAGCCACTTCAAATGTAAACACTTATGAATCCAAAGTGAAGTTCGTGGTCAAAATGGACAAATATTAAGAATTGAAAGGCGTTGAGATCTTATTGTGTAAATATCACTGTCTTGATATACACTAAGGAGGAATAGTACAAGGCATCAGGTTTACTGTGTCACCGATATATTTGATGATAGTTATTATGAAAGGTTCAAAGCCATAAACTACTTATCCTGATATAATAGCGTCTTATTATAACTAAACACAAGAGTCTGCATGCATACATGCATTAATTTCCACTCATGTGAGGGATTGTTGGAAAATTAGTTTTATTTTGACTATTTTGATGGCTAAATATTTAGTTCATGTAAAATTAAATGGAATACGATTATTTTACATGGTGAGTAGATAATCTAAGTATACTTATTTTCTCAAAAAATATGTTTGAGTGAGAAATATATGATGT
Source organism: Phtheirospermum japonicum (assembly GCA_014905375.1). NCBI lineage: Eukaryota > Viridiplantae > Streptophyta > Magnoliopsida > Lamiales > Orobanchaceae > Phtheirospermum > Phtheirospermum japonicum. Next base: position 152,538 of record BMAC01000845.1, read on the forward strand.
AGGTTAGCAATTTGAAAGGTGGTGTTTATTCATTAGAAGTGTAAGGTCTCATATTGAGAATTTAAGAAAAATGAACACACTTTATAAGTGAAGATGATTAGAATTGTAAAGTCTCATATTGAAGATTTAAGAAAAATGAACACACTTTATAAGTAAAGATGAAGTCTTAATGAGCAGCAAACGGCTAAGACTATGCACCAGTTGTTGGTGCTGGCAACAGTCTCACACACGCGCGTCTGTCTACCATCTCGGCTCGACTCGGTCGACCTTGGCCTTGGATCTTGTCAATGTACTTAGGACTTTGAACTCTTTAGGTCTTTAGGTTTTGGAGCCTTGGGTATATATCCTCTCTTGGGATATAAGAGATTGGTTTTGGACAAATCAAGTTGATTTTTGATTTTTCAAAAGAGAATGGACTCGACCCATTGTTTAATTAGTCAAATGGGATGTGACGTCCTTTCACCTTGAACTGCTACATCACTTGTATAGTCTCAGATCCATGATGGACGCTATAGTGGGGAGTTAAACACAGTAATTGTAGTAGCTCCCAATACAAAAAAATCGGAGTTTGCTGATGGGCAGATCGTCAACAATCATTTTGCTGACAGTTACTGCCCGTCAGCATTTTCTGAGTTAAAAAATTGATTGCTGACGGGATTAACGTACGTGTAAGAAAATGTTGATGGCATGCTGACGGGTGGCGCGCGTCAGCAAATTCCCCGGACATCAATCGATATCTGTCAGTATTTGCTGACGGGTATGGCCCGTCAGCATTTAGAAAATATTAAATAAATAATATTTTATTTGGGCAGGCCCAGCCCATTGATTTGTACATATTTGTGTATGACTTTCGTATGTTTTTGTGTCTTGTCGTGTGTGATTTAGTTGTACATTGGTTTTAGTTGTATTTTGTCCCTTTTTTTTTCCTTATTTTGCATTTTCGTACAGTTTGTCATCTTTTTAGCATTTTTCGTATTTCTCTTTTACTTTTTGTAGATTTTATGTTATTTTGATTTTTTTTAGGGTAGTCGATCAAGCCGATGAGTGTTCCCAAGGACTTTTAGCATTTCTCGTATTTCTCTTTTACTTTTTGTAGGTTTTTATGTTATTTTACTTTTATTTGTTTTAGGGTAGTCGATCAAGCCTATGAGCGTTCCTGAGGATCACAACAGGTTCGATTTGATGAAAACACGACTCGGGCCCGCGAATCCAACCATCGATCGACACCTAAATGATGCGTCGTCGACTCACCATCGACGGGCCATTTTCAGACATTAGTGGTCAGGCCAATTTTAGCTATTTTGGGCGAAATGACTATTTTGCTCATAATTTCACCTACAAATATAACATTTCATTTACAAATAACAGTTCATAAACCCCTTAGGGTTTGACAGCCCAAAAGTGTTCTTAATTTTTCTTCATTTCTCTTCATTCATTTCTCAGATTTTGGACGCAACTTAGTATCAATTCATGTATTTTTTTTTGTTTGAAGTATGAAATTCTCCAATTTTAATAAGTAAGATTTCCATTCCCTTTGTTTTATTGTTACAATTTCATGTTGCTTTGTTTATGAGTTTTCTTGTTGGGATTGTGATGTTCTTGATTCGTAGTTGTTTTTCTTTCATTTCTCATGTTTTTATGTTATATGATTGTTAGAAATTCATATGAAAATAATTGTTGTTCTTGAAAGTTCATTCTCTATTGTTGATTTATTCCAAACTTTATATTTAATCATATTCATGCTTTTTTTTTGAGTTTGTGTTATTGGATTCGTTGATGATTGTTGGTTGGGTCTAGTGCCTAGATGAGTTTAGAACTATCAATTGGCGTTGTTGGGTGTTTAATCTACAAGTTGGGATTGATAACTCCAACTCGTAGATTAAGTGTCTGATGTAATGCCAATTGATTGTGTAGACGATTCTAGAGCCCTAGACCCCCGTTTTATTAATCTTTTCAATTTTTTGATTTCATTTCTCGTCATTTAAATCACCGCCTTATATATTAGAACTTAAAAACTAAGACTCTATCTCGTGTTTAAAATAGCTTTGCGTTGTCTTCTCATTCATGAATCAAACATGAAAATCGATTCCGTTTATTTTTCCTCGAGATATTCGACTCGAGTCAAGTTTTCCACTTACAATTGCTCCGTTCTCTTGCGGATGAACTTTTCTAATAAGAAAGTAAGAGTAAAAAGTTCGATGCACCCATCCCACCCCCAGCCCGACCCACCACCCAACCCTCGTCAATTTAAATTCCACATATGGTAAGTGAGATTCGAACCCGCAACCTCTTGCAAATAGAGGAGCGGTGTTATTACCGTCTCTCTAAGTCAATTACATGTGAGAGTTTATCTTTAATATATATTAAATATGTAAATTAAGTTATAAATTATATTTATAATTAATTATATTATATTTATAAGTGTAGATTATATTTATAAATGTATAATATATATATATATATATATATATATATATATATATATATATATATATATATATATATATATATTGCTGACGGGTTTGAAACCTGTCAGCATCTTTTTATTTTTTAATTTTGCTGACGGGCTTTCACCCGTCAGCAACAGGGCCCATCAGCGGCCCGCCAGCAAACCTATCGCCCAAAAAAATATTGACGGGTTGCGGATGGGCACGGCGCTGACGGCCCTTGCCCATCAGCATTCTGTCAGCATATGTTGACGGTGTTTTGTCCGTCAGCATATTTCATCAGCATTCGCCTATTTTTTTAGTAGTGTCTATCCTTTCAACTTCACAAACTCTACGTGGTGAATTTTATAAATAGACTTAAAATTTATAGGTATAAGAACACAAAATAACTACACACTACATTTTTCTGTGCTAAAGATCTCGGGTAATTTTAAAACTTTTTTGTTCAGTATTCACACTTTAAAGTTCGTTAGAAATTCAAAGTTTTGTGTGGTACGTCAAACATGTTAAGTCGTTGATCATTGACAACATTACGTAAGTCCCGTCATCTCAATACGGGGCGTATTTATCTTTTGTAAAGAGATTCTTCAAGATTCAACTTGTTATTATATAATTTCATTTTTTTCTCCAATTGCATTTTCATTTTAGCAATTGTAAGTATTATAGTGCAATTTGATAGTATTTCGCATTTCGTTTGTTATTCTTTACAGCATTTATAACATGGTAATGCTATTACTGTATGCACAAATAGATGCCAAAAATATGACATAATTGGTTAACCATAAAAGACTTTAATTCACGTGCCAGCTTCCGACATCTTTTTAAATTTATGCATGCCCGTGACCGACCGCATCTCATGCTGCTTTGGCAAAAGGACAGAAAAAACCTCTGCTGCTTGGGAAAGTGCTCACTCTCCAGCGAGAGTCCATCCGCTCTCTTATCCAAATTCCAAAATTCCATTTTCTTCACCATATTGTATTATATAGAATATTACGTCGGCCCTAGTCTTATCATTAGTGGGAAAATAACTAAGACTCGTTTTTCTTTTTTACTGCACACTAAATTTAGTTGAATCTAAAACAATTATACAATGCTTGTGTTTGATTTTTTTATGTAATCGATTTACATTTGATAAGGTGCCAAATTGCATTCGTGATATATATATATATGACTATGAGTTATTATACTGTGGTCTTTAGTACAACTTACAACATGTATTTATTAATTTACTTTATTATTATATATAATTGTAACATCCATAATCCAATGCATTTTATTTTAATTATTTAAATTTTCATCATGCATTACAAAAAAATATAATTCTAGTCTCAAGCTCGTCGCCATAAAACAAATTCCTATTTTTATTATTAAATAATTTAAGAATGCTATTTAAACGAATTTATAATTCGTTTTCCAAATAAAATTATATTATCATTTTCTAAGAGATTAATATAACTATTTAGTAATTTAATTATTTATTTAAATTACTTTTAAGTCGTTTATGAAATAATTTCGATTTCTAAAATTATTATAATTTATCTATACTATAGTTGTTATAAATAATTTAAAACTCTAATTAAGCGAATTTATAGTTCATTAAATATGATTTTGTTTATAAACTTAACTTAGGATTTAATTAAGGAAGGTTAGGGTTGATGTCCTGGTGGGCTCGGGCTAGTCGTTTGGCTCGTTTTCAAGTCCAAAAGAAACGACCCAAAAGACGTCTTAAATTTTAAAACTAAATAAATCCGTTGACAGCCCATTAGTACTTTAAATGATTAAGAATAATTATAATACAAATAAATGTAATTATTCTATAAATAAAATTTATTTCGTGGACAATTCATTAGTAATTTAATTAAATTAATAAGTTGCTAATTAATTATAATAGTACCTTAGAAAATTA
>BMAC01000845.1:159013-203580 GCA_014905375.1 Phtheirospermum japonicum
GTCATGGACCCAATAATATCATCATGTCGTGTTCGTGCATGGCTTTATCATACTTAGCCCTAATAAGACACCGGCACGTACGTGTTGGCGGTGAACAATTACATACTCCATGAAGTATCTAACTACGTACTCTAGCTACATCATTGTTCATTATTTTTTGACTGTGTGCATTTATTTATTAGTGTATGTTAATTATTTTTTAACTGAATGTTCATTATCTTTCCGGCATAATAATGTTCATTGTTTTTTCTTGGGGTTGAAATCTTTTAACGCGATGTGCATTGTTTCCATCGAAAATTCATTATTTTTTCAATGAATGTTCATTATTAACAAAATATTTATTTGTTTTTCCACTTGAAGATCAATGCATATTTTGTTAAAAAAATAATGAATAGTTAGTAACAAACAAATAACTATTCAATAAAAATAATTAATATTTTTAATTAGATATTAATTTTTAAACTAATTATTTATTGTATATAATTGTGTGCCCAGTATTTTTAACATATCATTCATTAGTTTTTCGTATATTAGAATATAATGACTATTCAATAACAAACAAACAAATGAGTATTTTTAAAATGATAAACATTACTAATAGATTATGTAAGTCTACGTGCTCCATGAAGTTACCGGTATCACAACAATTTATTACATGGATCTAGTTCACCGACAAAAATATATTTTCATCTAATTATATGAGATGATATATGTCAATTATTTGATAATATGTGATAGTTATATATGATGATATATGATAAATATTTAGAATTTAGGGTTTAATTTTTTATTTTAGGGTTTAGTTTTCCATTTTTAGGGTTTAGTTTATATTTTAGGGTACATATAACATTTTAGGGTACATAAAAATTTATCATCGTACTAGTTATATGTGATGATATATGCCAGTTATATGTAATAATATATTACAGAAATTTAGGATTTAAGATTTAATTTTCCATTTTAGGATTTTTTTATTTTTAGAATTTTAGATTTTAAATTTAGGATTTCAGTTATTTGTAATAATATATACTCCCTCCGGTTCATATTAAGTGTCTTTTTATAAGTTAAATTTTGATTCAAATTAATTGTCGTTTTAGAACTTTTTACCCATTTTTTCAAACTTTATCTCTACTTATTTAAAGAAAACAAAATACATATATGGTAATAAAATAATTATTAGTAAAGACGTAAGAGAGTTTAATTAGAAATATTACTAATTGATTAAGGGTATATTAGTCTAATTTACATGATTCTTAATTCTATACATAAATTCTAAAACGACATTTAATAAAAAATAGTGGGAGTATCAGGTATACGTGATGATATATATGAAGTAGATGTAATAATATATATCAATTATTGTAACGCCCCAATTTCACTTTAATCAAAATAGGATTTATATTTACAAAAAATATGACGAAACCTTGGCGTCACAATAAATGTCAAGACTTTCAAACTTTACGCAGCGGAAATAAACATAATATGAATAACCAAATCACCATTAAAAGTAATTTATAATCAAAAACACTTCTTTATGTCTAGTTCAACCATTATTTAAAACAATGAAACGAGATTTAAAAACATAAAACCAACATCAAGACTTTTCATTCCCCTCCTCGTTTCCCTTTCATTCGATATCTTCATTTGTACCTGAAAAACACGTCGTTGATTTGGGATGAGCTCAACGTACTCAATAGTTACACCGACATACCTCATGCAAAATTATACAACTCACAAATAGCACAATTAACCATAGAATTCATAATTTTAACGTAGAAGACAGTTGACTGCAGCTAAAACGCGGCGGGTTTCCCCGATGACCCTTTTCCCCGGTCATAGGCACTTAAGGCCCCTGGTTTTAATCATTGGATATAGCACGCTGGGATAAACCCAATGACCCTTTTCCCGGTCACGGACAACTTTTGCGGTCCACGGCTATATTAATTTATAAACATAGAATTTCATGACATACATTGTACGTAGATTTGAGCACATAGAATTTAACACAAGACAAGTCGGTGGTCCCTACTCGTAAAATATCGTGGAAAGTCGAGTGATATGCACGTAGTTGAAATCCTAAGTCCCCTTAATGCTCGTCACCTAATCAATTAGAAAATATATTTAATTAGTATTTTCATATTTAAAATAGATATTATAATAATAATAGTAATAATAATAATAATATAGCTGATAATAATAACAATAATAATATTAATAATAATAATATAATAGCAATAATAATAATAATAATAATAATAATAGTATTAATAATAATAATAATAATAAATAATAATAGTAATAACAATAACAAATAAATGGGCTGGAATGTAGTTTTTAATCATGTTTTGGGAATTTGGGGATTCAATCGAAGTATGGCAGAATGTCTGGGGGTCAATTGGCAATTTCTGGAAAAAGGGTTCGAATAAAAAGGGGAAATCAGCCCATCAACCCTAATCGTCCGCCCTAATCCCCTCTCCTCTTCGGCTTTTCTCTCCTTTCTTCTCCTTCTTTCATTTCTCCAAACGGCCAGCAATCGGCCAGCCCCTCCTCCAACAATCGGCAGCGGCAGCAAAAGAGCGGCGGCGCTCTCCCTCTCTCTGGGCCCGAGCGAATTCCTTCTCCGTCTTCCCTCTTTCTCTAGTTCGAAGCCGGCGGGTGAGGCGTTCGGCAATTCAGGCGACGACTCGGCGAAAGGGTGCAAGGCGGCTGAGGCGACGCTCCATCGTCTTCGGGCCCGGGTTGGAAAAACGGCGGACGTCTGGAGGGGTTGGAACAGGGATGGTGGCGTGTACAGACGATCGTGGCTCGTTGGGTTTGTTTTGGTTGGGTTCGACCTGGGTTAGGGTTTTATGACGAATTCGGGCCGGTTGTCATTCGGGTTCGGTAGTGGTCCAACGTGGGGGACTCGGGTGATTTGTCAATGAAGATATCGAATGAAAGGGAAACGAGGAGGGGAATGAAAAGTCTTGATGTTGGTTTTATGTTTTTAAATCTCGTTTCATTGTTTTAAATAATGGTTGAACTAGACATAAAGGAGTGTTTTTGATTATAAATTACTTTTAATGGTGATTTGGTTATTCATATTATGTTTATTTCCGCTGCGTAAAGTTTGAAAGTCTTGACATTTATTGTGACGCCAAGGTTTCGTCATATTTTTTGTAAATATAAATCCTATTTTGATTAAAGTGAAATTGGGGCGTTACAATAATTGATATATATTATTACATCTACTTCATATATATCATCACGTATACCTGATACTCCCACTATTTTTTATTAAATGTCGTTTTAGAATTTATGTATAGAATTAAGAATCATGTAAATTAGACTAATATACCCTTAATCAATTAGTAATATTTCTAATTAAACTCTCTTACGTCTTTACTAATAATTATTTTATTACCATATATGTATTTTGTTTCTTTAAATAAGTAGAGATAAAGTTTGAAAAAATGGGTAAAAAGTTCTAAAACGACAATTAATTTGAATCAAAATTTAACTTATAAAAAGACACTTAATATGAACCGGAGGGAGTATATATTATTACAAATAACTGAAATCCTAAATTTAAAATCTAAAATTCTAAAAATAAAAAAATCCTAAAATGGAAAATTAAATCTTAAATCCTAAATTTCTGTAATATATTATTACATATAACTGGCATATATCATCACATATAACTAGTACGATGATAAATTTTTATGTACCCTAAAATGTTATATGTACCCTAAAATATAAACTAAACCCTAAAAATGGAAAACTAAACCCTAAAATAAAAAATTAAACCCTAAATTCTAAATATTTATCATATATCATCATATATAACTATCACATATTATCAAAATAATTGACATATATCATCTCATATAATTAGATGAAAATATATTTTTGTCGGTGAACTAGATCCATGTAATAAATTGTTGTGATACGGTACTTCATGGAGCACGTAGACTTACATAATCTATTAGTAATGTTTATCATTTTAAAAATACTCATTTGTTTGTTTGTTATTGAATAGTCATTATATTCTAATATACGAAAAACTAATGAATGATATGTTAAAAATACTGGGCACACAATTATATACAATAAATAATTAGTTAAAAAATTAATATCTAATTAAAAATATTAATTATTTTTATTGAATAGTTATTTGTTTGTTACTAACTATTCATTATTTTTTTAACAAAATATGCATTGATCTTCAAGTGGAAAAACAAATAAATATTTTGTTAATAATGAACATTCATTGAAAAAATAATGAATTTTCGATGGAAACAATGCACATCGCGTTAAAAGATTTCAACCCCAAGAAAAAACAATGAACATTATTATGCCGGAAAGATAATGAACATTCAGTTAAAAAATAATTAACATACACTAATAAATAAATGCACACAGTCAAAAAATAATGAACAATGATGTAGCTAGAGTACGTAGTTAGATACTTCATGGAGTATGTAATTGTTCACCGCCAACACGTACGTGCCGGTGTCTTATTAGGCTAAGTATGATAAGCCATGCACGAACACGACATGATGATATTATTGGGTCCATGACTAAAAATCGATCACGACGCTAAAAGCACGAAAAGCATCATACGACACGACAAATATCAATAATCCCTCTGTATACAGTACTTGTTGTTCTAACATTGCTATAAAGGTAAATGACTACACTACTCTTATTAAAATATTCTTCTCATTTTTTAAGAAAGACGTCTATAAATTTTGTAGGAGAATGAGTAAGGATAAAATTATAAAAAGGTGTACAAAATCGCCTTGGAAACATAGAATAACAAATATCGTGAACCAACCATTAGTGCAAAAAGTGCATTGTAGAACAGAACATCCTGATGCATCTAGAAAGGTATGTAAAATACTGTTTTGAACTAAACTTTCTAAAACGATATTTGAAATTACCGTTTTGGATAGATGATTTTCTAGAACGTTATTCAAATACCGTTCTGAAAAGTATACATTCCAGAACGGGTATTGAAAAACCGTTCTGGATTATGAGTCAATCCAGAATGGTATTCAAATAACATTCTAAAAAGTGTACATTGCAGAACGGTATTGTAAAACCGTTCTGGAAAGTGTACATTCCAGAACGTTATTTGAATAACGTTCTGGAATTTACGTCAATCCAGAACGGTTTTTATAATACCGTTCTCAAAAGTCTTATCCAATTTAATACTGCATAAATGAAATTTTTTTGCCGCCCATATTTCTACTTTCCAGAACGGTATTTTTAAAACTGTTCTTGAAAGTCCCTCGATACATAACGAAAATTTAAATACCGTTCTTGAAAGTCTTTCCAATTAAAATATTAAATTAATAAAAATAAAATAACTATAATACAACTACTTACATTTCATTCCTCCGCCTTCTCTCTGAGAAGTTCTGCGCCTTCTCTTCCAAACAGCGCCTCGTCTTCCTTCTCTCTCCACCGCTGCCTTGAGCGGAAGCCACCACCTCCTCATGACGGCCTCGAGCCTGTCCTCCCCATATTCACTCCTGAAAATTGACGGAATTTCGTAAAAACGGGCTCCGATCCCCATTTGAACAAAAATGGCAAAACACCGGCCGGCGTCCTTCCGGCCAAATTGGATGTGCACCAACCTTCCCCACATCTTGTTAATGCTAACCCAGGTAGTAATTTAAAAAACGAGCTACAATTGTGGCCAATTCAATAACTTCTTCCGTCGATCCCCTTTCGCTTGAACAAGGTGATATCGGTCGAGTATCTATTTCTTAGTACTTGTCAATACTATGACTTTGGTACTGTTATATCTTTTTGTTTTTTTTTGTTTCTTTTTTCCAGTTCATTTCATTGGTAGAGACAAGCATTAGGTATTCGGAAAATACACAAAGATGGCAAATAGTTTTGGTGATATTCTCTCACTCCCCCAACAAGGTACTCTCTCTCATATTTTACGCTTTTGAATTTGAGTAGAAATTAAACTGAATTTGAGCCTTTTTCTTCAATGATTTAAAGCTAGTGATAGCTTATTCTTCTAAGACTTAGAAATTAAGAAGCGGCGAGCCGATGCACTCTGAGAGTGGATATTGGCGAACTAAGCTCGACGGTACGATTGAAGTTATTATTGCTTAGAGCACTAGTCTCGTTGAAGTTCAGGTACTCCGTCATTTATTTATTTATATTTATTGCTTCCTATAGTACAATGTCTCTGATTGGGTTATTCAAGTGAAGTGTGTGTGTGTTTCAGCCATTATGTTCTTTTCCTGCATATTCCAATTTATTATCCATGCATTTGTCAAAGAAGAAGAAAAATACCTAGTCAATGGGTTTTAGGCCATTAATTGCCTGATTCTGTAAATTGTAAGTTTGGTGATATATGGTGTAAAAATATACATATGCATTTGTTGTAACATTTATTGCAATATTGTATGAGAAATAGTTGAGATTAATTATAATTTGTATTCTGTAATTAGATGCAAGTCTCTTTGCTGTTACTGAGAAGTGAGTTCAAACTAATTTGCACAAGTCACTTCATTTATCATTCAAGTTCTGAAATTGATTAAATGGCTGATAGGTATGTCACTGTGTTTTTGTTATTAGAAATTATATGGAAATAGAATTAGCTAGTGTCTAAGCATGAAGTGAGTTTCCTTTCTTCCCTTGCAAAACTCATTTGTTTAGGTTTTGGGAATTATTCCTTTTTCTTTATTTATGGTTCTATTTCGATGCTTTCCTATATGAAATAATCTCTTCTATTTCCTTGTCTCTTATAAAAACATGCAGATTCGTGTAGTTTTCTCGAGTATTTTTATGTTCTTATAATATATGTGTTGTTGCTACTTTACTCTGCAGAATGGGGAATATGATGCAGAACAGAGAAGTGTGAAGCTAAATAGTGCACTCGTCGGGAATGCTTCCAAGGTAAATCATATTACAGAGATATCACGACAAGATCCCAAATATATAATGCACGTTTTAAACTAATCTGGAACTCCACTTATGAATTTTGTTTTAAGTTTATTGAATTCCAAGCTCTCTAAATTTAAATTTGTTCCATACTGTGGGGAATAACTAATCTGGAATCATGCACTTTAATTTGATCAAGTTTGTCATTTTTCGACACTTTAGCCGAAACGTCCGATAAGCAGACTTCAGGAAGCTTGCTATCTGGCTTCTTTAGAACCAAGATCCGGATACTTTGGCCACCCACGATGTCTTGAAACATGGTTTGTAAACCGTAGTGCTGAGCGACACAAAGTGTTGCGAGACGGAGGTATGAAGTGGGGAAGTGGGGGAATTCGAACTGATGCAGATTGGGATTCTGTAAAAACGTTTGGTTCTGGAGAGCCTAAACCAAGAAAGGATCCACCATGGACACATAGGCCGGCGGCTACGATTGGTTCTCATTTGCCTCCACATGTGCTTGACAAGTCAAATCCATAGAAACAGAAAATACTAAGTACAAACATTAAGAAAGATTATATATGAAAATTGTGGGTGTGTAATTATAAACAGCTCCAGTGTTAAATGGGTAAAGAGGAGAGGAATTGAGAAAAGGGAAAGAAAGACCCCTTCTCAAATTTCATTTAGAGTTATCCCCATTATTATTATTATTATTATTATTATTATTATTATTATTATTATTGTTGTTGTTGTTGTTGTTGTTATTATTATTATTACTATTATTTATTTATTTATTTCTATGGAAAATGGGTTTTCTTTAGATTTAATGCGACCTGCTTAGATCCAGCTAAGTTTAAGTATCCAGGTAAATGCCAAATCTGATGTTTGTTTTATCTGTCATGCAGACACAAGGAATGAGAAAAGGTGTGGTGCCTTATAGGAGCACGCTATCTGCTTTGTCAAGAATTACGCACGAGGAGGGTATTTGAGGATTATATAGGTTATTATCTATTTCTTAACATCAGGCATATATCATATTTTCGAAAAAGATCGTCACTGGATTGACCTGTCCTGTTTTTGGATTTTCTTCGATCGTGCAGTGGTCTTATGCCAGCTTTAGCCAGCATTAGTCATGTAGCAATTCGGTTTCAAACTTATGAGATGATAAAAAGTTATTTGGCTGATCGAGGTTTGTGATCGCTATATTCTGCCTTAAATGCGTTCTAATTCTTATTTTCTACGCATTCATCTTCAATTCAACTCTCAAAAGTGAAGAATGATCTAATGTGAATGAATTTATAAAAATGATGGCAGCTAACACCACGACGGATAAACTTTGTGCTAGTGATATTGCTGTAGCATCCTCAGTTTAAAAAATATTCGCTTCTACCTTGACATATCCACATGAGGTACGAGACAAAGAGAACAATCCTTAGCTGCCTTTTTTCTTAATTAACGGAATAATAATGAAATATATAAGATGTGGGCAATCAATTATATTAGTTTCTGGACTTGCCCTTTTTTCACGTGGTAGAAGTGATTATTACTCATTTCTTTGTCATATTACATGGGCATTAATTGGCTCCCTTCAAATAATGATGTACAAGTGTCTTATGTTGTTATCGATGTGATGGTATTTCCACACATCATTGTAAAATATAAGTGTGTTGATTGATCAGGTTTAAAACTTTTTTTCTTACTTAATTGCAATTTTTATTATTTATTTTCATTTATTTTATTGTTTTGTTATTTATTGATCTTGATATGTTCTACTTATGTTTTTTAAATGCGACATGGTATATGCTCTATGTGTGGCAGGTAGTGCAAGTGGCTCTTGATAAAGCTAAAGTAACTGATGAAGATTTTATCTTTTTTTTTTTTTTGATTTCATATAGTTGAATAAAAGATATTATTGTATTACTATTAGTTTTAGTTTGTTGTGTCTTAGATTTTATTGAAATTTGGTGATATAATTAATATAATCACAATATTTATTATTATTGATTTTGGTGTATTCCTACTTTCATTTAATTTTTTTTTAAATTTTTTAAACTTTCTAGAAGGTAACTTTGTAAAACCGTTCTAGTAAATGGACTTTTCAGAATGGTATTTTCAAATACCGTTCTGGTAAGTTATACTTTCCAGAACGGTATTTCCCGTTCTGGAAAGTCGCAATTTCCAGAACGGTATTTGAAAAAACCGTTTTGGAAAGTGGCGGATCAACATGGGATGGTACCATTCTAGACCAGAAAAATTATTTTCTAGAACGCTTTTATTTTACCCTTCTAGAAAGTCTGCCAATCCATAAGGGTAAAAAAAAGGCGTTCTGCAAAGTACAAACTTTCTAGAACTATGTCACTACAAAAGGCACAAAAAGGCGTTATGGATAGGCAGAATTACCCTTCTGGATTGGCAGTTTCTGCACTAGTGAACATTTTTTTAACTAAATAATAAGTATTTTGAAATGAAAGAAGTAAAGCATTTTTTTGTCATCCTTAGATGGTACAGAATAAATTTTTATCGGGCTTCTTGCATTATCAACTTGGTATTAAACGGTTATAATGTCGTTCGGGTAATAGTCCGAAACCGGTCCAAATCATATAATATGCTCAAGTCGAAAAGCTCCTTAAAGTACAAAAGGGCAACTCTAAAAGCCAATTGATGTAAAGCCTCAAGATCATCTTAAGGAAGCTCATATCATTAATTAGGATGGCCACAAGATCATCTTAAGGAAGCTCATTCGATGCTTAAGCCAACAAGATTCTAGAATAATAACTTAAAATTGCTTACTATACAATGAAAATGAACAGAGAATGATGACACCCTCAAATATGACAGTCACATGGGTTCTCTACCGTGTGATAGAACCCAAATCCGCTCAAGTTCTTACCCACCAACATAAGCTATCAGATCCCACATAAAAGGAGAGAAGATGAAAAGTCATATCACAGTCATCCTCATTCTTCTCCAGTGTCTCAGTCTCTCTCGCCGTGAAACTATGGTAGCCCAACATAATATTCTAGACAATATACGTGTAAATTCGCAGGTCTATGATTAATTAAAATAAGTATCAGTAAAATGATGTTAAATTCAGTGTTACAACACCAGAACTAACATCAAACAATTTAAGAGTTGTAAATTAAAAAATAAAAACAGATGTTAAGACTGGTGTTAAAACACCCGAATTAACACCAGATAATTTATGTAAATAAAAGCAGTGGAATAATAAAAATAATTTGAACACATCAATTTAAATTTCATTCATAAGCAAACGTGCTTTCGAACTGGGTATACAAACCCGAATACTATATTACTTTTAAATCGTTCAAGATCAAATACAAATATAATGTAATATACGAAAAATACTAGTATCAACACTTGATACTAAAATAATTATCGCCACGCTTATGATGATCTTCTCCGTTGGTTACGCAACTTTGAAGATGTTCTTGAATTGAATCGTAACTTCAAGTCCTTCACGTGCTTGTGTTCTTCTTGTTTTTCATCGTCTTGCTCCTTGCTGCGTTCTCTCATCAAAATCCGTGTGTCAAAAAGGTTACGTTTACAAGATTAATTCTTGTCTTAAATAGACAAGAGTCCTAAACTTGGTAAACATGTAAACTAATCCTAAACTCAATCTAGGAAACTAAATAAAATCCTAAACACAATCTAAAAAACAAATCTAGTGACCTAATATATTTTGACCCCAAGAAAGGCAAATAACTACAAAATGAAAATAAGGAATAATTGCCAAGAATAAAATTCTCAACAATCTCTCCTTTTTCCTTTTTGGACAAAATAACCAAGACGCACTAAAATTTTTCAAAAACTCCCCTTAAATTGAAACTCCCCCTTAAAAAGTACCCATTATACGAAAACACAAATAAATTAATGGCTCGAACTAGAAGTACGAGTCCTCATTGAACGGTGAGGACAAGACCCATCATCTCTAGCCTTCCTCTTGCCCTTAGTCAAACAAACCACATCCCCACCATCATTGTACTCCTCAGGTGCAACTGCATGATCATCGTCACCATCATCCTTATCATTAGCAACCGCTTCTTCATCATCTCCCCCATTTTGTTCTGAAAGCAAAAGGGCCTCAACAAACGAGTCTCAAAGCGCCTGGAGATGTGCAACGTGAGCCTACATCTGGTCAATCTGAAGATTAAGCAAAGCAACCTGAGCCCGCACCACTTGATCAGAGAACTGAACGATGTTAGAAATGATGTTAACATCACACGAGTTAACACCAGAAGTACAGGCAGCTCTGGACGGCGGCTGCTACGGGAGATCCACAACTCGAACACCAACAGTGTGTTGACCACGCAATGAAAACCACTCAGGCTCACAAGCATACATATTATCCTCATTAGGCGGAAAACCCTTATTCTCGAGGAGGCTAAAAATGAGGGAAGGAAAGCAAAAAGGCGAAGTCGCTTTGGACGTAGCGAACCTGGTGACTATATCAAACACATGCTAGCCAAAATTGAACTTGATACCGCGGCCTAGCTTAAATAAAAGCTTGGCTTGAGGATGCGTCACAACCGTGGCATTCTTCATGACAACCAATTAAAAATTGCCACCTTGTGCAAAACAGAATAAAAAGAGGATAACCGTGTACTTGGCAATTGCTCACGCCAAGCTTTCGTCAAACCACCAGACAGAAAATCAACCACCTCGTACATATCATCCACCGTCGAATCACCGTGATAGTCCTCAGTCCCAAATAATTCATTAATTAAAGCAGGAGTAAATTAGTAAACACTCCCATGTACAAACACTTTGCTAAGATTTACCGATTTCGGATCAGCGATGGAAGGGAGCTCTCCAGCACAACATTACGAATGAAAGGCATAGCAGTTGAAACAGTGGAATACATACCTCGATTTTCAAAGAAAGTAATCAAGCTCTGCTTCTTGAAGATATCAACCGAGACTTGGCACTCGTCGATCATGCCTCAGTTTTTATATCCAGCAAATAACTCTTCAGCCTCCATGGAAAGGAATATAGGCGACACAGGCACCATGTGTTCAACCTCAATGTCCTGAATAGCAAACTCAGTATGATCATTAGTAACCTCTTCTAAAGTAGAAGATGGGGACGATGCATGATCAGAGGCAGCATCAACTGAGCTTGAACTGGGAGACAAAACTGGAGCAACTGTAGGCGATGTCAGGTTTGGTGACAAAACACCAGAACCATCACCAACTTTCTGGGCAGCTTTAGAGCTTTTATTCTTGGATCAGTCTCTGGCTGAGTCATGTTCGACGGAGTTAAGGTACTATTGGACGCCAATGGACAGGAAGAACCATCATCTTCATCAGAGAAAGAGTTAAGGACTTGGAACGGGGGATCAGAGGCACTTGAATCACCTTTGGGTGGATTTCTCTTATCAACTAGATGCACAATCTATTTTCAGAACTTTGTTGGGTGATGGTGAATTCGACATTCTGCAAGAGAATCTGAAGCAACCACAAACACAAAATCGAGTGTCGTAGACAGTAAAATTTGGAGAAAGAAATGTAAAAACCCCAACTACGCCAATTTCGAAAACTCGTACGCAGTAGAAAAAAGAAAGGGGGTGAAAAAGGTAAAGTGAATAAATAACCCCCCCCACTATTCCCACTACTTATTTTTAGACCCAAGATTTTCTATTCATTAAAAATAGGCCCACTCCTTCTCAAATAAAGCACAAGATCAAAAAATCACATGATCTCAAAGCTTAACTAAACCACTATCTCCATTTGAAGACTAATATCACAAATTTCAATTACATATAAAATCGAGATAGAGCTAGATTTTCAAAAACCATCACCATAGTTGAATGAATCCTTTGCAAAGAAATTTTTCACTCACCAAACTAATCCCTTATTACTAGCCCAGTCCACCGATTTTAACACCATTGAAATACTTGGTTAGCAAAATTCATAACAAGATCAAGAGAATTAAGGGAAAGACGCAAGCACAAGCAAAATAACACAAAGCAAAATGGCATCTTCACAAAGTATGAATGTCCTAATTGATGCCTAAAAATCATGACCTAAAAAAAAAAACACAACAATTGATTTAGGTGACATGATCAGTTTTGCTTTTGATGTGATGACATTATAACTAACATTTCTCCAGGTAAAGTCAATAAAAACAGACCCCTTAACCCAAGTTAATGACTACGTCAAAATAACTTAAGGAGGTGAAAATTAAAGATTGGACTTTATCCAGATATTTATTATCTTTTCAGTAATCTTTGAGAAAGAAACTTATCTTTAGCAATTGCTAGAAAAATTAACGCCTCTTATTTTTGGACTTGGGAGAAAATCTGTTTCTGCGGGAATGCTTCACAATCACCATAAGAGAGGTTAGTCTTTTTGTCATCATATTTATTACAACACTTGACCTTTTTGCACTTCAACCAGATTCAATGCATTCAGTATATGTATGAAAAAGAAAATAAAAAATGCATGCAAAATTTACAGATGTCACGATTGATGACAGTTTAGGTGTCATGACATCAAAACTAACATCGACTTAAAAAATTCACATTCCGAGATCTCTTCTCAAACGAGAGAAGGTCTCTATATCTAATGCCTTTGTGAAGGTGTCAGCAAGCTGATTATCTGTTCCAATATGCTCAAGACTAACTATCTTTCTCTCAACCAAGTCACGATAAAGTGGTACCTTATGTCAATGTGTTTGATTTGTGAGTGTTGAACCGGATTTTTGAGATATCAATGGCACTGGAATTATCACAAAGCACAGTCAAAATTCTACTCTGTAGACCGTAGTCCTCTATCATTTGGTTCATCCACAACAATTGTGTACAAGCACTTCCAGCTGTAATATACTCGGCTTCAGCTGTAGAAAGAGAAATGCAATTTTTGTTTTTGCTATACCATGAGATAAGATTATTACCCAAGAAAAAATAACCCCTTGTAGTACTCTTTCTATCCACAACATCCCCAGTCCACACCGAGTCCGTATATCCTACAAATTCAGTACTTGTTTCTTTAGTATACCAAACACCCAAATCAGTAGTACCAGCTATATACCTAACGATTCATTTAACCACTTTCAAATGTGACTCTCTAGGATTTTATTGGTACCTAGCACATAGACATACACTATATATAATATCAGGCCTGCTAGCTATTAAATATAAGAGACTCCCTATCATGCTCTTATATACGGTGTTATCAACACTAATACCAACATCATCTCTAGTGAATTGGTCCAGCTCTTCTTGCATGGACTTTATCCAAAACTCATCTTTAAGAGCATCCTCTACACGATTGGGCTCTGTTTTGTAAAGAAACAAAGATTCTCGAATTGGAGAACAGTTAGCAGACAAGCAAACAAACCTTACCATCTCTTTGAAGTTTATTTGTCGCTTTCTTGTACTTCTTTCATCGAGATTTCAAACTATTTGTCTCATAGGATGATTCCTCTGAATTCTCGAGGGAATACTCTGATGTAAGTCAATCTGATCAGCTGGATCTTCCTCATCTGAATCAGAAACTGATTCTGGAACAACCTGAGTTCTTCTTTAATAAAGTGTGAAGATATTATTAAAAAAGAAGAAAACCGTTCATACAGACGTAGATCACGACATCCATTCCATGACTAAAGGCATCTGTTCGGGCCTTATTAAAACCTCCTGAGGTAAACCCACCCTTGTGGGAGAAACCCTCGTGGAGGAAAGAGTAACCTCCCCACGCCAATAGTAGAAGGAACAGATCAAAGCGATAAAAAACGCTATAAGCCACAAGCTGGCTGAAGGTAAAAATAAACTACAACAAGCAAGTCGTGATCTAAAAAGAAACAATACCAAGGTCCTCTGCCGAACCCAGATTAAGCTGCAAACCGAGGGGATGAGATCAAGATCGTGATGAACATTACAGCATTTTGCCCAATATATCATCATTCACCAGATCTAAGAGGAATGCCGGAGGCGACGTGAGTCAGCCGTAACGAGGAGAATGGGAATTGGAGAGCGCATCAGCAGCGCGATTGCCTTCTCGATAAACATGTGAAACCATGAACTCGATTGAGGTAGTGAGGAATAGAATCCGACGCCAACGAGCAAGAAACCGCCAAGTAACCTCAAGGCTACGCTTTTTAAAGAGCTCCAACACATAAGTCGAGTCGGATTCTATCCAAATCCATTTCCATCCCCTCTGATCAACTTCCTCAACCACAATAATTGCGGCCTCTAAATCTGCCTCAAAGGCAAAACCCTGGCCAAGCGATCTTGAAAATCCGCCCTTGACAAAGCCCCGACAAGTGCGGAAAATGCTCGCCACCACGCAATCACCAGGACAACCCAAAGCGCTGCCATTCGTATTCACCTTAATCGAACCAGGTGATGGGGGCAACCAGGTCACAGGGGAGAGGGTGGGCGGAGGCGCGGGCCTACCGCGCACACCCATTTTTCTCAAACTCATCAGGTCAGAAACAGTATTCGCCATCGTGCCGTTATTAAGAGCAAAGGACTTTAGAATGAGCAAACGAATTAACATAAGGGCCTTCGTGGTGGTAGGTTGGACTCCATTATGGACGAAATTGCACCTGAGGTGCCAGATCGTCCAAACCGCCGAAATAAAAGCCGCTTTCCATAGGAAGAGTACATGCGCACTAAAATGACAATCAAAAGCAAAAATACAAAAGTTATTAAAACCACCTGAGAGAGGGAGCTGGATGTCAAAAGTGTCCTCGATCCAACTCCGACATTCTGTGAGAATATGGTCAACCGTCTCGGAACTCTCGAAGAAAAAATAATAAAAGGAAGGACCTATGAACCCTCGCCTGGGGATCACGTCGAAGACACCGAGCTGATTAAAGATCGCCTTCCAAACAGTGATAGAGCACTGAGGCGGAATATGAAAAGACCAGATCCAACTTCCCCACGAACCTTGAGAGATTTTTGATCGAGGTGGTCGTACGCAATCTTAGCCGAGATGTCCCTCGAGGGAGAGATAGACCAGACGCGTTTATCCTTAGTGTGTGGGACAATGTGAAATCGAAGGATGTCAATGACAATGTCTGTGTAAGTGACAAGGAAGCTCTCCGTAAGGTGCCAGACCCCTGAAAAGAAGTAATCGGCGATGGTCTGAGGAAAATAAGGCTTAAACCTCGCCGGAAGATGGAGTAGTCGATCCAGTTATCCCACCAGAAGCTAACTCTGGAGTCACTACCAGGGATCTACAAGAGTTCTCCAAAATGCTGATAACATGACCCCTGATGCCACCCTAAATGGACGAGGGGACATGTGCACGGGGGGAGCAATTCGTCTTAAGAAAACGCACGCGGAGAAGACGAAAGGCCATGGAATCCTTATTGAGCAAGTTATTAGAAAATTTGAAGAGGAATGAGGAATTGGCAATGGTGATGGAGCGGATGCCGAGGCCACCCTCGTCAGGAGGGGCACAACAACGGGTCCAGCTAACGGTACAACGCTTACGCTTAGAAATGTCACCCGACCAGACCAAATTTCTAATAGCAGTCTCCAGTCTGCATGTAAGCGAGGTCGGACATTTAAGGATGAGCATGGAATGCACCGTAGTGTTAATAATGACCGAGTTAACGAGGGAGATGTGACCAGCAAGAGACAGGGAGGAACCCTTCCAAGTTCCAAACGTAGCAAGAGTCTTATCCAGGATCGAACAGAGATGAGTAGCTCGAGGGCTAACACGGAACATCGGGATGCCGAGATAAGAGGTAGGAAGGGATCTACCGGAGAAGTTGGAAACCTGAAAGATACGACGAGCCACGGCAGGGGTCACAGAGGAGCCAAAGTAAATTTTAGATTTCCCCGGGCTGAGAATCTGTCCGGAAGAATCCCCATAACGACGAAAGATGTCCAGGATGGCTCTAGCATTACGAGTAGAAGCATGACTCATAACAAGGTATCATCGTCATAGAGAAGGCATGTCAGAAAGTATAGCGAGCGACCGGCCTAGAACAGGGATATCGTACCATGATCCACAGCGAAACAAAGGGCACGCGCAAGAACATTCTCCGCAATGCAGAACAGGAGAGGAGAGAGGGGATACCCCTGGAGAACACCCATGGAGCAACTAAAGTAGCCTGCGGGGCTACCGTTTAGGAACACTGAGATGCGAGCGGAGTGAAGAATGGTCTTAACCCACCCAATGATGATAGAAGGAAAACCAAAGCAGCGCAAGACCGCAAACAAAAAGCCCCAATCTAAGGTATTAAAGGCTTTTCGGATGTCTATCATGATCATGTTCTTACCGAAGGTGCTGGAGGAAAGGCAATTAAAAGCCTCAGAGGCAATAGCCATACAGTCATGAATCTGCTTGCCCGGAATAAAACCGAACTGAGAATCCGAAATCATCTTACCAACGACTACACCAAGATGGGTAGCCATGATCTTAGTAATGATCTTGAAAGAAAAGTTGCTAAGGGCGATCGGGCGGAAGTCTTCCACACGCATCGCCCCCTTAACATTTGGGATAAGAATCATGAAACTGGAGTTGAAGCTAATGGGAAGGGAAGAGGAATCAAAGAAGAGGCGGACTGCCGGACAAACGTCATGTCCGATAATGTCCCAGCAATCCTGAAAGAAGTTGCCATTAAAGCCATCTGGGCCAGGGGCACTACTAGGGGCGAGGGAGAAAGCCGCCTCGTGAATCTCCTCATCGCTCGGAGTAGAAGAGAGAAAGGCTTGAGAGTGAGTATCGACATCAGGGTGCAAAAACTCATTAATCCAAGTAGAGTCCGGGAGAGGGTGACTGGAGGAAAAAAGATCAAAAAAGAAGGAAATGATCTTTCCCTGAATCACATCAGGAGAATGGCTTACCACCCCGTCGATCAAGAGAGAGCCGATGGTGGACTTCGTGACCCGAGCCTTGATACTCCAATTGAAGAAGGCCAAGTTACGATCTCCATTCGTGAGCCAATCAGCACTGCTCTTCTGCCGGAGAATACTAGCCTGAGTGTCGAGCAGAGAAGAAGACTGGACCTGCAGGGCAATCTCAGCTTCGAGGTCGGCTTCAGTGTACCCCATGTTCAGGCAACGAGATTGTAACTTCATGAGCTCGTCAAGTGACGACTCCATCTGACGATGGACATTACCAACCGTCTACGCGTTCCATTCTCGGAGAGTGCCATGAAGATAACGCAATTTGTCCATGAGGGAGAGAATAGGATTAGAAGTCTGGTGAGGAAGAGTCCAATCATGGGTGACGAGGGAACGGAAGTCCGGCTGCGAAGTCCAAAAGTTCTGGAAACGAAAAATCCGGGGGCCCGAGGTGGAAATCGTATTCCTAGAAAACTCAACAAGAATGGGGTGATGGTCGGAGCGACTGCGGGGAAGGAGACGGCCAGAAATTCGTCCACATCTAAGAGATAGGTCAGTGGTGTGAATCGAGCGATCTAGGCGAGCAAAGCGAAATTCAGAATGGAGTTTCATCTAGACGAGCAAAGTGAAACTTAGAATAGAACAGCCTGAGTTGGTGTTAAGTCTGGTGTCATATCATCAGTATCATCACCACCTGCATCTTCAGTTTCTACACCTGCAGTTTCATCTATGCCAACCGTAACACTTTCCTGAGGATTCTGATCATAAACCAGATCATCATCCTCAGCAGGTCTAAAACCAATAATCATATCATCAAACTTGATATTACTGACTCAATCATGCAATGCGTTCTAAGATTAAACAATATATATGCATGACTATTTCGAGAGTATTCCATGAAAAAACATTTATCACTCTTTGAGTCAAGTTTTGCAAGATGATTTCTATCATTTAGCACATAAAAAATGCACCAAAAAAAATATGAAAATAACTCAAATTTGGCTTTTTGCCCAACAATAACTCATAGGGAGTGACACTAGACCCTAGTCTAAAATACACCCTATTAATTATATGACATTCAGTATTCATAGCATCAGCCCAAAAACATTTTGCAATGCCATTTGAAATAAGCATAGTCCTAGTCATTTTGCAAGAGATCTATTTTTGCGTTCGACTATCCCATTTTGTTGGGGGGTGATAGGTGAGGAGAAATCATGACTTATACCAACTTTGGAACAATAGTTTGAAAAAGATGCATTCTCAAACTCTTTCCCATGATCAGACCTAATTCTACCAATACTCACACCAAAACGACCACACAATTTTTTCGCAAATTTTCTAAAAACTTCGAAAGCCTCTGATTTTTCTTTTAAAAATTCTACCCATTTAAAATGAGAAAAATCTTCTACAATCACAAGTACGTACCTCTTACCACCAAGGCTTTCTACTTCAAGTGGACCCATAAGATCCATATGAACAAGTTCAAAACAATTTGATGTAGTGATACTCTGCACATTGGATGTGACACCCTTACCTGCTTCCCTTTCTGACATGCCTCGCAAATAGGAATGATTTTAGTGTTGAGTTTAGGTAGACCATTCACAGCTTCCTTGTTGATCAATCTCTCTAACATCTTGTAATTGACATGCCCGAGCTTTTGATGACACAACTCGGCATCACTTAGTTGAGATAGTTTTCAGAATACATCCCATTGATTTGGTAGTAATTGTCTGAAGTCCTCTGACCCGTAAGGATACAAGCATGGTCTTCGTCATAAACTTCGCACTTTTCACGGGTGAACATGACACTGAACCCTCCATCACAGAGATGTATAATAATTATCAAATTTGCAGTTAAATCTTCAACTAGCAACAAATTCTCAAGCTTTGCAATACTAGGGAAATGAAGAGTTCCTTGGCCAATGATTTGGCCATTTACACCTCCACCATACTTCCCATTTCCTTCATGAAACTTGACAATATTTGAGAGAAGATCTTTCGAGCCGGTCATGTGTTTAGAGCATCCACTATCGAAGTACCAGGCTCCAGGAATGTGAGATTTCAGAATTGAATAGGTCATGTTGCATTTGATTCTCGTTCTTTTTGACCCAGACCTGTTTGACTGTGGTGTCAGTTCTGGTGTTAGGAACACGGAATCCGTCACAAAAACCATCATGGAACTCAGCAGTCATCTTCGACCTTCTAAACTGATTTTGCTTGCCAACAATCTTCCAAAAAAATGGTTGGATGTAACCAGGTTCACCACAGTGATGACACACGTATTGTCTTCTTCTCTTCTTGTGGCGTTTAATCTTCTCCAATTTTTGGCTTGATTCTAACATTTGTTGAACAGACTTGTATCCAATTTCGTGTTTCGATGAACCTGGGATACTCAAATCCAGAATTTTGTCAAGCTTAGTCTTACCCTTGTTGAGGTTTAAGAGGGTTTCTTAGATCTTCTTCAAATCAGTCTTCACTTGTTCTAGCTCAGCATCCTTTTTAGTGAGTGTCGACTCCAATCGGACAATGATATTCAGTTGATCATCCTTTTCATGAGTTAGTTTGTCCACCTTGATCATAAGGTCCTTGGCTTTAAGCACTTGATTACCCCAGTTGTCAAATAATTCATCATATTTCAATGCTCAGCTTCTCGTATCTATAAAGTCCTTGAGCATCCATAGCATCCTACAAAATAAGGATCAGTATACTTAGTACGTCAAGTATCCTACTCTGATATCAATTGTAAATTCGTAGGTATATGGTTAATTAAAATAAGTATCAGTAAAACGTTGTTAAGTTCAGTGTTACAACACCAGAACTAACATCAAACAATTTCAGAGTTGTAAATAACAAGATAAAAATAGATGTTAAGACTGGTTTTAAAACACCCGAATTAACATCAGATAATTTATGTGTATAAAAGCAGTGAAATAATAAAAATAATTTGAACACAACAATTTAAATTCCGTTCGTAAGCAATCGTGCTTACGAACTGGGTATACAAATCCGAAAACTATATTACTTTTAAATCGCTCAAGATCAAATACAAATATAAAGTAATATATGAAAAATACTAGTATCAACACTTGATACTATAAAATACTTGTCGCCACGCTTATGATGATCTTTTCATTGGTTACGCAACTTCGAAGATGTTCTTGAATTGAATCGTAGCTTCAAGTCCTTCACGGGCTTGTGTTCTTCTTGTTTTTCGTCGTCTTGCTCCTTGCTGCGTTCTCTTGTCAAAACCCGTGTGTCAAAAAGGTTACGTTTACAAGATTAATTCTTGTCTTAAATAGACAAGAGTCCTAAATTTGGTAAACAAGTAAACTAATCATAAACGCAATTTAGAAGACTAAATAAAATCCTAAACACAATATAGGAAACAAATCTAGTGTCTTAATATATTTTGATCCTAAGAAAGGCAAATAACTACAAAAGAAAAATAAGGAATAATTGCCAAAAATAAAATTATCAACAATACAGATCTAAAAGATGTGCACAATCTCATAGATGTTCCAACTTCTTCTCTTCATCTCCGATTCCATGTCACATTCGTGCTCTAATTTTCAGTTTCGTTCTTTTACTTCATTTCTCGCCTAATTAGTCCGATCAAATCTCAGTTAAGATGCCATCGCGCCGCCGCCGACAAGTCCTCACTATCTTGCTTTTGTCGTCAACTTGCTTGAGTAGGGTACATTGTTTAATTCCTGCTCGATTGAGTTTCTTTTACTGCATTAAAGATTTAGGTTTTGTTTTAAATTATCAATTTTATTTTTTTGTTGATCAATTTATGGGTTAAGGGTTACTGATCGATTTTTAATCTTTCAATTGTAGAAAATATACATGTCTAATGAATTTATAATATTACTGCGTCTCTTTTGAATTTTAGTTGTCTCTTTTGCTTGTTGAAGTGTTCCATCCAACATCCATAGATTAGTTGATGAATTCATTTACTTAGTGGTGTGTATTTGATGGTTCATTTGGTTATGGTCGGCCAAGAGTAACTTTTTTGTTGATATAAGATTTCTAGAGATTAGGGAAAATTCTAATCGTTGTATCATTGGACATTAATTGAGAAATTTAATTGACAATTTTTTGAAACTGTCTTGTTCTTGAAGTGGAGCTTTTGTATTTGAGAATTTTAATCAGATTGTCATTGTGGTCACAATGATGGACGGTAGGAATATGGTTGTTGTACTTTTAAACAAAAGCAATGTTGTTTGATGATGTAATTAGTCTGCAATGTTTGTGGAAAATCAATGAGTATGGAGATTCACCGGAAGTATTTCCAGTAATCTTGTTTTATCATTAAATACTTGGCTTTCGTAAAACGAATTTGATGTAATTGTTTACCTCATGCTTCTGAGCAATAGATGGTTATACTTTTATATTATTGAGCACAAAGACAGTTCAGTTAACATATTTAAAATATCATTAATTTTTTATTTGCACACATATTTTTAATAAGATTTTTGAAATACTAATTTTCTACTTCGTAAATTGAAAATTGATTATTACAATACAAAATCTTACTATTTCAATAACAAATATACTAATTCCAATGCTTATTTATATGAGTATTAATTGACATTAATAAATTCAAAAAGTGTGTAATTGAAAATCACTAACTAAATTAATGACTTAACTATATAAACTACCAATTTTTTAATATGTGTGAAATCAACAGTAACACCATCAAATTGGGACAGAGGCAGCAGATCTTTTATTTTTCATTCATTATTTTATTATTTAATCAATCTCTTCAGTTAAATTAACATAGATTAAGTGTTTGGTATTATGTATGAAAAAGATTGGGATATTTAATGATGTTTTACCTAGTTCTCGTGTCTCATGAAATTTTGCAGTTTGATTTTTTGAGGTTAAGTGCTTGTGTTATATCCTCTTTCACACTGAATCTATTCTTTTGAAGAAAGTCTACGCAACATATTTCCTTAAGAGACACGTTGATAATCCATAAATATATGATGTTGAATTCACTAATAGAGTACATGAAAAAGACTTTCAATATTTTGAACCAGATGTGTTCCTTAATTGGTAAGAGTCACCGAATGTGCAGTTTGAAGAATTAACGCTGTTGAGAATTTTATTCTTGACACTTTTTTTTTTGATTATTTGTCTTTTTTAGGGTTAAAATATTTTAGGATTTTAGATTTATTTTCTTAGTAGAGATTAGGATTTTATTTTATTACCTTAGGTTATCTCTAACTTGTCCATCAAGTTTAGAAGTCTTATTTATATATAGAAGAAGATCGAGACGCAATACACACGCTGGAATAGAGATTAACGGAGAAAAGCACACGCCGATTTGAAGAAATAGAACACAAGTACAAAATCTACTTGGAGTTACAATTCAAAACCAAGAGATCTTCAACGTTGCGTAACCAACGGAGGAGATCATATCAAGCGTAGCAACAAGTATATTTGTATCAAGTGTTGAAACATTTATTTTTCGTATATTACCTAGATATTTTTGTAATTGATCTTAAACGATTAAGTAATATAGTTTTGGCTTTGTATACCCAAGTTCGTAAGCATGTTTACTTACGAACGAAAGTGTGTTCAATTTATTTTTATTCCGCTGCTAATTTAGTATTACTCTGTTTGATGTTATTACTGGTATTACTTATCATCAATCATAACATCTGCCGTGTTCCAAGTTTATAATTTCCAAACTGGTTGATGTTAGGTCTGGTGTTGTTTAACAAGAAACTTAATATCACTTTTCAAAATCATAGAATTATAAAACTACAAAACTACAATTGGTACTAGAGTAGGGTACTTGACATTAAGTATTTCGATTCTTGTTTTATAGATTCATTGATATCATGGATGCTCAAGAGAATCCGCAACCTCCTATCTTCAAAGGAGAGAATTACTCTCTCTGGAAGCAAAGGATGCGGTGGCTTATCAAGAATATCGACGAACGAGCGTGGAGAACCATTTTGGTTGGATGGGAGAACCACGAGTTACTGATGCTGATGGAGACACCATCATCAAGAAAGAGATTGACTAGACCGCTGATGAAATAACAAATTCAAAATGAAACTCTAAGTGCATCAACACCCTTTGTGGATATGTTGACTCGACTCACTACAAGGTGATTAAAAAATGTGAGTCTGCGAAAGATGCGTGGGACGCCCTGCAAAGGGTGTGCGAAGGAACTCAGAGTGTGAAGAAGCTTCGTCTGAGAATGCTAATTACCACATTTGAATCCATGAGAATGGATGAGGGAGTCCATCATGGACTATTCCATGAGATTGTATGAAATCGCAAATGAGTGCGGAGAACATGGCGAGGCCATGTTCAATTCGCGTCTTGTTGGTAAATTGCTCAAATCTATTTCAAAGAAGTTTAGCTTGATGATGGTTGCAATTGAAGAATCAAAGGATACTGACAACACAGACTTTGATGAATTGGTTGGATCACTACACCCCTTCGAGATGGAACATCTTCAAACTCGAAAGAGAAGAATGTTGCCCTTATTACCGATGTTAACTCGGATGATGATAGTGAAGTTGTTTATTGGAGAGAATTGTTGGATAAAATCAAAAATACCACCCTTGGAGAGGAAGAAGTGCAACTGATCACTCAGAAGTTCAACAAACATTTGAGAAGAAAAAACAACATTGGAGGAACATCTCCAAAGTTCAAAACGGAGACAACACCTCCAAAATCTTCTGTACGAAAGTTTTCTAATTTTCAGCCCTCACCGTCCGAATCTAAGACACCAAATTCCCCTAAACCTCCCAGTGTGGTTCAATGTTATGAGTGCAAAGGATACGAGCATTACAAGAACGAATGTGCTAATACATTGAGGAAAAAGAACCTGATTGCAAAGGAGTTTGATGAAGAGGATAGTAACTCTGACTCATCTAAGTCAATTCCTGCACTGATTGCTAATGTTGTCTGGGATGACGACATTCGTGTTGATAACATCAATTCCAACACCCTATGCCTAAATGCAGAAGTTGTAGAGATGCTTGACAAGTACGAGAAGCTATATATTGAGTATGAAGAACTGTTTGCTAATTGGGGAAATCAAGTTCTAAAGGTAAAAGCCTCATGATCAAGGTTAACAAGCTAACCCATGAGAAGGATGATCAAGTGAGTATGATTACTCGTCTAGAAGCATCTCTTAAAAGAAAAGATTCAGAATTAGAACGAGTGAAGGCTGATCTAAAGAAGGCTCAAGATACTCTCTCAAATCTCAACAAGGGAACTACAAAGCTAGATGAAATTTTGGGAATGTCATTCTCAGAGTTCTCGAAGTATGGGATTGGCTACAAACCTGAACAGCAAGTGCAACAAACTGACCAGAAACTGAAGACGACCAAGAATCACAAAAAGAGAAGAAGAAGAATGTATGTCTTTCATCATTGTGGCAATCCTGGTCATATTCGTCCATTCTTCTGGAAGAAAGCGGGCAAGAAAAATCAGTTTCAGAGTACAAGGCAACATGTTCTGTCTCGTGACAATTTCCGTAATTTCAACATCAAAGCCAACATCAAAGTTAAACAAGTCTGGGTGAAGAAGGATGAGATCAAATATAACATGATCTATACCTTTCTGAAATGTCACATTCCAGGATCATGGTATTTTGACAGTGGATGCTCCAACCACATGACCGTATGTGAAGACCTCCTCTCAAATATTTTGAAATTCCAAGGTGGAAAAGTGAAATATGGTGGAGTTTCAAACGGTCAGATTGTTGGACAAGGAACTCTCCATGTTTTAGGAACTGTAAAACTCGAGAACGTGTTACTTGTTAAAGGACTGATGGCTAACCTGATCAGCATTAGTCAGTTGTGTGATGGTGGCTTCAGTGTTAAATTCACATGAGAAAAGTGTGAAGTTTATGGTGAAGGAAATGCTTGCATTCTCACTGGCCAAAAGATATCGAAAATTTGCTATCAAATTAATGGTGATGTATTCTACAAGTTGTCTCAATTGAGCGATGCCGAGGTGTGGCATCAAAAGCTCGGACACGTCAACTACAATATGTTTGAAAGACTGGTGAAGAAAGAAGCTATAAATGGTCTACTGAAGCTCAATACGAAGATCATTCCAATCTGTGAAGCGTGTCAAAAGGGGAAACAAGTCAGGGTGCCACACCCACATGTGTAGAGTCTCACTACCTCAAATTGCTTTGAACTCATGCACTTGGACCTCATGGGACCACTGGAGGTGGAAATCCTTTGAGGTAAATGGTATGTTTTAGTATTAGTTGATGATTTCTATAGATTTACTTAGGTTAAATTCTTAAGAGAAAAATCTGAAGCTTTTGACAGTTTTAAAAAACTTGCGAAAAAATTGTGTGTGCGGTTTGGTGTGAGCATAGGAAGGATTAGGTCTGATCATGAATTTGTTTTTGAAAATGAGGCTTTCTCAAACTATTGTTCAAAGGTAGGAATAACTCATGAGTTTTCCTCTCCCATTACCCCTTAGCAGAATGGTATAGTCGAAAGAAAGAATAGATCTCTTGCTGAGATGACTAGAACCATGCTTATTTCAAATGGAGTTGCAAAACAGTTTTGGGCAGAAGCAATGAATACTGCTTGCCACACAATCAATAGGGCGTATTTCAGACTTGGTTCACATGTTACTCCCTATGAATTGTTGTTGGGAAAAAAGCCTAATTTGAGTTATTTCCATGTCTTTGGGTGTGCGTGCTACGTACTAAATGATAGGATGCTTCTTTCAAAACTTGACTCTAAGAGTGACAATGTGTTTTCATGAGATATTCTCAAAACAGTCATGCATACATATTGTATAACCTTAGAATAAGATGCGTGATGGAATTAGCCAATGTGAAATTTGAAGATTTGATTAGTGGAATTAAACCTACTGGGGACAATGATCTGGTGTATGATCAAAGCCCCAACATATTACGGATGTTTTAGATGAGAGTGCAGGTACCGAAACTGAAGTTGCAGGTGGTGATAGTTCTAGCGACATGTCACCAAACCCAACACCAACTCTTGAAGGAGCAGACAATGTTGAAACTGGTGACTTAACACCAGTGCCAACACCATCTCCAGAAGCTCAGATTCAGACTCAGATGAGGAAAACACGAATAATCAAATTGACCTGTATCAAAGGGATATTCCATCAAGAATTTGGAGGAATCATCCAACAGGTCAGATCATTGGAGATCTTGATGAGAGAAGCACAAGGAAGTGACAGATAAAATTTATAAAAATGGTAAGATATATCTGTTTGTCTACTAACTGCTCTAAAATTTGAGAGACTTTGTTCCTTGCAACTACAGAACAAAGCCATGCAGGAAGAGTTGGACCAATTTTCCAAGAACGATGTGTGGGATTTGATTCCCCGCCTAGAAAATACACATGTCACCGGTACTAAGTGGATTTTCAAGAACAAAACAGATGAAGATGGGAACATTGTTCGAAATAAAGCAAGGTTAGTTGCACAAGGGTACACTCGGATTGAGGGTATCAATTTCGATGAGACATTTGCACCGATTGCACGTATAGAATTGGTAAGACTCCTAATTGTTGTTGCTTGTCATTTGAAAATATCTTTGCATCAAATGGACATTAAGAGTGCCTTTTTTAATGGTTATTTGAGTGAAGATTTAAGATTCAAAAATAAAGCAAGCCTAATTTTGTTTAAAATTTAAAAAGTCTTTATATGGTTTAAAGCAAGCTCGAAGAGCTTGGTATGAAAGGTTGACTCAACATTACTATTTTTAAACTTTAGAGGAGGTGAAGTTGATAAAACTCTGTTTTTGCTTAAATCTAACAAGCACATTCTTATAGTTCAGATTTATGTAGACGATATTATTTTTAGTTCCACTAGTGAACTTAGATGGTGAAAGATTTTATAGATCGAATGTTTGATACGTTCGAAATGAGCATAGAAGGTAATCTTTCTTACTTTCTTGGTTTTCAGATTAAACAGCTTGATGATGGTATTTTTCTTTCCCAAACCAAATACGCTAAGAATCTGGTTCAGAAACTTGGATTAGAAAATAGAAATAATAAGAAAGCACCATTGGGTAAAACCAACAAATTGTCGGACGGGAAGAAGTGTCATTTGGAAGATGATGTTGGGATAAGTGTTGATAACACCGTTTATAGGAGTATGATAGGAAGTCTCCCATATTTAACTTCAAGTAGGCCTGACATAATGTACATTATATGTTTGTGTGCTAGGTATCAATAGGACCCTAAAGAGTCATACTTAAAAGCTGTAAAAAGAATAATTAAATATGTGGCTGGATCGAGTGATTTAGGTTTGTGGTATACCAAAGATTCATGCACTGAATTTGTTGGTTACACTGATTCAGATTGGGCAGGTAATGTCGTAGATAGGAAGAGTACCACTGGAGGATGTTTATTTTTTGGTAGTAACCTGGTTTCATGGTACAGTAAGAAGCAAAACTGCATTTCCCTCACTACTACTGAAGCTAAATACATTGCAGCTGGAAGTGCGTGTACGCAACTCATGTGGATGAACCAGATGATTGAAGACTATTGTCTCCATAGTCGCATTCTGACCGTACTCTGTGATAATACAAGTGCCATAGACATCTCAAAAAATCATGTTCAATACTCTCGAATCAAGCACATTGACATCAGGTATCACTTTATCCTAGACTTGGTTGAGAGGAAGATAGTAAGTCTTGAGCATGTAGGGACAGAAGATTAGCTAGATGACATCTTCAAAACGTCATTAGATTATTAAACCTTCTCTCGTTTGAGAAGAGATCTCGGTATGTGCATTGTCTAGTACATGTTAGTTTTGATGTTGTGACCCCAAATTCTGTAATCGGTACAACATCTGTATATTTTGCATGCATTTTTATTTTTCTGTTTCATACATAATATGAATGCATTGGGTCTGGTTTTTGGTGAGAAAAGATCATGTGTTGTAATAAAAGTGATGACAAAAAGACTAACCTCTTGAATTAGGTGATTATGAATCTTTCCCGCAGAAACTGGATTTCTCCCAGGTCCAAAAACAATAGGTGTTAATAGAAATTGCTAAAGATAAACTATTCTCTTCAAATCTTAAAAAGATGAAGAAAATATAGATTTAAAAATATTCAATCTTTAAATTTCACCTTATTGAGCGAATTTGACATAGTCATTAACTTGGGTTAAGGGGTCTGTTTTCATCCACTTCACCTTAAGTAATGTTGGTTATAATGTTATCAGTCATGAAAAGAAATACTGATCAAGTAACTAAAACCTTAAGCATTTTTTCCTTTTTAGGTGGACATAAATACTTTGTGAAGTTGCCTAAATGTTATGTGTTCTGTTACGTGTGCTTGAGTCTTTCTTAGAATCCTTTTAATCATGTTAAGGAGTGAGTAAACTGGTTGTTCCAGTGGAGATAAAATCGTGGAATGGACAGGTAATATAAGGTTCAAATGGATGGATATTTTTCACCTTATAAGTATTTTTGCCACTATGGTGATGGTTTATATCAAGCCCTTTGTTTTTAGTGGAGACGTGTTTAGTAGTGGGATTGTGTTTAATTAAATTAGGATCATGTATCATAGTTTTAGGGGAAGTGGGTTTTTTGCAAGGAAAGAGTTTTTTTTGGGCATAAAATTAGATTTTAGGAAAATAAGGGTTTTTATCTTTCTCTCTCCTTGGCAACGGTCATATTTTTGGTATTATAAAAGATCATCTTCTTTACCATTTACCCTAATCCTCCCGAATTCACCTTTGTAATTACCCTCTCTCACGACTTCTCTATTTATCTTGTTTCTTGCAAGTTTCTCTTGTTCTCTCTTTGATATTATCTGCAGCATGTCGAATCCATCTTCGAGAAAATCCCAAAGCTCCTCACTGGAGTGAAAAGTTCCACTGACGAACAGGTTCCGACGAGTTTCCCAAGAGTCGGTGGTCTGGACATCCGTTAAGAGCTTGGTGACACTTTACCACCGATTCCATCACCGGTTGCAACACCACCTGTCAGTTCACTGCCGCTCAACTCCCAGGATGGGTCCCTGTATCAGCACTCATCGCCGTTGATCCAGAGGCCCAGGTTTTTCCAGGATAGTCTGGGAATGAAATTGATGTCGACAACCCACAAAATCTACCATTTATTTTGGAAATTTTTTGGCGTGTTTTTTATCCAACTTTGAAGAGTTCACGGCAGTTGCGAAATATTCCTCCAGGCGTGGTGCCGGCAACTGTTCTAAAAAGTCAGGCCGATCTGAGGCGTAATGTGCCACTTGAGCACATGAACCTTGCCGAAGACGTCGTCGTCATGAAGGATTCTGATGAGGAGGAGTTTGTGCCTCCTGCTCTGGTGACTTCCCTCGTTTCCCGCCTAGAAAAGACCTGTCGCCGAAAACAAACTGTTAAGCTTGCTGACAAGAAAAACCCTCCGACACCAATTAAAGTGTCTCCAGGGTCAACTATGACTGAGTATTCAAGTCCTCCTTACTAGGTTCTTGATTTTTTTACTGGAGAGGTTTCCAGTTTTTCCAGGCCCGCTGAAGCTACAACTCATACCACTCTTGTTTCTGATGCCCAACATGAGCTTGAACCTGATTTTGGGTTCAAGTGATCCCCGGACCCCTCTAACGAGATCCTCATTTGAGACCTCAGACCTACCAAGAAGGCCACAAAGAAGAAGGACAAGGTTCCATTGTCTGTTGCTGACCCGATCGATGATGTTGGTTCGGGTGATTTGTCATGGATTCCAACATCGCCTGCTAATGATCCTGTTTCATCCCCAACCACAAAGTCGACCTCCTTTTTTTTCTGGAAGTGCACCAGTTACATCGGCTACCTCCAAACACTCTGCAAGCTCTATTGAAGCTCCTTCTCAAGGCATTGAGATTGAAGACATGGAACCAATCTCCATGCGGTTCTTGACTACTGAAGCCGAGGAGCTGTTCTCCAGATTTCAAAGTCGGGGCATGATAGCTGAGCGTCACGGCCCAGTTAAGATCTTTGAGAAGTAGAATTTGATTGCTTTTTTCAAGCACAGAGGTATGTATTTGACCGTGTCTACTTCTATGCCATATGTTCATGATGTTGTGCTTGAATTTTATGCAAACCTACTACCCTCTGTCGCCAACCCAAAGTCTGTAAATTTTGGGAAAGTGTTTGTACGTGGGTCTGTGTATACTTTTACTCCTGCCATGATCAATGAGATGTATGGGACTGAGGAGTATCATGGTGACTCCACGGTTGATGATATGAATGAGGTGGTTCATTTTTTGTCTGGTGGTTTGGTAAATGAATGGCGTGAGTAGCTGGCTACCACTCGTTTGACTTCCATGTATACCGTCTTACACAAGGTTGTTGTGTGTAATTGGGGTCCGACAAAGAACTCCGTTGTTGTTACACGACCACAAGCATTGTTCCTGTACAAGATTGGACGTGGCATTAAGTTTAACTTTGGCCAGATGGTGTTTGATACGGTCACTCGGTTTGCAACAACGAAGGCCACTTCCTCTTTCTGATTTCCATCCCTTATATATAACTTATTGGAAACTCGGAATTTTCAGCCTAACCAAGGCAATGTGTTATTTGGGAATCCTGAAAAGTTTACTTTGCGTGCCCAGCACCTTACTGGGTCCCGTGTTGTTGATTTGCCTTGGCAAGTGCCCTTTCGGGCTGGTGTTGTGAGTTGTGATAATTCTGCTTTTCCCACCACCGGCTCCAACATGGTTCAACTCCCTCCTCAGGTTTTGCGTTGTCATCTTGCCTTACTCGACAACCAAATTGACCAGCTCCAAGCGGTGCGAGGTTCATGGTTGGAGGCCCTTTTGATCACTGAACAAAAAGGGTGAGAGAATGACGCTGCAAGTGATGACGCTGCTGATGATGCAGCTGGTGAGGTTTTGGCAGGTCTAGCCAAGGATAAGAGGAAAAAGAAGCTGAAGAAACGAAGCTGTTGAGGGAGAAGAAAGCCCAGGGTGAAGGAACTTCGGCATCCCCTCGTCGATGAAAGAGGAAGCGCATTCAATGAGTTCTTTAGCTTTGTGCTTTATTTTCTATTTTTGAAAAACAATGTTTGTTTTAATGTTTGTTTGTTTAAACGATATTTATTTAGGGGGAGTTATTAAATTAGGGGGAGTTTTTAAATTTGATTTTTAATTTTAGTTGCATCGTTTGTATTTTATCCAGCAAGGCAAAAGGGGGAGATTGTTGAGAATTTTTTCTTGACACTTTTCCTTTTTATTTATTTGCCTTTCTTGGGGTCAAAATATTTTAGGACTCTATATTTATTTCCTAAGTAGAGATTAGGACTTTATTTTATTACCTTAGGTTATCTCTAACTTGTCCATCAAGTCTAGGAGTCTTATTTATATATAGGAGAAGATCGAGACGCAATACACACGCTGGAACAGAGATTAACGGAGAAAAGCACACGACGATTTGAAGAATCAGAACACAAGTACGGAATCTACTTGGAGCTACAATTCAGAACCAAGAGATCTTCAATGTTGCGTAACCAACGGAGGAGATCATATCAAGCGTAGAAACAAGTATCTTTGTATCAAGTGTTGATACATTTGTTTTTTGTATATTACTTAGATATTTTTTTAATTGATCTTGAACGATTAAATAATATAGCTTTCGGGTTTGTATACCCAAGTTTGTAAGCACGTTTGCTTACGGACTAAAGTTAAATAAACGTGTTCAATTTATTTTTATTTCGCTGCTAATTTAGTATTAAATAGTTTGATGTTATTGATGGTGTTACTTAATATCAATCATAACATCTGCTGTGTTGCAAGTTTATAATTTTCAAACTGGTTGATGTTAGGTCTGATGTTGTTTAACATAAAACTTAACTTCACTTTTTAAAATCTTAGAACTACAAAACTACAAGACTACAAACACTCATTGAGGGCTTATCATATGATGATAATAGTTTTACTTTGTAATACTCTTTATACAATCACGTATTTTTGTGAAGATTCTCATGCATCAAGGACTAAACAGTGAACTAGTCAAATCGGTGAAGGATTAGGCGGAGAAAAATGGTAGAAAGAAATGGAGTTAAATGACAAATGTGTTGAAGGAAAAACACAATTAGTGTGCCTTCATCAACAAGTAACTGATGAGGGCAGTTTAGGTATTTGTTATCTTTATGTATAATGGAAACATGTATTTGATACCCTATATAAAGGGAGTCTTTGATGAATAAGAGAACCCTAATTCTCACGTTTTATTCGTCTCCGTTTATGTGTTCTTGTTTTCTGCTTTTCCTTTTACGAAAATGTTATTTTTTTCGATTTTTGAAATGTACTGTGTTTTGATTTGACATGTTCTATTTGATATTAATGCAAGTAGACTATGAGACAAATACTTGGGAACAATTAATATACACTGGTGGATGTTCATGTAAGCAGATTACTTGTCACTTGTTCTCTTATTTTGTTACTTCTTGCTAAAGTAACACTTTAAACTAAAAGACAAAATGGACTTATATGATAAAGACTCATTTTTTGTGAACATCTCTACGAAAAAATATCGTTACTTTTGCGCTAGAATGTGTCATATTTTCACTTACAGTTATCACGTATTCACTAAAAATGTGTCACTTTTACACTTAAACCGAGCAACTTTCCTTAACCCAATGAGAGTAGGATGAGGCTCGGCGTCAAATGGCCACTCGAGAAGAAGAGCTAAATATTTCAAAGTCCGAGATTTCCAGGCTCACAAAACGCCAGATCGAATTGGAAGTCCTCTTGCTGGAGAAGGATAAGGAGAAGTAAAAAGTGTTAGCGTAGAGTGCCCGACGTTCCAATTAGATTGGATTTCATTCTACATGTATAATGATTTTATTGGAATTATATTAATAAAGGCAACTTTCTTTATCTTATGTTTTCACTTTTATTATAATTGCACGTATGATAAAGTCCTTAGAACAATTTAAACTATGGGATATGGTTGCGCATATGATGGCAATCATGGAACATGTCTCTAAGGTTTCGGTCTTAAACTTGTTCCAAGTCAATAGGCTTTTCGAGATAGGACATTGAATAGCCCGGTAAGACTTGCGCATATGATGCATGCTTGTAAGACAAGGATGATGCATTCCATTAACATCAGCGTTATGACGCGAGTGCATATATGTGGGTGCTTGTTGGAGAACAAGTTCATTGAACATGACCCGATGGAAATTCTTAACTGGAATATTTGTCTATCGAATAAGAATTCCCATATTGCAATAGTACATGATTAGTCCTTGACTTGAGGTACGATGATAGCCTTGTGCACATCGTGCAATACTTAGATTTATCTTTTGATTGTCTGACAATCGTAAAAGGGGTATTTTGGGTATTATATCGATGTGCATGGAGGTTTGTCTGTAGCCAACATAGAATTCGACA
Source organism: Phtheirospermum japonicum (assembly GCA_014905375.1). Taxonomy (NCBI): domain Eukaryota; kingdom Viridiplantae; phylum Streptophyta; class Magnoliopsida; order Lamiales; family Orobanchaceae; genus Phtheirospermum; species Phtheirospermum japonicum. The sequence goes on from BMAC01000845.1 coordinate 193,074, forward strand.
CTTGTCTATGGACAAGAGAGTATCCTGTGAATTTTCATAGTTTGTGATTCAAAGACCTTGGCCAGGGCATGATGAATATTGATTCATAAATGAATTACTTAAACTTGAAATGAATCACAGTTATTAAATCAATTGGGTTTCGACTTATAAATCCATGCCCTAGATTTAATCGGAAAAACTAGTTGTCGAAAGGATCGTACATGTATGGACTTGCAATTGAAATAGGTTTACTCGCTATTTCACCTAACACTGGGTAATCATGCTACTTGCTAGATGTTGTCATGATTTGTAGGTTCTTGAAATTAAAAAGTTAATTTCAAGAGAATTAATTAATTAGATTAATTAAATAAGATTTTCATTTAATCAAATTGTTGGATTAAATATTTAATTATATATTTGATTATGTAATTAAATCTAATTTGATTTGAAATCTCAATTAAAGGAATATATTAAATTAGTCAATTGGATTGATTAATTTAAATTCATGGGATTAATTATTTAATTGAATTAATTAATTAGTTGGATTCTAAATCCAAGTCCATGTAATTTTCTAGTAGGCCCTAATTGTAGAAGCCCACTAGAATGATTGAAGACTTTAAAATATAATTATATATATTTATATTTATATTAATTAGTTAATTAAGGTTAGACCTAATCTTAACCTAACTAATCTAATATAAATATATATAAGATATATAAGAAAGAAAGGGGAAGGCTGCAGCCTTTTTGTTATGATAACAAAAAGGAAAAGGTCACTTATCCTTTTAAAGAGGTCACATGCAGCCGTCCCATAGACCCCTTTTTTAAGTTTAAAAAAAAAAAAAAAACTAAACTGAGAACAAAAAAGGCGTCCGTCCTTCTTTTTGTGAAAAGCAGAAGAAGAAATTTAAGTTTTTCTTTTATATTTTATTTACGTCTTCGATTGTAGATGATGATTAATTGATAATTTTTCATCTACAATAATTAATCTTCAATCAATTGTTGATTGTTGGATTAATTGTTATTCCTATAATCAATTTGAAAACGGAATGATTCTACTAGCGAAGAATTTTTCCGGTGTCGCAATCAAAAGGTGGACTCGATTAGAGGGGATACGCTTGAATCTCTAAGGCGAGAAGTTTTTTGTGTTAGCCACTTAGCCAGGAATTGATTCCCTCTCAATCGTCGCTTGAAGAAATTAATCGAGAGGTATTAATTTATTTATTTTATAAGAATCAAAACTTGTATTCGATACAAAATAATAGAAAATGATGATCGTTAAAATCGCTAACGAAATCTACGGGGTTTAGTATATATATATTTGATATATATATATATTTATTTTATTTAATTAAAAATTTTAAAATCCGCCGCGTAAGCCCCGTACGATTATAGCGAACCCAATGAGAGTAGGATGAGGCTCGGCGTCAAATGGCCACTCGAGAAGAAGAGCTAAATATTTCAAAGTCTGAGATTTCCAGGCCCGCAAAACGCCAGATCGAACTGGAAGTCCTCTTGCTGGAGAAGGATAAGGAGAAGTAAAAAGTAGTGTGTGCGATGCATGACCAGGGAGTCGAGCAGGAAGTCAAGCAAGGTCTTCAAACCTTCATGAAGAGTGAGGTGGGTCAGCGATTTATATCAGCTTATAGGTCAAGGCTGATAACGATCTACCAACATACGACCACCTAATTGCAGAAGGTGGGCAGAAGGGCTAAACTGTATCTAAAGACGACCACTGAGCGAGCCAAAGAGCAGATCCATGCAGCGGGACTCAGCTTCCATGAGAAGAAGCTAGAGACAAATCTGCCTCCTTTCAGCTTCTTGCGAGGTGATCTTGATCAAGATGTTAACACCATCTGGTGGTCCCAATGTGCAGCTCAGGCATTGGTATCGGTCGGGCTTAGCGCCGAGCTCAAAGTCCCCCTGGATGAACTTGTCCCTCATTGTGCCCCTTGATGTAATTTGTATTTTGTATTCTAATTTCTTCAATGTAATGAAGTTTTATTCGCTGCACCAAATAACTTTAGTTCACTAGAATAAATCACACCTTATAAAAACTTACATCGTTTATCCTTTTAACGTCAATGCTGTCAAGCCAATCCATAAAACTTGCCATCCTTAGAGGTCCCATATAAACCATAAGATAAAAGTTGTATAAATACTTCAATCATAAAAACATCTACTTAAGCATCGCCTTACAACCATAAAACATGTTAACCATGAACTTCCCATAAGGTCAGAACACCATAATACTTACCAACCTCATAATATATCCACTTAAGCATCGCCTTATAACCCTTAACCACGCGCCCTTATAAACTCATACCACCATATTTTTGCTGACGTAACCAGCCAACTCAAAAAAACACTTTGTTGATCTATACAAGAGTCAACTTAAAATATATCATAAAATTACTACCTACCTAACACAAGGTGGTCAAAAAATCGACAACCATAACCATATTAAACCATATGTGACAAGGAAATCCACTACATATCAAACCAAGTAGAACCACATTAAATCATAACCATATCAAACCATATGTGACCAAGTAATCCACATAGCCCCCCAAGTTTAAAGTAATTTGAAGAAAATAAGACGACCAAACCATTCCAGACCAAAGAATCCAGCGACCATATAGGCATATTCAGCAAACATATTAAAATACACACATAAACCATAACCAAAAAATATGTTAATCAAACATATTTACATAGATACATAATCGAACAACCAAAGAATTTGTTAATCAAACATACATAGACACATAATCAAACAACCAAAGAATATGTTAATCAAATATATTCATGTAGACACATAATCAAACAACCAAAGAATATGTCAATCAAACATATTCACATAGACACATAATCAAACAACCAATGAATATGTTAGTCAAACATATTCATCGCAAATTGAATTAAGTGTTGATCCTCTCCTATAACCATTCAACCACATCCATCGCCGATCTATAAAAGAATCAGCCCTTAACCTTAGAAACCATACACCATCACCGACCTAATGAAAGCATCAGCCCATAACCATAAAACCATCAAACCATAAACCATCATTGACTTAATAAAAGCATCAACCCATAACCATAAAACCATCAAACCATAAACCATCGTTGACCTAATAAAAGTGTTAGCCCATAACAATAAAAATCATAAATCGTAAACCATAAACCATCACTGACCTAATGAAAGCGTCTGCCCATGACCATAAAACCATCAAAACATAAACACTAAACTAGCAAGTATTGCAATATCATAAGCATCATCCTTTATTCATCGCTGATCAAAACAAGCATCAACCCATAATTGTAAAAAGTTCGTAGTGAAACCAGAATCCATCACTGACATAAATAAGCGTCGACCCATAATTAAAAAGTATAACCATAATCCATCGCCTAAGAAGCTAGGCATAGTACTTCTTTAGATGGCAAATATTCTATCTCCTTGGTAACCCCTCTCCCTCTTTATCTTCCAACACATATGCACTCCCTTTTAATACTTTGAACACCTTAAATGGCCCCAACCAATTAGAATCCAACTTCTTTGTAGTATATATTGTATATGAAGCTTCCAAACAAAATCGCCGACCTAAAAATACCTTCTTTTCAACCTCTTATTATATGCTGCTTGAATCCTTTGCTTATACCTTTCCATGCACATTGCTGCCTTATCTCTTATTTCCGGAATTGTTTCTAAAACTCCCCTAGCCATCCATTCATTTTCTTCTTCATTAAATGCTTCCAGACGATGCGAAACCCCCTGCTATTTCTGCCTGAATGACAGCCTCTATACCATAAACCAAGCTAAAAGGTGATTCACATGTGGTAGTTCGTGGGGTCGTCCGATAGGCCCACAAAATAGAAGATAGATCCTCAAGCTAAAGTACCCCTACTTTTTCTAGTCGTAACTTAATTCCCTGCACAATAATTCAGTTAGTAACCTCAACTTGCCTATTAGCTTGGGGATGTGCTACTGAAGCAAATCATTATTTCATACCCATCGTCTTGCACCAATCCCGCATCATATGCCCATTGAATTTTGCAACATTGTCCGAGACTAACACCGGCAATACGCCATACCTTCAAAAAATACTGTTAAAATAAGATGGATTATGGTCTGTTAGGCAATATTGGTCACAGCCTCGGCCTCCACCCACTTCGTAAAGTTATCCACCGCGACCACCAAATAAAGCTTCTTGCAGGCTGTTCTTGGCAATGGCCCCACAATATCGATACCCCATTGTGCAAGTGGGTAGGGAAAGCTCATCACCATCATATCTTTTAATGGCACATAAATAATAGGTGTATGCATCTGACACTTCCTACAAGTCATAATGAGCTCGCCTGCCATCCCCTTCATTCTTAGCCAGAAAAAACCAACTCATAAGGCTATCCCAACTAATGCCATTTACGTGATCTCCACAATATCCCTCATGTATCTCCCGCAACACTTCCAGCCCCTCTTCCCGTGATAAGCACTTCATACGGCCCAAATTGCGACCTCTTATACAGATACCCATTCATCAAACAAAACTGTGTCGTCGTCCTGGTCTCTTTGGTAGACAGCTGCATATTACCGGCAACCACCTTATCGAGAATCTCCCAAATCGGCGTCCGCCAATCCTCTCCTCTACCTAATTTCGTAACCTCCTTTTCCTTTTCCAAACTAATGTGAGCTAACTCCATCAAAGTAACCGTCCTCGTGTTGCAAGTACCCAATGTCCCTGCCATATTGGCGAGCTGGTCTACCGTAATATTATCAGCTCACAATAGACGTTCCAGCCTAAACTCCTCAATCTGGGCCACTCCCTCCTTAAGCTTTCGTAAGTACTCCTGTAGTGTTCTTATCTTATGTCAAAAGACCCATCATACTGGTGAGCTACCAGCTGAGAGTCCGTGTATGCCTTTACTCGTCATACTCCTAATTCACTTGCCATCTTGATCCCTTGAAGTAGTGCCTCATATTCAATTTCATTGTTGGAGGCCTTAAACCCCATCTTGATCGCAAAATCCAAGTTTTCCCCTTTCGGACTAGTTAAAACGACTCCTAGTCCTTCTCCCGACGTCATGGTCGGTCGATCCACATGCAACAACCATTCTTTCTATTCAGATTCGTTCTTCGATGAGCGTACCATCTCTTGTAGAAAATCTTCCAACACTTGAGTCTTAATCGTTGCTCTTGGCTCATACACCATTTCATACTCACTGATCTTGATGGCCCACTTCACCAATCGCCCCGACATATTTGAATTGCTTAATACCTGTTTGAGTGCTAAATTAGTACGTACCTTGACCTTGTGACCCAGAAAGTAAGGTCGCAGCTTCCTCGTCGTGTAGATCAGTGTAAATGCATGTTAGTAGGCTTTTCGTGGTGTTGAAATAAATCAACGGGTTCATGGCTTGGTATTATCAGAAATCGATTCGATTGAAGTAATCAATGTGTTTCAAGCTTGAAAAATAAAAGGAAAAGGAAAATAAAACAAATAAAATAGCTAAACTATCCTAGGAATTGAAAGTGCAAGTTGGTAGGATGCCTCGGTCGTGTGCCTTAATTGAAAATGCAAAGTAATAATGAAAATAAGCAAGAAAATGCAATGTTTCACCGAGTACAAGCATGCATGCACAAGGTACAACTATGCATAAAAACTCAAATAAAGAAAATTGACTAAAATTGAAAGCATGAATGGATAAAGCAATGAAAATAGACGAGAAAGTTCAAAACTTTAAGGAAAATAACAAGCAACAAAGAGTAGATCTAAGATTTAAGCATGAAACAAAGCACAAAAATAAGAATCAAAATAAAGCATAGGAAAAACTCAAAATCATGACGATCAAGGACCCGATCTATAGCCTAGGTGTGTCACTTAACTAGAATCCATAGCCAATTCACATGTTTCATCATGAATTCAAGGTGCTAAGGCAAAAAGCATAAAACAAATGAAGAACAAGCATGGAAATGAAGAACAAAGCATGGAATTAAAGCATAAAACATGAAATTGAAAGGGAACTTACTTGAATTAAAGGGAAGAGTAGCAAGCTTGAATTAAATTTCATCAAAAGTAACAATCCAAAGGAGTATTTGGATTCTTCTTAGGCTTACAAACCCAAGGCCAAGCATGAAAGTAAATCTTAATCTAGAAAAGAAATTACATCAAAGCTTGAGATTGAATCTAAAAACCTAAGAGAGAGAAATTAGATCTTAAAAACTAGAGAGAGGATTTTTAATCCCAAACCCATGCTTGGGTTGGGATATTGAATTGCTTAATACCTGTTTGAGTGCTAAATTAGTACGTACCTTGACCTTGTGACCCAGAAAGTAAGGTCGCAGCTTCCTCGTCGTGTAGATCAGTGTAAACACCCTTCTCAAGTTCTGAATAGGAAGCGATACAACTCAATTCCAACATAATAGTTAAGCTCAGCTCCCCTTAGCATCCTAATGATGTAGTAGATAGGCTTTTGAACACCATTGTCTAGCCTGATTAGCACCGAACTTACCGTGACCTCCCCAACAGATATATAAAGGATTAATTCTTCACCTATCATGGGTTTGGTTAACAAGGGGATTTCAACCATGTACTCCTTGAGCTTATCAAAAGCCTCTGTTTCTTCCTTGGTCCATTCAAATTTGGACCCCTTTCTCAAAGTCCTGAAAAATTAAAAGCCTTTTTCTTCTTATCTTGATTTGAAGTGGCTTAGCCCTGCAATGCGATCTGTTAGCACCTATACACTTCTTATAGTTTAGGGATGAGGCATCTCCATGATAGCTCTCACTTTCTCCGGATTTACTTTTATACCTATCTCTGTCACCATGTATCCCAAAACCTTTGCCCGATCGGACTTCAAAAGCGCACTTCTTTGGGTTCAGCCGCATGATAAAATGCCTTAATATAGTGAAGGTCTTCCTAAAGTACCCTACATGTGATTCTTCTTTCTTGATCGTCACAAGCATATCATCCACATAGACCTCCATAGTTGACCCCAACAGTTCCTTGAACATCTTATATACTAATCTTTGATAGGTTGCCACTGCATTGTTTAACCCAGATAGCATGGAAACAAATCAATATGTACCTATTGAGGTGACAAAGCTCACCTTAGGTTGGTCCTCCTTCACCAGTGGGATTTGATGATATCCTTGTGATGCATCCATCATACTCAGCAGCTCGCATTTTGAGGTTGAGTCCACCAGTTGGTCAATGCGTGGTAACAGATAATGATCTTTCGATCATGCCTTATTTAGCTTGCAGAAATCAACACACATCCTCCATTTTCCTCGAGTTTTAGGAACCATCAAAACATTGGATAAATACTCCAGAAACTCGATCACCTGAATGTGATCGGCCTTCAACAACTGTTGTACTTCCTCTTTGATCACCTTGTCTAACTCCGCCCCAAAATATCTCCTTTTCTATCGTACAGGTCTTGCATCTGGATCTGCATTCAAGTGTTGCTGCATGACCACAGGAGATACTCCTGGTAGTTCCCAATCCCCAAAAGAAAAGATATCTCAAAATTCCCTTAATAGAGCAATCAGCTCTACCCTTACGTTCTCCGTCATCCGAGTTCCTATTCTTGTCTGACCTCTTCTAATGTAATCTCCATAAGCTTTGGAATTGGACATAATTCTCCTCCTCCCTCATCTTTTTGGAGCTAAGTATTCCTTCTTTCACATCGCCACTTCGCTCTCGCCTCCCTTCACTCATCCCCTTCCTCACTGTTATCTGGTAACATGATCGGGCGACCTATTGCTCCGTAACTACTTCGCCCACTTTGTCCTCGGCTGGGTATTTAATACTCATGTGATGAGTAGAAGTGAATGCCTAGAATTCATTGAGAGTAGGTCACCCCATTATGATATTGTAAGATGAAGCGGCCTTGATGATTAAAAACTTCAACTTCTTTTCTACCCGTAGCTCACCTATTCCCAATGATACTGGAAGCACCACTTCTCCTTCTGTGATGACCTGTGCTCTATTAAAATCATATATAGGTATTTGCACAGGTCAAATTTTTACCTTTAGATTCATCTTATCCAAGCATGTCTGGTAGAGGATATTCACCGAGCTTCCATTATCCACAAACACTCTTCCAACTTCGTACCCTGCCACCTCAGATTCAATTACGAGCGCATCATTATGCTTCACCTGCAAACCACGTCGTTCCTCTGGGTCTAAATAATCACAGGTCCTTCTGCTGGGGGTTGCCTGTTAATTACAGCGACCTCACATGGTCTTGGGCGAGGTGCATTCACATGCCGTTTCCGTGCATTGTTTGTGTCTCCATCTGTTGGTCCACCTGATATCATATTTATTCGTCTCCTATTATTTCTAGTAGCTCCCCCTTGCTTAGACCTTTTTTGTCCGTCCTTTCTTGGTCGTCCCCCCGCCCGTGCCTTCGGAAGTCCCCCTGGAGGCGGCCCTCGCATTGACTATCTTTGTTCTTGAGGCTCCTTATCTTTATACCGTACTGTTTTGCATGTAATTGTTGCATTTTTCCTCTTGTTTTTAATTAGGATTTTATGTTGATTTTAGTAGTTTTTAATCGAGTTTCGTTAGGTTTTTCGTTTGTTTTCTCGTTTTATTATTTTTCGTGTTTCTTGTTGATTTTATACTTAAAATGGTTAAATGGTCCGATTAACTTGAGGTTTCTGGTAAATCATGGTTTCTTATGGTTTAAAATCACATTTTATAGGTGAAGGCATTGAGGCCCGAAAATCGAACCGAGTCGGCATGAACCGAGCTCTCCCGCGCAAACGCCCGCCCAGTCCTGCTGAGACCCAGCGCAAGCCTGCTGAGGCCTGTTGGCAGCTGCCGAACGTCTGTCGAGGCCTATCGGCAGCTGCTGAGCGCCTGCCTAGAGCTGTCGATCGAGTGCCGAGCAGTTGAATCGACAGTGTGTTTGCCCGTCCTGCCGAGGGCTGTCGATCGAGTGACGTGCCAGTTGATCGACTGCGCGCCACGCCTACCGAGCCCCGCGCGCACTGTTGGGATTTAATGGTACCGTCGCGCAGCGGAAAACAAAAATTTTCAAATAATTGAATCGAATTCAATTGTCGACAGCCCATTTTTAAAATTTCAATTAATTCAAACAATGTTTTAAATTGCTTTATAAATGTAATAATTCGATTTTCATAAAATTGAACGAGCATGGTCGGTTTCTAATTAATATACTAAACACATACATAACAATTATATATATGTATTAATATATTAATATAAATAATTATATATTATATATATATTCATATCACATTCTCATATATATAATATATATATACTCATATTTTATATACATCTATTATATAAATAAGTACAACACACTGCATGCATATATAATACATATATATATATATTAACATACACAACACATACATTAACAAAATATATATATGTATAAACATATTGCATCACCATGCATGCTCTTATAATAATTATATATATATATATACAGTACGCATATAACACAAACCCACATACTATATATATGTATATACATTATATATATACATGCACAACATACACATGTTAATCTCATACACAGCACACACATGTATTATACATATATATTATATATATATATATATTTATATATATATTATATAATTATTAACATATATCATTACATAGCATTTTATATTATATATATATATATAAGATATATACATGTCACATACAAAGCATACATACATTATTCTCACATACTCTCACACAATATATATATCATATAAATATATATAACATACACACAGCCATAAATACCTCACGCACGGCGAAGGCGGCGTCCGGAAGGAGGTCGGCTGCGGCAAGGAGTCTCGGCGACGAGACGGCAGCAGCTCGGCGACGAAGAGGCGGCTCCGACTTGGCTGCTGCGTGGCGGACGGGGTGCAGGTAGCGATGGCGCTGCGTTCGGAGGCTACGGGCTGCTACGCTGGTAGTCCGGTGAAGACACAGCAGGCGCGCTAGCGTCGGAACGGCGGCGATCCGGGGCTACGACTTCCGGTGCGGTCAAGCGGCTGAAAACCACAACGGTATCGGCGCGACAGGCGGCGATGCGACGGACACCGGCGTGGCAGGCGGAGGTACTTGGAATCTCCGACAATAGGTGTCACACACCGAATTTCCCGACATTCTCGCGACGAAGCACTAGATACGTCGAGAGCTCGAGAACGACGGAGAAAATGAGAACCGAACCTTTCGGTGTGTCGGCGGCCGGCGGCAAGCGGCGGCGGATGCCGGATGTGAGCGGCGGTTGGGAGAAGGGTTGGTGTCTAGGGTTTTTTTTTTTCTTAATATCTTTTTCCCGTCTGTGTGTTGTCTTCTTCTTAAACCCTTCTCTTCTTTTTTGTTGTTTTTTTTTTTAATTAAAAAGGCATAAGCCCAACTTATAAGTGGGCTGGCCCAAAAAAAAAAAAAAATAATAAGACCAAGCCTTATTAAATAAAGTACAAGAACTGCCCATTAACAAAAACCAACACCTTTTAAAATATCACCAGCCCAATAACTTTAAAAAAGGGC
>BMAC01000845.1:209163-279758 GCA_014905375.1 Phtheirospermum japonicum
CAAAATGTGACCCTAAAGATAGATTTCCTCACACTTGATAATGACCTAGGTTAATCCAGCGAATATCAAAATCTTTGTGTGTCAGGTCTGACCTACCAATGTGAGACGTATAAGCTCAACTCTATCAGGTCAACGCAATCCCCAGTTAATCTGACCAATCACGTCAAACCAATAGAATCTCACATACAAATCTCCATCTAATGTCAATTAGATTACAGCTTTTCTTATGACAGCACTCCCCGCTAACACGGCATACTGCACTGCCATAAGAAGCTATCACATAATCTAACCGTTGGTAGAAGGAAAGAAAAAGAACGACGATTTGGTTTTTCTTTATAGCCTGATTTTAATTCTTAACCTTTAAGAATGAGGGATTTTAATTTTATATCTCATCCGAAATCTACTTATGATTAATTGTTGATTCTTTTCAATTTAGGATCATCATCGAACTTAGTTTTATCCAGTCATCATATGAACGATAAACTAAAACGATTCAATTGGTGATCTATTAATTTCAAATTAATTTAACAATTTAAATTAATAAATTAATCCAGCACCTATTTATCGAATTCAAATTGATTTGAAAAATCGATTATCTTATTGGGCTCTAATTGATTTTAATTTCTATAAATTAAGGATCAACTGATTTTTCTTATAGAGACTCGAGAATATTTAAGTTTTAGGATAAGACTGTCAAACAGTCGGACACGTAAGACTGTCGGAGAATCTGACACGTGATTTCCCGTGAAATTCTAAGGCCGACCAAATATTCAGCTATAAGAAATTCCCAACACAAGATAATATCCAAATCAACAACTCAACAAATTCAACATGCTCCCGAAAGCAAAAGCACATAAGCAATTAATTGATTTAAAAACCTGGCTCTGATTGAATCGAATTCAATTGTCGACGGCCCATTTCTAAAATTTCAATTAATTCAAACAATGTTTTAAATTGCTTTATAAATGTAACAATTCGATTTTTATAAAATTGAACGAGCATGGTCGGTTTCTAATTAATATACTAAACACATACATAACAATTATATATATGTATTAATATATTAATATAAAAAATTATATATTATATATATATTCATATCACATACTCATATATATAATATATATATACTCATATTTTATATACATCTATTATATAAATAAGTACAACACACTGCATGCATATATAATACATATATATATATATTAACATACACAACACATACATTAACAAAATATATATATGTATAAACATATTGCATCACCATGCATGCTCTTATAATAATTATATATATATATACAGTACGCATATAACACAAACCCACATACTATATATATGTATATACATTATATATATACATGCACAACATACACATGTTAATCTCATACACAACAAACACATGTATTATACATATATATATATATATATATATATTTTATATATTAACATATATCATACATAGCATTTATATTATATATATATATATAAGATATATACATGTCACATACAAAGCATACATACATTATTCTCACATACTCTACACAAATATATATATATAGATATATAACATACACACAGCCATAAATACCTCACGCACGGCGAAGGCGGCGTCCGGAAGGAGGTCGGCTGCGGCAAGGAGTCCCGGCGACGAGACGGCAGCAGATCGGCGACGAAGAGGCGGCTCCGACTTGGCTGCTGCGTGGCAGACGGGGTGCAAGCAGCGATGGCGCTACGTTCGGAGGCGACGGGCTGCTACGGCGGTAGTTCGGTGAAGACACAGCAGGCGCGCTAGCGTCGGAACGGCGGCGATCCGGGGCTGCGACTTCCGGTGCGGTCAAGCGGCTGAAAACCACAACGGTATCGGCGCGAACAGGCGGCGATGCGCGGACACCGGCGTGGCAGGCGGAGGTACTTGGGATCTCCGACAATAGGTGTCACACACCGAATTTCCCGACCTTCTCGCGACGAAGCACTAGATACGTCGAGAGCTCGAGAACGACGGAGAAAACGAGAACCGAACCTTTCGGTGTGTCGGCGGCCGGCGGCAAGCGGCGGCGGATGCCGGATGTGGACGGCGGTTGGGAGAAGGGTTGGTGTCTAGGGTTTTTTTTTTTTCTTAATATCTTTTTCCCGTCTGTGTGTTGTCTTCTTCTTAAACCCTTCTTTCTTTTTTGTTGTTTTTTTTTTTAATTAAAAAGGCATAAGCCCAACTTATAAGTGGGCTGGCCCAAAAAAAAAAAATAATAAACCAAGCCTTATTAAATAAAGTACAAGACTGCCCATTAACAAAACCAACCTTTTAAAATATCACCGGCCCAATAATTTAAAAAGGGCTTATTGGGCCGACCCAATTTTAAAACAAAACCCATTGGAATTAAATCATTTCTCACAAATGATACTTCGAAAAATATAACAATTATATTTTCGCGTCCAGAATAACTTTCTCGTATTTTTCTCAATTCATAATCACAATTACGAACCTTAGATTCAATCATATTGACATCTAACTTTGCTAAAATTAACAATTAATTTCTAGCTATCGTTTTCAATAATCAGGAAACACGTGGTGTGACCCTCAATGGTTCAGGTGTAAGCTAGCCGTGGGTTCACAACACATTGTGATTCGAACAACACATTGTTCTTATATGAACTCGTCCCTTAGAGTCCCTGATTAAATAAAACTCATTTTACTTAATCACTGGTCAAACCAGAACCCAACGAATTATGAGAGGCGCCTAGCAACAACGCATCATAATTCCCTAGATACAAATGAAGTGCCTGCAAGAACCTTGTGATATAGCTTATATGTACAGTACGATCCCTTCGCGATCTATGTCCCGATTGAACAAGAGGTATTGGTTCATCGAGACCTCTTTCTAGTTCAATAACTGTGTGTACGTTCTAGGTTCAAGATAATCCGTTCGTGTGTGACTTAGAGAAACACATTTCTCTAAACACCCCACTATCAGCTCTGGCCAGAGACTCCGAGGATTTATCAACCATCAGAACACACAGGACATCCATGACTTATCATGCGTCCGAATCCCCTACTACCATGCACAGACTTCCCACTAGATTCCCGACTATGTGAACGTTGCCCCTTTTGATTGGCCTCCAAAGAGACACAGAGACAGGTCACAACATAGCCTGTCCTCTAGTGAAGTCACGGTGAGGTCTGGGTCTTAAGGATTAATGTTGTACGCTATACCATAGAAATCATCTAATCGATGAGTGGGAACCACTTAGAGATTTCTAGGTGAGGGAGTTCAGTGAACTCATCTTATGAGCACCTACTTATGTATGTCGATGTCCAGACACCGTGACCGATGAGACGCGGTCCACATACACTAAGTACTAGTCTTAATGGGAAAGGCCTGTATCCTCATTATGGCGTAACCCTTTGACTAGGAACAAGTTCGGATGAGTTACATTACGTGCTGGATTATCTCACGGTTCTGCTAGACCAATCCACCGTAATAAAGTAACTTCATCAGGACCATACCTATGCAACTAGCATGGGATAAAAGATATGGAATGCCAATAAGTATAAAAGATATTATTACGAATAAAGATCGATTGTGTTACAAGAGAATGGTCCGACCACAGCCACAAGTTGGCTTGTTGGTCACCTTATTCTAACACGCACCTGCCGAGCACTGCCGATGCCTGAACCAAGCTTTTGTGCACCCCAAATATATATATTCTTAAATTAAATCTTTCAATCTTGCTCGCAAGAGTACGAGGACACTTGTAGGGTGGAAATCTCACTCGAGTCGTATCTCTCGAGGAAACAACTGTTCGGTCTTTAGATGTTTTTCTCAATTTACGAACTAGAATAAAATACATGTACATTTGGGGTTTTAAAAGATTTTGAATTGATCATTATAGCTAAAGCAATAATTGAACTAAGACTAATTAAACTAATTCTTCTACAATATACAAATAATAATTTTTTTAAAAGATTTATGCACTTATGCACGCTCAAAGACGAAAACAAATAATCATACATAGTCAACTTCGACAGGCAAGCCATACAAACACAATTATCATGCAGGAATAGCAATTAATCGCACTTAAATATATAATTATTATAAGCCAAGAATTAAAAATTACACAATTAAGCAATACAAATCACACTCAACCACCCCCCTCTCTAAAAATCCCGGCAATCTCCGGATTGCCACAAATACATCAAAAATCAAAAAGATGAAGGAAAAAAAAACCATCCCTGAAATAATATTAGTCGAGCCGCTACTCGTCAAAATGTGCAATTTGGCCTTGCTTTCATGTGCGCGAAATGAATTGTCCTAAGAAAACAAAACAAGCAAAAACAAACAAAATAACAATAATTTTGGATTTTTTATATTTTTTTTAAATAAAGCATAATAAAAATAAAGAAACAAGATTTAGAACTCGCGGGAATCATCATCCTCGGGGTTCTCGTCGACGTCCATGCTAGGTGTGGGGTATGCCGCCTCAAACCGTTCCTCGAGCTTCGAAATGCGATCTCCCATATTCTTTAAGCTCCGACGGTTTTGCTCGTGGTTTGTGTCAATCTTATCGTCGATGATTTAGAGCTTATCGAACATCTTCAATTGAAATGCTCAGTTTTCTTCGAAAAATTGGCTCCAATTGGGACTCGGTCCTGAAGTAGAACGGCGGGCTTGCTCCATATCCGTGTCGCCATCATCGTCGTCCGGTCAAGACAAAGATCCTCCTTGAGTCGAAGACCTCACTCGGGGTGCAGGGGCACGCGTCAAAGAAATTGAAATAGTCCCGAGGGGATGAAAACTGCTTTCGGCCGGATCGAACCCGAAGTGACGGGCAAGGCCAGTAATGTATGGTGCGAAGGAGAGAAGTGGCGTCTTGATTTCCGGCGTACGCTTAGTAACGTTATAGAATCCTTGCAAGATCAAGGGGTATAACCGGACTTGACGACCATCAAGAAGACACTGTAGAACGTAGAGCTCGGACTTGGTCGCGTAGGTGGGCTCGTTCTTGCATAAAATAATGTGGCCGAGGATTTTGTAGGCGACATATAGGGCATCGTCTTGAATTTTTGAACAAGGAAATTGCTTGCAATCGCCCGTATTTTCCCCAGTGATCATCCCCCAAAAAGAGGCTAAGTCGAAGCCTTGAACTCCTACCGGGTGGTCCCCTTCAGTTGGGAAACCAAATATGTTGTCAAAAATCTCCTTGTCGACATAAACATCATTCCCACCTAGCCGACACGTGAACGTCTCGTCGTTCCAGATTGCTAAAGTGGAGAAAAATTCGAGCATAAGCTCGCTAAATCCGGGAAGGTGCATTTGGGCGAAGTACCCACACCCGAGGCCATCGACATAGCAGGAAAGGTCGGTATGGTGTTCCGATCCATTCGAGGCCTCTTCCTCAAGTCCATTATCGTTCAAAATCCGATAAGTGGCGAACCCCCATTTTCTAATACTTTTAAAAACGTCCCCGTCCTTTTTTTCGTAAATTGGGAACGGTGCGCCGTATTTCCCCGAGATATCCTTTCGTTTACCCTCTCAAGACATTATCAAACAATATGAAAGTGAGCGGGAATGAAAATTCTTGAAAATTAAACTTTTTTTTTCTTTGGGGAGTTTTGTCGAACACTTGGCGTGCGTGTTCAACCAACAAAATTCTTGAAGAATTCTTGCACCAACAACTTCCCAACACAACCAAACAATGATAATAATAGTCCCAAGAGAGTTTCAAGCGAAGTACCTCAAAGATAGTAGCTCGAATTTCGCCCATTTCTGGAAAATTACTCCAAGCCCTACGTAGCCCGTGTTGGAGAATTGACTTGTATGCAAGATAATGGATGGATTTTTTGGGTATGTGGTTGAGTTTTGTGGGTGAAGTGTATGGATTTCTGGAATTTTTGAAAGAAAAGAAAATTTTTGAGGAACAAGGAGAAGGTGAAGAAGGACGGGAGAAATTTTGGGTTGTATGTTGAGAAAGGGGGGAAAGTGAGAAAAAGGGAAGGGTAGGGCTGTTTTAAAACATATTTTTTGGTCATTCCCGCGGGTTAAAATGTATATGGGTCGGGTCGGTCGGGCAAAATCCGGTTTTAAACGCGTTCTGGGCCAGTCCAGGTTTTGCGTTGACGCTGCATCGACCGACGCGAGCTTAATCGATGTGACAGAGGCTGTTTCTCGACAGTTGCATCGACGCCGCGTCGATTGACGCGAGTAGCCTCGGCTTCGACGCGGGTGGAATTCTGGGTCGATTTTTCTTCGCTCGTTTGATCAATTCTCCTCGTTCGAGTCCTTCCATCTGTTCTAAACAAATAAAAATCAAAAAGAAAAATTAAATAAAATGAAAATAAGGTACAAAAGGATACAAAAAGCTCAGGTTGCCTCCCGAGAAGCGTAAATTTTTAACGTCGCTTGCTCGATGCTATTTTGTTCGTTTAATTCCAACCGTACGGTGGATCTCCAAACTCCACCGACTTGTTAACGCGAGTCTTCTTTCGCTTGTCATAACAAGGTTTCAACCTATGCTTGTTGTCACGCCCCATTTTCGATAAGTGTAAAATTTGATTTTTCATAAACAAAAATTCCAAAATTAAGGGCGTGAGTTTTAAATAAATCACAATCACAATAAATTTGAGCGGAAGCGTAATTAAAAACTTAAAATTTTATTTAAAATAAGAGATTCTCTTGATAATTCAAAATAGCATTAACTCGACTGTTCACGGAAACACAAGTCTCAATCTTGTTTTTAAACTTGACAAAAACTAAAGATACCAATCCATAGAGAAGAAAATAAAATAGCATTGAAAATAACATCTTCGCATCCACCGCCTCGTACCACGTTCAACTCCTCAACCTAAAATACTTGATAAAAAGGGTGTTTGCTTTCAACTCGCTCAGTGGGGATTTGTTTGTCAATATTAAACACAAATCATACAAACCATAAATGAATAGATACAACACACTGTCAGTCGTTCATAGATGTTGGCCAACCATAGATTTAGCTCGAAAGCTACTGTTGTTTTAGCCCGAAAGCTACTGTTGTTTTAGCCCGAAAGCTACTATGGAATGTTGCATTAAGACATAGATAATTCATACAATCGCATTTAACATAGACAAACATAGAACACGTTCGGCAATGTTAAGAAGAAATCATATAAATCATAAATGAATGGCTACAACACACTATCATTGTTTTAGCTCGAAAGATACTATGGAATGTTGCATTGAGACATAGATAATTCATATAATTGCATTTAACATAGACAAACATAGTTTTGAAAAGGTTTAGAATCACCCACCTTTGAATGCGTTTCGTGGAAAATTGAATGTAGATGCTCGTGCTTGAAAATCTTAGTTTTGAGGACTCTCGTTTCCTACATTGAATATAATAGCTTAACTTAGAACATGGATTTAAAAATTAATTTGGAATATTTGAAAAGATAGTGAATTCGTAACCTTGATTCGAACGCCCGGCCATGGAATTTTAAATAAAACGGTAGATATAGATGTTTTTGTAAGGTTCTTGAAATTGTAGGGGTAGAAATAAGATAACTTGAAAGTCTTGTGGGCTGGAGTGGAGTTCTTGACAAGTTTTGGGGTTGAACTTGGGCTTTGGTTAAATCTGGGGACTCAATCGAACTATTTGAAGGCTTGTGGGGGTCAATTGAAAATCTTGAAAAGTTGCTGGGTATAACAAGGTATTATTGGCCCTAATTTCATTTCCCGTGTCTTTCCCCTTCATTTCTCCTCTTTCTCTTTCCCCAAAACCATAAAAATCGGCCAGCAAGCTCCTCTCCCGTCGTTAATCGTCGCCGGCAACTGAACGGGCTAATAAGCCGGCGACGTCTTCCAGCGAAAACACCACGCTTCGGGTCCAGGTATGACCAGATGATGCAAGGTCCTCACTGCCTCCTCCGAAACAGGATCGGCCAGCTCTTTCTCCCTCGACCGTTGGCGGCAGCGGTGGTGGCATTTCGCAGCGGCGGAGGCGAGGGGCCCAGCGGCTGTGGCGGAGACAAGTCGGTGGATTCCCGCAACGGCTGCAGATGTAGAGTCGGCAGTGACGGAGGTGTATGGACATCTACGGCGGCCGACTGAGATGGTGATGGCGACTTGATTGGGTGGTTGTTGTTGGCCGGCAGTGGTTTGGGGGTGGCGATGGATGATGTGGGTTTTGGGTTGGTTTCGGTTGGTTTGGTTTTTCGGCCTGGAGTGGTGGTGATGACTTTGGCAGGGTGAAGCGACTCGGCTGGTTCCTTGTGGGGCCGCTCGGTGATGGTTCTCCTACGTCGACGGCCCGACGAACTAGAAGTCGGCGATGGCAACTTGGGGTCGTGGGTTTGCTGGCTAGTTCTCGATGACCGAAGGTATAGGGGGTGGCGATCCGGCTACAGTTTCAGACCAACTGGAATCAATGGCGACTGTTTGAGGTAGATATTTCGAGAGTGGATGGCGATGGTGGCTACGTTGGTGAATGGAGGCAGCCAATTGGTGAACTGGGCCTGGGAATTCATCGGTTTTGTGATTTTGGTAATGTTGGCAATTGTGAGGATAGGGATTTGCTTGCGGCCGATAAATTTGTGAATGTTGGATGAAAATTGGGATTTGTTTAAATACCAAGCATGGGATTAAGTTTTTGGAAAGTTAGGGTGTGGTTTGGTGGACCCGGTTTGTCGTTTGGCTCATTTTTAAAGTCCGTAAAGAGTCGACCCAATGACGACTTACATTTTAAATAAAAGTTTTTCGTGAACGACCCAATAGTATTTTAAATTTTTAAAAATAACTATAATATAAATAAATTATAATAATTTTAGAAATTGAAATTATTTTAAAACTAAAATCTATTAATTTGATTATAATATAATTTTAAAATAAGTTAAGATAATTTATATAGAGTACAACTACAATATAATAGTCTTTAAAATATATTTAACAATCACACTAGAAATTTCATTAAATAGAAATCCTTAAATCAATTAAATAAATCATAGTAGTTTTTTAGAAGTCGAAATATATATATATATAAAATTTATTTGGTAACCGAATTGTTAATTCGATTAAATAGAATTTGTAGATTATTTGAAACTAAAATTAGAAGTCCGTTTATGGTGACGAGCTTGGGGCTAGAATTATATATTTTGAAGTATAAATAAAAATAAAAATAAAAAATATGTTTTTGATGCATGTTTTTTTTTTTGAATTTGAGCTTTAGTAAAAATAAAAATAATATAATTGAAAATAATTCAATTGCATTTGAATAGTAGGCTTAGTGTATTTGTAACAATAGAATTCAAAAAAAATATTGGGCTCAACATAAAAGAAATAAAAACTTGGGCGTTACACTTGTGAACTTGAAAGGATGAACTTCCGACCTCATCATACAACGTGGCTACTCCATACTCGTTCAATTCTTTTATCGAAAACGGTCCGCTCCATGCAGCTCCAAAATCATCTGGGTCATATTTACTTTTATGATTATACAGCACTAACTCTCCAACCTCATACTGCAAGTTTTTAATTTCCCTTGAGCGAACCTCCTTCGATTCCTTCTTTTTCGGTATCTAAGTGCTGTTGAACGCCTCGCCCTTGTTCTTTGTACGTGAAAATTTTTGATGGGGTCGAGGGAGTCATACATTGAACAAATTATTGGTGGCTTCAACTCCACATCTAATTCATCTTGAAATTCTTCAATAATATCGCTCATGTCAATACCTAATAACTCTATCAATTCTTCTCCACTCAATTGCTTCTCATCGTTAAACTCATCAACCTCCTCATCGAAGTCATCCTTTTGAGTATCCTCCTCCTCCACCCAAAATTCGGCATCGTCCCTGTCATCTAATTCGTTTACAAACACGACTCCCATAAGCTCGTGAATGCATGATGTAACGGGATCAACAAATGAACAGTCATCTATCATGGCAGGGGTAGGAGTATTTTGAATATCCTTAAGAGAAAACGTCACTATTTCGCCCAAAACGGTCATGGTCATCCTCCCTTTGTGAACATCAATTAGCGTATGGGAAGTAGACATAAACAGGAGCCCCAGTAAAATGGTATGCTCCGAGCTTGCGGTTGGCACTTCACCAACATCCAGAACCATAAAATCAACCGGGATTACGAGCTCTCCAACATGTACTAAAACATCCTCAACTATTCCCAAGGTTCGTCGGGTTGAGCGAGCGGCCAATTGTAGGCGCATGGTTTTCGGCTTTAGTGGTCCAAGATCAAACGCTTGATAAAGTGAATATGGCTGTAAATTTATTCCTGCTCCAAGATCTAACATTCCTATTGCCTTTTGTCCATTAGCCAACGAAATGGTGATGCAGAAACTTCCAGGATCGCATTCCTTGGGTGGCAATGGCTTCTTAAAAATCGCGCTAACTTCCTTCGGCAATGTTACGTATTGATCCATCACTAAGCGTCTCTCTTTCGAAGCAAGTTCTTTGAAAAATTTAACATAAGCGGCATTGTTTTGATTACCTCCAAAAGTGGTAGGGTTATATTGACATTTTTCAAGAGGTTGTATAGTTCCATGAATCTCTTGTTCTCTTTTGCTGGACGCAAACGGCTTGGAAAAGGAACAACATCTTTAATTGGTGTCGCCAATTGCTTCGGTGGTGATTGTTTAAGAATGTCGTCATTGCCATGTGAGTTCTTTTGGAGTTCTTTCCACTACGAAGGACATGAACTGTCGATGCCTGTCCTGCTTGGCTTGGAAGTTTACATTTTTCGTCTGAGAGTTTGGCTAAGTGAGTTGATAATTGACCTATTACTACTTCTAGTTTCCTCTGCCCAGCTGTATTCTCAGATATAGCCCTTTTCATGTCATTGATTTCGTTTTTAACCTCAGCGAGTCCATCTCGATTTTTAAGAGTCTCGGCCACTTGATTCTGCTGCCAAACCAATAGTTGATCCGTTGGCTGAAATGTCGTAGGCACCTGCCCTTGCGTATTATTTTGTGTAGGCGGCAATGGTGCTTGAGCATATTGTGGTGGAGGATATTGCGGGTCAGGTGACATATAATTCGGACTTCCTGGGCCCCACTTGAAGAGAGGATTATCACGTTGCGGAGTGTACTTCTTTTGGTTCGAATAATTCTGAATTGCGTTAACGTCTTCTTGCTGCACTATGTTGTTTGGACAGTTATCTGCTAAATGCTGAGGGGATTCGTACTGGTTACATGGTGCGGCCATCTTCTGAGTAGCGGTCTTGCTCACTCACTCGGCCTTCCAAGCAGCTAATTTCTCGTCAAATATCTCCTCACATTTCGCCTTGACTAACTTGCCGTCATCTAAATCAGGATCGGGAATGAAAATCTCATTGACCTTCACTTTACGAGGCCGAAGGTTGGTTTGTCTAGATTTTTTGCTTTGCTTCTCCAACACCCATCTCGCCTCGGTGGCTGTCAAATCTCCAAAATCTCCTCCTGCTGCTATCTCTACCTCTCGTTTCCCATGGTCCAATAATCCATCGAAGAAAAACTGGTTGGTCATCTCCGGAGAATAGTTGTGGTGGGGGCAAGCTTGCAAAAGCGTCTTGTAACGCTCCCACGTTCCATGAAATATCTCTCCATCCAACTGTTCAAAGGTGGCAATTTGCCTCCGAAGATGCCCCGTAGTTTGGGCCGACTAGTACTGGTTTAAAAACTTCTCGCTGATCATATCCCAGTCAGTCAACGAGCCAGGCTATAAGGATAGTAGCCATGACTTCGCCCTGTCCTTCATGCTGTACGGGAAACAAATCATTTGTACCTCCTCTTGGTTAAGGCCATGAACAACAAATCTTCCAACCTCATCAACAAAATAGTTCAAAAATGCCAAGGGATCTTCATGAGCACCTCCGTGAAAAGTCGGGAGTAAATTAAGTTGGTGCGGTTTGATCTCCACTTCCCTTGCGGTTTGTCCGAGCACAATTGCTGACCTAAAAGGTACAACCTTTGGTCGCACCAAATTGCACTGTCTAGGTGCTCGATCTCCCCTTGGTTCCCTAACTCATTCATTAGCTCTCTTGTAGTGGTCGTCATATGCGTAATGGTTCTCGCGCTCGAATCTTCTTCCCAAATTGTTTTGCTCGTAACCATGATCTTGATTTGCCAACCAATCATTCACGTGCCTTTGATTATTAGCATACGCATTATGTTGCAGAAAATCGTCGTTCCTAATTGCCATGTTCTCGATGTTGTGTTGGAGAATAGCATTGTTGTTCATCTCTTCGTTTGGCCTCATATTCGCCATGTTGGGTTGGTGATTGATCACGTTGTGCTGCCGGTTAATTCCTTTGTTTTGTCCCGCATTCTCCACGTTTTGCTGATAATTAGCCCAATAAGCTTGAGGTAGTGGTTGTCCTTTAAAACGATTGGCTCACTCCCATACCCATTTCGAATTGGGCATGGTGGTGATCTTGGTGGTGAATCGCCATTTCGAATCGAATGTGCTCCTAACATTGTGTTGGGAACTTGGTCGCAAATAAAATCAGTTGCTGCTGACGAATCGTTCTCGGGAATAAAAACTGGTTTTGGTCTTGGTGGATTTGGACGGTGGATGTTGTCAATGAAAGGTGCAAGGTCGCGTTGAAGTGATCGCCTTCCTTGCATAAACTCAAAAAATACATCAACGTACCAAATGGCAAAGACCAAGTGCGAAAATAAAAATAAGAAACAAAAATAAAAGTCAAAAGAAACTAATAAGTCAAAAAGAAAATAAAATAAAAAACATCTTAAATTCCTACTCGTTGCTTCCCCGGCAACGACACCAAAATTTTGAACCAAACTTTCGTGCACCCCAATTATAGATATTTAAATTGAAACACTTAAGTTTGCTCGCAAGAGTACGAGGAACTTGTAGGGTGATGAGTTTGACTCGAGTCGTATCTCTCGAGGAAACAACTATTCGGTCTTTCGGATGTTTTTCTCAATTTACGAACTAAAATAAAATACATGTACATTTGGGGTTTTAAAAGACTTTGAATTGATCATTATAGCTAAACCAATAATTAAACTAAGGATGATTAAACTAATTATTCTAAACTATATTATCAACTACGAACAATAATTAAACTATCAAGAAAACGCAACCATGAATTAAACCTAATTAACGAATCTAAGAGCATGAACATAAGAAATTACCACTAAGCAATGTATCATATGAATCTAAGAACGGACAACTAAACATTAATCAATCGCATAAATAAACTAAAGTAATCCAATATCCAATATCCAAGCATGAAACGATTAAACTAATTATTAAAACTAGAATTAACTAAGAAATTAACTAAGCAATTAATTACGAAATTAACTAAGAGTTTAGAGTACTTATTGTAACTAATAAAAGCAATGAAAAGCTCTAGATATTCCGGAGTTGCACGTCGATCTTCGGCGAAGATTGAATCCCGAACGCGAGTTCGATGTTTCGGACGCGTTGTTCTTCGATCCTTGATCTCTGTCTTCAAATCTCGTTATGAGATGTGGAATTATGTTTATTATAAGATAAAATACCCTAGGAGGTCGTGTGTCTTCTGAAAATCCAAAATATGGAGGGTATTTTTAGATATAACAAGTCTTGGCGTGCACGAAACCCTAAAATCGAAAAACTGGGCCGTCGCGTCGATGCTGCGTCGACCGATGCAGGCTGGGTCTCAGCAACGACGCGGTATGGGTGTGCGCATCGGTTGGGCGGGTGTGTTGACTGACGCGTACTTGGATCGACGCTTCAGAAATTTGCGTCGACCTTGCATCGACTGATGCCTCTTCAATTGACGCTTCAGAATGTTGTGTCAGCAGTGCGTTGGCTCCGCGTCAATCGTCGTGGATCATGGCTCGCGTCGACGGAGCATCGACACTTGCATCGATCGACGCGACAGAGCGTCTGTCTCTTTTTCTCGATCTTTTTGCTAATCATTCACCGGAAAGCTCGTTCTCCATTTCTTGATCATCAACCTCATCTAATTACGCGCTGAACTCTTCAGGTTACTTAGCTGTAAGGTGAAAAATAATGAAATATCACCTATTTGCATCAATTACGATTAAAATACGGTAAAATAAGCTGGAACTATAAAAGTACAGAATTATGCTTAAATCATCCAACTTATACCGAAAACAAATAGAAAAACGAACTAAAAAGCTAATAAAATAAGGACAAATCTACGTAAATTAGGTGGCCTCGTTTTTGCACAAAATGATGTGACCGAGGATCTTGTAGGCGAAGTAGAGGGCTTCGTCTTGAATCTTTGTGCAATGGAATCGCTTGCTAATGCCCGTGTTTCCCCCGGTTATCATCCCCCAAAAAGAGGCTAAATCGAAGCCTTGAACGCCCACCGGGTGGTCCCCTTCGGTCGGGAAACCAAAGATGTTGCCAAAAATCTCCTCGTTCACAAACACGTTGTTCTCACCTAGCCTACATGTGAACGTCTCATCGTTCCGGATTTCCAAAGTAGTGAAAAACTCGAGCATAAGCTCGCTAAATCCGGGGAGGTGCATTTGGGCGAAGTACCCACACCCGAGGCCATCGACATAACGGGAAAGGTCGATGTGGTGTTCCGAGCCATTCGAGGCCTCCTCCTCAATTCCATTGTCGTTTAAAGTCCGATGGGTCGCAAACCCCCATCTTCAAATATTTTTAAAAGTGTTCCCTTCCTTTTTGTCGTAGATAGGGAACGGTTCTCCGTATTTCCCCGAAATATCCTTGCGTTTTCCCGCTCGAGACATTATCAATCAATAAGATATTGAACGGGAATGAAAATCCTTGAAAAATAAACCCTTTGCTTCTTTGGGGAATTTTGTCGAACACTTGGCGTGCGTGTTCAACCAAAAAAATACTTGAGTAATTCTTGCGCCAAAGCTATCCCAACAAAACTAAACAACGATATAATACTCCCAAGAGAGTTTTAAGCGAAGTACCTCGTCAAGTGTATCTCGAATTAGCTTGTTACCGGAAAATTTCCCCAAAACTTACGTAGCCCGTTTTGGAGAATCGCTTGAACGTGAGATGAATGGAGTTCGAATTTTTGGGCAATGTAGCATGTGGAGGTGAATTGTTGTGAATTGGTTGCAAGAATTTGAAGAAAAGTAAATTTGTGGAAATAGAAGGAAGAAGTTGAAGTTGTAAATTGAAAAGTGAAGGAAAAGAGGGGGTTAGGGCAATTTTATGCTAATTTTCTGGGATTGGCCGTGGGTCAATACGTGAACGGGTCAGGTTGGTGGGTTTAAATCTGGTTTAAAACACTTTTGGGCCGGGTACAGGATTCGCGTCGATGCTGCGTCGATCGACGCGAGCCCAATCGATGCTACAGAGAGCGATTTCTCGGCAGGTGCGTCGATGCGGGCGGAATTCTGGGTCGATTTTTCCTTCGCTTGTTTTATCAATCCACCTCATTCGAGTCCTTCTATCTATTCTAAAAAAATAAAAACCAAAATAAAATATGAAATAAACTGAAAATAAAATACAAAAGGATACAAAAATGCTCGGTTTGCCTTCCGAGAAGCGCAAATTTTAACGTTGCTTGCTCGACGTTATCTCGTTCGTTTAATTCCAACCGTGTGGTGGATCTCTTAACTCCACAAACTCGTGATTGATATTCTTCTTTATTTCATCATGATAAGGCCTCAGTCTATGCTTGTGAATTTGAAAGAATGATTTTTCGACCTCATCATATAACGTTGCTACTCCATACTCGTCTAATTCTTTTATTAAGAATGGTCCGCCCCATGCAGCTCCAAAATCAGCTGGGTCATACTTACGTTCATGATTATACAGTACTAATTCCCCAACCTCATACTGTAAGTTTTTTACTTTCTTAGCGCGAGCCTCTTTTGATTTCTTCTTATTCCTCGTCCAATCGTTGAGATATGCCTCGCCCTTGTTCTTTGTGAGTGAAATTTTTTCGTTAGGGTCGAGGAAATCATACCTCAAGTGATTTATTGGTGGATTCAACTCCACCCTTTGCTCGAATTTATTTTCTTTGTTCTCCACATCTAAATTATCTAGACATTCTTCTACAATATCGCGTATGTCAATACCTAGTAACTCGATCAAGTCCTCCCCACTTAAGTGCATCTGGTCCTCAAACTCGTCGTACTCCTTGCTTGAATCAACTCGTGTATCCCCTCCCTCGATAGAAAATTCGGCGGCGTCCCCATCGCTTAATTTGTTCAAAGTTGCGATTCCTCTTAACTCGTGGACGCAAGATGTAATGGGGTCAACGAATGAACAATCATCGTGCAAGGCAGGGGAGGGAGTGTTTTGAATATCTTTTAGAGAAAACGTCACTTTTTCACCCAAAACGGTCATTGTCATCCTCCCTTTTTGAACATCAATTAAAGTATGTGAGGTAGACATAAACGGGCGCCCCAATAAAATGGTATGCTCTGTGCTCTCAGTCGGTACTTCAAAATCAACCGAAATTACGAGCTCTCCAAATTGTACTAAAACATCCTCAACTATCCCCATGGGTAGTCGGATTGAGCGATCGGCCAATTGTAGTCTCATGGTTGTCGAATTTAGTGGTCCAAGATCAAACTCTTGATAAAGCGAATGCAGCATTAGATTTACTCCTGCTCCAAGATCCAACATTCATATTGCTTGTTGTCCATTAGCCAATGAAATAGTGATGCAGAAACTTACAGGATCGCATTACTTGGGTCGTAATGGCCTCTTAAAAACCGCGCTAACTTCTTTCGGCAATGTTACGTATTGATTCGTCGCCAAACGTCTCTCTCTCGAGGCAAGTTCCTTAAAGAATTTAACATAGGCGGGAATTATTTTGATTACCTCCAAAAGTGGTAGGTTGATATTGACATTCTTCAAGAGGTTGTATAGCTCCATGAACCTCTTGTTCTCTTTCGCTGGACGCAACCGGCTCGGAAAAGGAACATCAACCTTAATTTGCATCGTTATTTGCTTCGGCAATGATGGTTCATCTTCGCCAAGGGTGTTTTTCGGAATCGCCCCTTGAATGGATCCAGGAACATATCTATTGGTGGATTTATGTAGCTTGTCTACTGGTTTAAAAACAATTTCCTCATCCTGGTCCACTATGCCATTGTCGATCTTCTTCCCACTGCGAAGGACATGAATCGCCGATGCTTGCTCTGCCTGACCTGGGAGCTTGTCCTTCTTCTTATTTGACCTCGCAATGTCAGCCGCTAGTTG
The DNA here is from genome assembly GCA_014905375.1 of Phtheirospermum japonicum. Lineage (NCBI taxonomy): Eukaryota > Viridiplantae > Streptophyta > Magnoliopsida > Lamiales > Orobanchaceae > Phtheirospermum > Phtheirospermum japonicum. The sequence continues at coordinate 226,295 of BMAC01000845.1, forward strand.
TCCCATAGTTCTATCCATCCTTTCCATGTTTTTACATAGATCATGCACTATTCCAGAAAGATGGTCAATTCCGTTTACCTTCTTTGAGAGTTCATCTATCTTTGCGTTCACCTTTGTAAGTCCCTCTCTATTGCTGATTATCTCGGCCACTTGATTTTGCTGCCAAACCAACAGTTGATCATTTGGTTGAGCTGTATTAGACACCTGCCCTAGCGTATGAAAATTATTTTGTGGCGGTGGTGCTTGCGAATGTGGTGGCGGGTACTGCGGATCGGGTGGCATGTAATTAGGACTTCCTGGGCCCCATTTGAAAATAGGATTCTCATGTTATGAGTTGTACTTCTTTTGGTTTGAATAATTCTGAATTGCGTTAACGTCTTCTTGCTGCACTATGTTGTTTGGACACTCATCTGCTAAATGCTGAAGGGATCCGCACTGGTTGCATGTTGCAGTATTCTTATGTGTAGCGGCCTTGCTTGCCCGCTCGGCTTTCCCAGCAGCTAATTTTTCGTCAAATATCTCTGCACACTTTGCCTTGACTAACTTGTCGTCATCTAAATCAGGATTGGGAATGGAAATCTCATTAACCTTCATTTTACGAGGCCGAGAGTTGGTTTGTCTAGATTTTTCGCTTTGCTTCTCCAACACTCATCTCGCCTCGGTGGCTGTCAAATCTCCAAAATCTCCTCCTGACGCTATCTCTACTTCTCGTTTCCCATGATCTAATAATCCATCGAAGAAAAATTGGTTAGTCATCTCCGGAGAGTAGTTGTGGTGGGGGCAAGCTTGCAAAAATGTTTTGTAACGCTCCCATGCTTCATGAAATAGCTCTCCCTCCAACTGTTAAAAGGTAGCAGTTTGCCTCCAAAGATGTCTCGTAGTTTGGGCCGAATAGTATTGATTTAAGAATTTCTCTCTGATCATATCCCAGTCAGTCAACGAACTCGGTTCTAGTGATAGTAACCATGACTTTGCCTTGTCCTTCATGTTTTACCGGAAACAAATCATTTGTACCTCTTCTTGATTAAGGCCGTTAACTACAAATTGGCCAACTTCATCAACAAAATAGTTCAAGAATGCCAAGGGGTCTTCATGGGCACTTCCGTGAAAAGTCATGAGTAAATTAAGTTTGTGCGGTTTGATCTCCACTTCTCTCGCGGTAGGTCCAAGAACAATAGCGGACCTAAAGGGTACAACCTTTGGACGCGCCAAAGCGCGCTGTCTAGGTGCTCGATCTCCCCTTGGTTTCCTAACTCGGTCATTAGCTCTCTCGTAGTGGTTATCATATGCATTTCTTTCGTAATCGTTGTCGCGCTCGTATCACCTTTCAAATTTGTCTTGTTCGTAGCCATGGTTTTGATTCGCCAACCAAGCATTTACGTGCCTTTGATTGTTAGCATATGCGTTGTGCTGCAGAAGATCCTCATCCCTAAATGCCACGTTCTCGATGTTTCGTTGACGATTGAGATCGTCGTTCCTTTCTTCGTTTTGCCTCATATATGTCATGTTGGGTTGGTGATTGACTACGTTGTGCAAATAGTTAACTCCTTCGCCTCTCCCCGCATCTTGTCTTGCATTCTCCACGTTTTGCTGATAATTATCCCAATAGGCTCGGGGTTGTGGTTGTCCTTGCAAAACGATTGGTTCACTACCATACACGTTTCTAATGGGACGTGGTGGTGATCGTGGTGGAGAATCGCCATTTCGAATCGAATGTGCTCCCAACATTGTGTCGGGAATTTGGTCGCAAACAAAATCCGTCGCTGCTAAGGAATCGTTCTCGGGAATAAAAAGGGGTCTTGGTCTTGGTGGGTTTGAACGGTGGATGTTGTCAATGAATGGTGCAAGATCACGTTAAAGGGATCGCCTTCCTTGCATCAACTCAACAACACATCAACGTACCAAATCGCAAAGACCAAGTGCGAAAATAAAAATAAAGAAACTAATAAGTCAAAAAGAAAATAAAACGAAAAACATCTTATATTCCTACTCGTTGCTTCCCCGGCAACGGCGCCAAAATTTTGAACCAAGCTTTTGTGCACCCCAAATATATATATTCTTAGATTAAATCTTTCAAGCTTGCTCGCAAGAGTACGAGGACACTTGTAGGGTGGAAAGCTGACTCGAGTCGTATCTCTCGAGGAAATAACTATTCAGTCTTTAGATGTTTTTCTCAATTTACGAACTAGAATAAAATACATGTACATTTGGGGTTTTAAAAGATTTTGAATTGATCATTATAGCTAAAGCAATAATTGAACTAAGACTAATTAAACTAATTATTCTAAACTAAATTATCAACTAAGAGTAATAATTAAACTATTCGAACTTAAGAACTAAGAAGTAAACATCGAATCTAAGAACATGAATTTAATTAACTATCACGACACAATTATATCATAAGAAACTAAAAACGAATAACTAAGCATAAATCGAATTGCATAAATAAACTAAATTAATTCAATATCCAAGTATGAAACGATTAAATAACTAAACTAGTTTTAGAATTAACTAAGAATTTAACTATCAAATTAACTAAGAGTATAGAGTACTTATTGTAACTAGTGAAAGCAATGAAAATCTCCAGCTATTCCGGAGTTAAACGTTGATCTTAGGCGAAGATTGAATCCGGAACGTGAAATCGAAGCCTCGGACTCGTTGTTCTTCGATCCTCGATCTTGGTCTTCAAATCTTGTTATAAGATGTGTAATTACGTTTATTCTAAGCCCAAAAACCCTGGGATGTCGTGTGTCTCTCAAAAATCCGAAATATGAAGGGTATTTATAGATATAGCATGTCTTGGCGCACAAGAAACCCTAAAAATGCATTTCTAGGCAGCCACGTTGACGTCGAGTCGATCGACGCATGCTGGCTCTCGGCGTCGACTGGGCGTGGGTGTGGGCGTCGACTGACACGGTCTTGAATCGACGCTTCAGAAGGTTGCGTCGACCTTGCGCGACCGACGGACTCTTGGATCGACGCAACTGCAAGTTGCGTCGGCTTGGCGTCGACAGAGCGTGCAGGGGTCTGCGTCGACGCTTGCGTCGATCGACGCTACTGAGGCCTGTCTCATTTTCTCGATCTTTTTGCTACTCATTCACCAGAAAAGCTCGTTCTCCAATTTTGATCATCGAACTTCATCTATTAACGCGCTGAACTCTTTAAGCTACTTAGCTGTAAGGTGAAACACAACAAAATATCACCTAATTGCATCAATTATGATCAAAATACGGTAAAATAAGCTGGAACTATAAAAATACGAAATTAAGCTTAAATCGTCCAACTTATACCAAAAAAAATTAGAAAAATGTACTAAAATACTAATAAAAATAAGGACAAATCTACTCCAATCAACGCCTGCACGCCACAGCTGCCGAGAGCGCCCGGCCATGCCCGCACATGCCTGCCGATAGTGCCGAGCCAGCTCGCCCAGCTCCGAGCCATCTCGCCCAACACCCGAGCCCAACCGAGCCAATTCGACCCAAATGGTCTTATATGACCATTTTGGGTCAAATTTGGTCAAATATAGGAAGTCCAAGCTTATAAATGATAATTGAACAATTTACCCCTAATTACCTTGTATAAATAGAACCTTACTCTCATTTTGTAAAAACACCTCCTCCCAACCCAAGCTTGGGTTTGGGGTAATTTTCTCTCTCTAGATTTAGTTTTCAAGATTTGCCTTGGGTTTTTAAGCTCAAGAAGGATTCAAGTACTCCCTTGGATTTTTAATTCCTTGCAATTTAAATCAAGCTTTTGGATTCTCCATTTAATTCTAGTAAGCTTTCTTTTAATTTCATGCTTTGTTCTTCATTTATTTTATGCTTTTTGCCTTAGCTATTAGAATTGTTGCTTGATCTTGTGAATTGGCTATGGAATATAGTTGAGTGACACATCTAGATCGTAGATCATGTCCTTGATTTGTTTAATTTCAAGTAATTTCATATGTTTCATGCATTTTCTTCATTTTATGCTTTTTGTTTTAGCACCTTGATTTCATGTTAGATCTTACGAATTGGCTATGGAATCAAGATGAGTGACACGTCTAGATCATAGATCGGGTCTTGGATCGTCTTGATTTTGAGTTTTTCATATGCTTTATTTTAAATCTTATTTTTTTGCCTTGTTTCATGCTTAAATCCTAGATCTACTCTTTGTTGCTTGTTATTTTCCTTAAAGTTTGAAACTTTCATGTCAACATTTCTCGCTCTTTATATCCATGCTTTCAATTTTTGCTTATTTGCATTATTTAGGCATTTATGCATAGTTGTACCTTGTGCTTGCATGTTTGTACTTGGTGAAACATTGCATTTTCTTGCTTGTTTTCATTATTGCTTTGCATTTTCTATTTGAGGCATACGACGAGGCATCCGACCAACATGTAATTTCAATTCCTAGATTATTTTAGTTAGTTTAATTGCTTTATTTTCATTTCCCTTTACTTTTCAAAGCTTGAAACGCATTGAATACTTCAATTTAATCGAATTCCGATAATACCAAGCCATGAACCCGTTGATATATTTCAATACCACTAAAAATCTTCTAACAAAATGGCGTCATTGCCAGGGATCTAACAAAATGGCGCCGTTACGACTCGTCTTGGTTAAGGCTTTCGATTTGCTTGTAGTTTCATTGTGTTTTTAGCTTTCTTTTGTTTTTGACGTTTTTTTGTTTAGTATGCAAGATGCTTATAACTATGGTGGATACATTCCCAACATGGGAGGGCACGGTGAAAACCATGTTGGGAATGAGATGTTGTATAATGGGTATGGCAACATGGGAGGGCGTGGTGCAAACCACGTTGCCAATGGTTGATTCGGCTATGGTCAACCCAACATGGGAGGGCATGGTGCAAACCATGTTGGGTCAAGCGACTTCATGGGTTCAAACGGTCCGTATGGAGGTTACGGGGCCCCTACTCCTCAAATTCCGAACATGTATGATGGAGGCTTCGTTAATCGAAATGGGATCGTTAGTAACCAAAATCCGAATTCCACTCCGTATGGAGGATATGGTTCTACCAATCACTTCCCAAATACGCACAATCCGATATCCGGTCCATATGGGGGTTTTAATGCTCCCAACCAATGCACGGACATGTATGGAGGTCAAACTTCGATTCCCGGCTCGTTTGGTGTTCCCCGAATTCCCCCTTTAACCACTAAAGATCACGAGGATTATGAGTCATTTGGCGGTCAGAGCTCCAATGTTATAAGTGGCCCGCCCATCCGCACCATAGCGGATGTTAATAGACCATTTGTGAGGCCTATTTACGTTGGTACCGACAATAGTTTCCCCCCTCCCGATCCTTATGAGTTGTTTGGAGGTGGGAGCTTCATTGTCCCAAGTGGCCCCACACCTATAGCATCTTCCGTATCCCTCCCTCCCGAGCAAACATCTTCTCGAGCAATATATTCCAATGATTATGAAGTGAGTGGAGTTTCTTCTTCTCGGGAGCTTGACTTGGTTACGAAAATAGCGACATTGAAGGCTCAAATCGCTCAAATGTCTAGCCTAGAACCGACTCCTCCTTGTGCGGGACCCGGTTGTCCTACTCCCCCGCCGCGTCACGATCCTCTTCAGTACTTCCTTCAGATGTCCAACTTTGATCAACCTTTCAATCTCTTCCTTTAAGTGTCTGCATCACTCAGTGTAATGCCCATAATTATTGTGAAACCTGTAAAAGAACTGAGATCTCAGGTTAGTAGGAATTACCGTATAATCCTCTGGAGACCTAATAGCATCAGGCACTTGGTTCTCCATAATTGTGAACACCTTTTCCATTGGCATCACCAAGGGTGTGAAGTTCGTGTCCTCCCTCCATACTCTACATTCATTCCTTTATGCATTATATGATTCTCTCACATCTGCTCCTGAGTTCAAGAGTGCTCGAGCAGGTTACCTTGTATCTCTTCTAGGCTCCGACCTTCTGGGTATTACTCTCTCTCGTTCTACGACCTCCCTTCCAAAATGTATTATATGATCCTCTTCATCCTCCTTCACATGTATGCACTTCATGCACCTATCAAGGACTTCCTCAAATGTATGCTCAGATCGTTTACCCAATGATGTTCGCACACTTGTCATCCTCAAGCCTTGATGCAAAGATCCCGCCTTTATCTCATCTATGGACGCGAGCACCTCCAAAGTAGCCCTAGAAAATCTAGAAACATAGCTCTTCAGAGTCTCCCTGGGTCGTTGCACCACCGAGAAGAGACATTATGCGGTTTTCGTGTGTAACTTGGCGATAGCAAAATACTTAAAAAGGCCGACTTCAGGACCTGAAACCTGGTGGTTCTTCCTGGAGATAGTTGATGGAACTAATCCTGTTCCAGCCCCCTTAAAGTGGATAGGAAGGCTCTGCATGCTACTACATCTGTGTACTGCTGCAACACCGCCTCGTTCTCAAAGATCTTCACATGATGGTGGCGTCGGACGTCCCCTCATAATAGAAATCTAACCCCTTATATCCGCGAGGTAAATCTGCTCTTAATATCCCTTCTAAGATCGGATGGCCCATCGACTCCTCGCCTCATGCCCCTGCAACCTGCCTCTATAATGCTCGCAATGCTTCTTGCATATCCCTCATCACGCGGGGTGTTGGTAGTACCTCTTCCTCCTCTTCTTCTACATCACGGTGGGAGTGATGCTAATAGGCTTTTTGACGCAACCTACTACTCAAGAACTGTGCATTGTCCTCTTCCTCCTCTTCTTCAGACGACAATGGGTATTTTATCTGATACCGTATGTTCTTTGTGGTTCGAATCAACTTGGGATCTGGCATCCATGGCTCCTTTTCTCTGATCTTCTTTTGTCTTGGATTCAATGGTTCTGTCTTGTACTCCTCATCTTTCCTCATGACCTCCTCCTCTTCGCTATCGTCTTCGCCCGCAAAAATGTTCTCCAACTTGCTCGGAGGCAATGATCCCGTCAATTTTTCAAGGAGTCCATTGTCAACGTGACAAGTTCTTCCATTTGGTAACTCCTTCCACTCCTTAGTTCCAATATTGATAGCTCTCTGCTTAATCTCTGGGGTTCTTTTTCTATTCTCCTCTCCTGAATTTTTTGCCTTTTCCTTCTGTGGTGATGGTGGTGGTGTTTCTATGACTATTGGTGTTTGTTCTTCCTCAGCCTGCTTCTACTTGTCTACCTCCTTATCCTTGCTCGTGTCAGAGCCAAAATCTAAAGTTTGAAGTACGATGTTTCTTCCCTTCTTGTTTGCTTTTTGGAGTTCTCACGACTTTCGTTCAATGACTCGATGTCACTCATTTTTCCACATACGGTGCCATATGATGAGACCAAAAATATTAGTTCACCAAGAAAAGAGAGTACTGACCTAAAATTCGTACTGGTCTAAAATTCATGCTTGCTGACCTAATTGACCTCCAGAAGACTCATGGCTAACTGATCAACCTACAAAACAAAACCCAAGCTGGACAGTCCCGAAGTAGGCCCTCTGATGCTCATAGTAAGATAAAATCAACTTAAAGTAAAAAAATGAGGCACGTGTCCTCTTTATATAGACAAGAGACGTGTTCCCAATCTTGGATTCTCATCACCTATTTAAACCACAATACCATAAATAACCACCGACTTAGAATTAGGATTTCTCCTATATGCTAAGTTACCATATATGTTAGAACTCTCGTATTTGTTAAGTTACCATAATAACCATGGGCCAATAACCATACCACGTCTTTAGTACGTCGGGACCCCATACCATAGTCCATATCAGCCCACCAGGGTCAAAGATCCTATTAACCATTAAGCCCTCTCAGTACCAAGCTATTATAATACCATTTTCCTCATAAGAGCTCGCCTCTCCCATATAAGAGCTCGTCACTCCCATTCAAGAGCTCGCATTTCCTATAAACAGCTCGCCCTCTCGTAGAAGAGCTCGCCTCTCCTAAACAAGTGGTCGCCTCACAAACCTAAACCCTCATGAATATTGACTTAGATATTTGATTTCGTATCAACTTGAATTATGCTACTGCGTTTGGATAGCAAAACATGTCCCACATGGGTGTAATATATGATAAAATTAATGTAAAGAAACTTAATCTTTTACCTCTTCGTACTAGTCTCCACAAAATATACGTGTGGTGGGTGCAAAAGCCTTTAACCAATTGACTTATAAATTTGGAAAGTTTTAATCATTTTGGGTTTATTTGAGTATTTAACCTTTTGTATTAAAATAAACGAATATACTATATTTATAATATTAATTTGGTATTACAAATTATATGGTAAACAGTATTATGATTTTGAATTTTTAAAACTTCAAAATAAAAATTTTCATTATTATAAATTTGTAACTTACAATTTAATTTTGTAATACCCCATAATGATCATTATTTTACATTTAACTCTTGATTTTCAAATAACATCCTAACAATATAAATAGAAGTACCTCGGGGTCTAGTGAAGAACATACAAGCACACAAGCGTACTGACAATTCTTACATTCTTTTATAATATTTTTGGGTAACGTGATAAGGTCTTATTTTATAGTTTTTTTGTGAACGTGCTCACAATAGAAGATGTTGATTGTGACCTTCTTGGGTTTTATATTGAGATAGTGGTGTGCCGTTAAAACCTCTACGAAGGAAGGCCATCACAATCTTAGGATAGCGTCAAGTGGCTTGACTCCTACTGACCAGCATTTTATTCTACTTTATATATTTTATTTTATTTTATTTTATTTCAAGTGATATTTATACTTTAATTTATTTAATAAATATTTGTAAGCAATTGAAATTATATTAATTATTTTTACAACAATTTATGATCGTGATAAATTTACCTCACTATTGATTTAGTATAAAAAAATATTCGTGTGTGTATATATATATATATATATATATATATATATATATATATATATATATATATATATATATATATATATATATATATTGATTTATTATAAAAAATAATTATATATTTATTTAGTATTAAAAAACTATTCCCATTGTTGAATTCGTATATGACATTTATGTGCTAAATTGTTAGTAGTATTTTATTTTTATGTTGAATCTTGTTATGCGTACACACATGAGAGTTTGATTTGAAAAACTCTCTTTGCATTATTGAAGTTATAATTTTAATTTAATTATTCGGTTATTTGATACAATCTAATAGCCATTAAAACTTGAGTCAAAATAATTAAACTCAATTTGTTAAAATATATAATATAAGCTTTATTTGACATTGTGAATTTATTATTCCTACAAAAAAAATTCTTTTTCTTTTGTTTACCTAAAATAAAATCTCTAAATAAAATATTTAATAAATAAATAAAAATAAAATTGTGTAATGGCATCACATGAAGAAGGTAAAATCTTAAACACGAGAAGTTTGATGGGCTAAATTTTAAGAGATGGAATAATCAAATTAAATATTGATTAACCGCTAGGATTTTATTTCTATCATATAAGAAAGCATAGAATCAAGTTCCTGGCATACCCTTGAACAAATGAATTACCATTGGTTTAAGCGTATTCTTAGTGCTTTGTCAAATAGACTTTATGATGTGTATTATACTATCACTAGTGCTAAAGTGCTTTAGAATACTTTAGAGGCTGAATATGGAATTGATAATGCGGGAATAGAGAGATTTCATGTTTCAACTTTTACAAATTATGGTTGATGGGATATCTATTAATGAACAAATTCATGAATTTCAAATTTTGTTAAAACCTCTTGAAAATAGTGGATCAAAGTTTAGTGAAGAATATAAAGTATCATGTTTGATTGATAAATTACCACCTTCATGGTCTAGTTTTTCTAAGGGGTTAAGACATCAACAAGGGGCTTTGAATTTGACTCGAGTCTTTAATTTTTTGAGGATAGAAGAGTAATATAGAATAAATCTTAAGAGAGAAGATATGAAAGTAAAAGTTAACCTTATTGAAGATAAAAGGAATAATGATAAGTTTAAACCTAAGGGTAGTAATTTGAAGTATAACAAGAAAGGTTGGAGATATAATAATAATAATAATAATAATAATAATAATAATAATAATAATAATAATAATAATAATAATAATAATAATAATAATAATAATAATAAAAATAAAAATAATAATAATAATAATAATAATAATGCTCAATTTAAAAATACTAAACCTAGAGATATCAAAGGTAAAGAAAAGGAAGGACAATCATGCTTTGTATGTGGAAGGAACAATCATTTGACCAAGGATTGTTTACAAGAAGACTCAGAAGTACATTCCTAAATTCAACATTGATTTAAAGAATCAACAATGTCAAGTGAACATATTAGTTAAAGGAGACCCATCCATAAGTATAGAAAAGACTTTCCCTTTAGTAAACTTTATATATCATAATAATGATTGGTGGTTAGACTCGAGAGCTAATACACATGTTTGTTTTTGATAAATATATATTTAAATCCTATCAAAATAAAGTAGATGAAGTGTGACACTACTAAAAAATATTGCTTTACAAATTGATGATATTGGAAGTGTTGATCTCAAGATGAATTTTGGAAAATATTGACACTTGAAGGTGTGGGGCATGTGCCTGATGTTAAAAGAAACTTAGTTAGTGGTTCTTGTTTAGTACAATGTGGCTACAAGTTATTTATGGAATCAAATAAGGTTGTTATTACTAGAAATAATAATTTTATTGGAAAAGGAATTGTGAGTGATGGATTATTTAAATTGGACATTATTAGTAATAACAATGGAAGTTCTAGTTTTATTTGTAATAACCAATCCAATGTTTCATGGCCTGAAAGATTGGAAAACTTTAGCAATGGAAAGATAAAAAGGCTTATGGGCCAGAATTTGACCCCAAAATCTGAAATAAAAGTTGATCGAAATGTGAAATTTTTGCTCAATCCAAACAAACTAAAAAATCTTATAAATCAATTTATAGAAATTCAGATATTTTGGAACTAATTCATAGTGATATTTGTGATTCAAATAGAACTCCAACTAGAGGAGGAATAAATATTTTGTGACATTCATTGATGAATTTTCTATATATTGTTACATTTATCTCATTAACTTCTAAGATAAAGTTTTTGGAAAATTTAAAATTTATAAAAATGAAGTACAAAATCAAATGGAGAAAAAGATTAAAATAATTAGGTTTGATAGAGGAGGTGAATATTCTTCGGGAGAACTAATAAAATTTTATGAAGATAATGGTATAATACATGAGTTTACACCTCTTTATTCACCTCAATCAAATGGTGTAGATGAAAGGAAAAATAGGACATTGATGGATATGGTTAATGCGATGTTGTTAATTTTTGGAGCACTTCAGAACTTGTGGGGGGGTAAGCAATTTTATCTTCTTGTTTTGTACTAAATAGAGTTATTGTTAAAGATAATAGGGCTCCAAGACTAAATTTTCTTAAAGTCTAAGAATGTCTAGCAAAATTAGTAATACCCGAGTTTAAGAGAATGAAAATAGGATCTAAAACTGTAGGTGCTTTTTTCTTGGTTATGCTCAAAATAGTAACACAAATAGATTTTTAGTTGTTATTCTGAAGTTAGTGGAATCTTTAATGATACGATTATTGAAGCTAGAGATGCTACATATTCTGAGGATATTTTTCCTTTCAAAACTAGAACTCCTCACGAGCCTTGTAAGTCTAGACTTGAATCGTTTAGAGGTGAATCTTCTACTCATGCAAATTTAGAAAACAAAGAATAAATATAGTGGAATTAAGGAAAAGTAAAGGAACCAAGGTTAGAAAGAGTTTCGGAGATGATTTATTACATTCTTAGTTGAAGGAGATCCGCAAACTTAGGACGAAGCAATATCTTCTATAGATGCACCTTTCTAGAAAGAAGCTATCAAAGATGAATATAATTCTATAATTCAAAACAATGTAGTAAATAAATAGGGTGCAAATGAATTTTTAATGAGAAATTAAAATTTGATGGTACGGTAAATAAATATAAAAGCAAGACTAGTGGCTAAAGGATTTAATCAACAAAAAGGAATAGATTACTTTGATACTTATTCTCCAGTTGTTAGCATTTCAAGTATTAGATCTTATTGGCTTTAGCTTCTATTCATAAGTTAATGATACATCAAATGCATGTCAATACCGCATTCTTAAATGGAGATTTAGATGAAGAAGTTTATATGCAAGAACCTCAAGGTTTTAAGGTGAAAGGACAAGAACATAATGTATGTAAATTAGTCAAATCCTTTTATGGTTTAAAACAAGCACCAAAAATAGTGGCATGAAAAATTTATTGTTGTTATACATAATTTTTGGTTTGAATTAAATGAACATGATACGGGCATATACTGTAAGAAAGAAAATGGTGAATATGTGATATTGTGTTTATATGTGGATCACACATTAAATTTTTGATTCAAGTTTGGGTTTAATTGAAAATGTGAAAACTTACTTATCTGATAACTTTAAGATAAAAGATTTAGGATAAGCACATATAATATTGGGTATGAAAGTTAAAATGGTAGAAGAAAGAATGTTATTAAACCAAACTGATTCTATTGAGAAATTCTTAATAAAATTCAATTATTATGATTGTAAACCAGTATCTACTCATTATGATCCAAATGTACATTTACACAATATTTTGGAGAACCTATATCTCAATTAAAGTATTCTCAAATTATAGGATCATTACTATATTTCACAAATATAACAAGACAAGATATTCTTATGCAGTCGGGAGACTTAGTAGATACACACATAATCCTAGTAAGGATTTTGAAGTGCTTTAAAAAGAATACTTAGTATCTTATAGGAAATTTAAATTTTTCCTTATGTTACAAAGGTTTTTCAAATGTACTTGAGGGATATAGTGATGCTAATTGGATCACTAGTAATTCTAAAATTGAGTCAACTAGTGGGTTTGTTTTTATGTTAGGTGGAGAAGAAATAACATGGAGATCTAAGAAACAAACTATTATATAGAAGTACAATGGAAACTAAATTAATAGCTTTAAATACTACTTGTACAACTGCTGAATGGTTGCGATATTTATTGCTTGACATTCCACTTATTTCAAAACCATTACCTGTTAATTCTATTCATTGTGATTGCAAAGCTGTAATTGGTCTTGTGAAATAAAAAAATTCAAATAAAAAATGAATAGACACTTACAAACAAGAAATAAAAGTATAAAATCTTTGTTGAAAAGAACTATAGTATCTCTTAACTTTGTGAAATCTAAGAAAAATTTGGCAGACAATTTGACCAAAGGTCTACCTAATAAAGGTGTTTTTGAATCATCGAGTGGGATGGGCCTAAGCCCTAAAGGGATCACCTCCAGGAGTAAACCAACCTTTGTGATTGAAGAACTCATGAAGAAGGTTCAATGGGTAGAAACGACCTATATTACGTAACTCATTTAGCACTACTTTATAAAAGTGATAACTTTCCCATTTCTATGGTGCTAGTGTTATACTGTGTGATGTTAGGTTGAAGTATGATCTTTAATGAAATCGAGGTGGGAATTCTGCAGGGATCACACATTCCCTTGGAGGTTTCACCTAAATGAGAGTTGTCATAAGGCCGTGGCTATAGGTTTGGGAGAGCCCTAAAAACTCTCATGAGAATCAATATCAGAGCGCATGACCATTAATAGCGCTAACCCGCTTTAACAAAGACCGATGTCGATGTTATGTGTTTGGTGTATGAAAATTTGATAAAGGGTCCTTATTCAAGGCGTAGTCCATTATGGTTCCCTCAAATGAAAATTATCAACACTAAGTGTAGGCTGAAGCCCGGAAGGCTCCTACACCTATTATATAGTATGTAGTTGCCCAACTATAATTGATTTTGTATATGATTTTTATGTTTTAAACTTTGTGGGGGATTGTTAGGATTTTGAAGTTTTAAAACTTCAAAATGGCATTTTTCATTATTATGAGTTTGTAATCTACAATTTAATTTAGTAACACCCCCATAATGGTCATTATTTTGCATTTGACTCTTGATTTTCAAATTACACCCTAACACTATAATTAGAAGTACCTAGGGGCCTAGTGAAGAACAAACAAGCACACAAGCATACAAGATTATAAATAAAGTCTTGTATTCTTTTATAATTTTTTTGGGAAACGTGATTAGGCCTTGTTCTTTAGTTTTCTTGTGAACGTGCTCACAATAGAAGACGCCGGTTGTAACCTTTTTTTGATTTTATCTTGGGGTGGAGGTGTGTCATCAAAACTTGCATGAAATGAGGCCATCATGATCTTATAACAGCGTCAAGTGGAATGCCTTTCATTCTACTTTATATATTTTATTTTATTTTATTTTATTTTATTTGAATTGATATTTATACTTTATTTTATTTAATATATATTTTCAAGCAATTGAAATTATAATAATTAATTTTACAACATAAAGAATCCTTTGTATTCAATATTTAAATAAATCATATATTTCCTCCATTTTAAAATAAGTGTCCTTTTACAAACTCAGTTTTGTTAAAAATTAAGTGTCATTTTAGAACTCTTTACCACTTTATTCCAATTTTATCCTCACTTATTTAAGAAATATAAACAAATTTATGGTAATAGGATAACTAAAGGGAATGAATGGAAGGAATTAAATAGGAATATTATTAATTAAGGGAAAATTCCCATATACTACCAAAACAAAAGTCTTATCTACCATATAAATCATTAACTCTTTTTATTCTGATATATACAAAATACTTCCCATTTAATCAAAAATATAATATAAAATATCCAAAATACCCTACAACATAATATATATAAATATATATTTTCCTCGCCAGCAGATCCAGTAATTAATAAACCCAACACACCTCTCTAGTTAATTCTATTCTTCAACCGTTGGAGAAGATTCCGGCAGCGGTGGCAATTTCTCACACCTCCATAATTTCGTGGCTCTCTCTCCCTCCTAAGAATCCTCTCAAATTCTCTCTCTCTTCCCCCCACCCCCTTAATTTATTCTTCTTTTCCCGGTCTATTCTGGTGAGGTTAGTTAGGTTTTCGGTGAGAAATGGCGATGTTGACAGATCATGGGATGGAAATCGTGATTCCAGTATGCGCCATCAACGGCATCGTCTTCTCGCTCGTGCAGTGGTTCCTAGTGTCTAAAGTGAAGGTCACACCGGAGTGAGGTGGTGCATCGGCTACGAAGAATGGGAAGAAAAATCCATCTTAGGCATCGGCGACTTGCCTGGAGACGATGGATTTGGTTTTTGATAGACAAATGTGTTTTGAATTATGGCGGTGACGATGATTTTCTATTTGAGAGCTGTTTTTATTTTCTGGGTTTGGTTTGGAATCGAAATTGAAGGGGTGTTGTTCGGGCTTGGTTTTGAGTTGTTGTAGATTGGATTTGTTCTACCTCTTCTAAGTTGAGGAGTTTATTAGAAGGGAATTAATTGAATAGATGGATTCGAACTTGAAAAAATAAAAAATAACATTATGTGTACAGATTATTGTAATGATTGATTGTTTTGTCATCTGTTTTGAGTTTTCTTCAGAATATATTTGGGAGAAAAAGTAACTAACGATTTTGTTGCTAAATTATGGCAGATGATGATTGTAATTGAACAATTTGATGAGTTCTTGTTTTAAGCGGTGCTTGTGTTTTGTCAGTCCAATTGGTTTTTTATTTTTTTGGTTCCTGAAAATCTGTCCATTTTTAAATTTTTTAAATGTTAAATTTCATGTTATTTTATGTTTATTTAAATGAATAAAGAAAATAGTTTGTTGGTTTGGGATTTGGATATGTCGATTAGAATTCAACAGATAAAGCAGGCTGCTCATCCATTGGTATCTGTTCAGCGGGTAGTTTTGAATTTTTTTCGAGTAGTTTTGAAATTTACACGAGTAGTTCTGATTTCACATGAGTAGTTTTGAATTTACACGAGTAGTTCTGAATTTTTAAAAAATAGTTTTGGAATTTACACGAGTAGTTCTGAATTTACACGAATAGTTTTGAATTTTTTCGAGTACTTTTGAAATTTACACGAGTAGTTCTAAATTTACACGAGTAGTTCTGAATTCACATGAGTAGTCCTGAAATTTACACGAGTAGTTATGAGTTTTTGAAGAATAGTTTTGAAATTTACCCGAGTAGTTCTGAATTTACACGAGTAGTTCTGAATTTTTGAAGAACAAAACAAAATAGTTAGAAAGGGTAATTTAGTACTCTTATATAATATTTTGGATTAAGCGGGAAGTTGATATTTCAATAGCCTATTTAGGAAAAAAAAAATTCAGTAATGGTCTATACGGGAACTGACCCATTAATTAATTGAGGGTGTGTAGGTCAAATATTTATATTCTTTAATCTTAAAAAAAACTCTAAAACGACACTTATTAAGAAAGGGAGGGGGTAACATAAACCAATGATATATAGCCTTGCCTCTTAATTATAGCGTATTTTTCCCATAATTGTCCACTGAATTTCGAGATACATAATTTGTTTCTAAATTAAACAATTCATGCGTATAACCTTGAACCAACAAAAGTTGCCATTTGGTCAACTCATGATGGGTACGAGATACTCCGATGGGATTAATGCAAAGAATTTCGGTTAGGCATAGTAGGTGATGCGACTAAAAAGATTGGGTCACCAAGAATATGGGATACTAACCTCAAATCTGAGATCAGCAACCTGAATAACTTCAAACTACGTCTCAGCGACCTGATTGATCTCCAAGAGCCTCCTGGCGATATGATCGATCCTGCAAAATAACACCTCAGCCAAGGCGGTGGACTGCCCCGGCGAAGGTCCTTCGATGCTTAAGTCAGATAAAGCGAGAGATATTTCGAGTGCTCAAACCGTGATAAAACAACTTAGAATAAAAGTAAGGCCTGAACCCCTTTATATAAACAAGAGAAGTATTCCCCAAGCTAAGGTTACCTTCTCCCACTATAATTCCATAAATACCGTAACTGACTTAGAATTAGGATTTCTCCTGTATGCTAAGTTCCCATAAATAATAGATCTCTTGCTAAAATACCAGAATAGGCCTGATCCTATGATTCTTTAAATGTAGTTCGTCAGGACCCCACAATACCATCCATATTAGCCCATTCGGGCCTATCATAGCCCATTCGGGCCCAACACCCAGCGCCGAGCTACCACTCAACGCTGAGCTGGTAAAACTATAAGAGGTCGCTACCCTATATGAGAGCCTGCAACTCCCATATTCTAGGTCGCTACTCTATAAAATAGCTCACCCATCTCTTAGAAAGAATGCTCCTACCGATAAATGAGGTCTCTTACCATAAAAGCCGGCATATAGCTTGCATAAATATTTAGTGTTGTATAAGCTAGTCCCCCATATTCTGGCTGATTGAGGCACGAAACCAGGTAGAATATGTAAAAAATAAAAAGAATGCATCAACCACATACCTTAACCGAAAACTTAACCATAAAACTCCGCTCAATCACTCTGTTAGCTCACCAAGACATTACATCATAATTCACAATAATCCATCTCTCGATGTCGAGCTATAACATTTATCATCCAATGAGAGCCCGCTACATGAAAGCGCGACCTCCCAAAAATCAGCTCGCTGAGCCCCCGAAATGAATGCACCTTCCAGAAGAAGAGGTCGCTTCAAAGTCTCTAATATATATGCCTATCGACCTGAAATATCTGTCGACCTATAAATACCACCCTTTGCCGACCTAGAGTCTTACGCGTGCACAATAATCCGGCAAAATATAATCATGATCTTTTTAATAAGTCCAAACACGCCACTCCCAGCCATCACATCCCTTTAAAGATCATTAAATGCTTCCTGAAAACTTGTCTGACACGTGTCATCTCCCCGTTCTCTCGTAATATATTAAACACACTGGGCCAGAAATGAAAGGCACAAAATATTCCTAAAAACCCTACCAACTTCCCGCTCCTTTCTGCCGCCACAGCTTTTCACGCCGCCCCAAAACATATTAAACCCTTCATTTCAACTCATCCTCACTCTATCAAAAACACTAGCAAAAACACCATTGTTCCTCTGCAAAAAAGGTTTCTTCTCACAAAATTCTGCAAAAATTCCCAGGATACCGACGTTCATCTCCAAAAAGCAACAATAGTAATAATGGGTAAGTGCCCCTTAATCCCTCATAATTAGCAATAAATTCTAATTTTTTCTGCAATTGTTGCATCTGTTGAGCATTTTCGCATTTTTTTGTCGATACTCTATTGATGATGAATCCAGCATCCTCCGCTCCCGATTCTTAAAACCCAAAACTTTCCCCCGATTCCGATCCTATTGAGAACCCCTTTGTTTTTAAAAGAAGACGCAAAAACCCACCTTCACCGCAGCCCGACCTTCATGACGAACCGCCCAAACTAGGGCTTATGCCGAAGCTAAAGCCTTAACTGAAAACATACTCGAGGACCCCTCTCCATCCCAACCTTAGATTGAAAACATCCCAGAGGGAATTCCTCTAACCATACCCAACATACCTTCCACGTCTCAATCCGAGCATTTCCTAGAGAATCTCGTAACATTAGCATCTCCTTCTGCTATTGCCGACCTGCTCCCCCTACCCCAAGCCACTAGGGTAGTTAAAGATAACAAATGGTTGCTCCCAGATCGGGAAAAGTTTGAAGAGTTCAAGATAACTCTCAATCTCCCTGATACTGCTATTATAGTCAAACCAACTATCTTACAAACCGACCCAAACCATCCTCCACCTAACCACGTTGTATTTTTCGATGAACTCCTAAAAGCAGGCTTTAGGTTTCCTGTCCATTGATTCTTTATCTCTATTGCTAATAAGTTTAAGATTCCTCTCCTCAACTTACCCCAAATTCAATAAGTTTCATGGAGGGATATGTAATCTTGTGTGAATACTATCATGTCCAACTTGACCCAAGTTTTTTTCACTTCTATTTCCAAGTAAAATATCAAAAAAATCATTTCATTTTTCAGCCCGCCTCGGGAAACCTCGCTTCTTGGTGAATCCTTCATCAAAAGTGCCCGATAGGCGGAAAAATTTCTTCTTTATTCATAACACTGAAACCTGTCCTTTCGACACCGACCTGCAATACCATACCCCAAAATAAGACAATCCCCCTACCTCAAAATAACAGCCCATGCTTTACCAACGATACACTGAACAATTCTTATTCCCATTCTACGTAATACAACTCAGCAGGCGGGAAAATATATTTTCTTTCATAGGTCTTGACTCACGAGCTATTGACCAGGACTTGGCCCTGACCAGATCAGAATTCGGTAGGTCTCCTTAGTTATAACACTCCTCATCGTTCATAGTAATCACAACTTAATTTAACCTTGTATCTCATTGTTGCAGATGACTTTATCATCACTTACATCTCATCGAGCTCGGAAGGTGCCACTGTGATCACTGACCCGAGCCCCGCAACCACATCGGTGCCATGACCTCCTGTCATTAACGTGGATGAAGAGGTCGAGATCGCCTTGGCTACGAGGGATGACCTTAAGGAGGTCGCTGATGCTGAAGAGCGCCTACCGCTCACATACATACTTTTCAAGGGGAAGAGGACCAGTAGAGGTCGCACCTCTCCAAAGCAAACGCCTTCGGCTCCAAAACATCGGCGTCTCCGTAAGACTAACGGAGCCCCCACATCGAGCTCTCCAGACTTAAAAAAAGAGCTAGCGCAGTGTGACGATGCGGAGAAGATTGCAGCTCTTCTCCAAGAGCGCGCCATAAACCAGGTAATCTTACTCAAAATCAACCTTCTCTTAGTATAAATCAACCCTTTACTTACACTGTCTTCAAATACATTTGAAGCCTCTGTTCTCCAACCTGTCCAACCAACTGTTGGCTCGATCCACTGACCACGATCTCCAGAAGAACTGCGATGAGCTAGCAGCACAATCAAAAGAACAAACCCAACAATTATCTCTGACTCAAGGAGAGCTGGACAAAGCTCGTCAAAAATTGGCTGCTCGCGAAGAAGAAGTAAACAATATGAAGATCCAGGTGGACAGCTTAAAGGACAAAGCAGCTCGCGTGACAAGCGAGTTCAAAGGTCAAATCCAAAAGCTCAAAGAGGTGGTGCAGATAAAGGATAGGCAGATCCATGATGTCGGTCGGATAGCTCGTGAACAGAGCATTGCTGAAGGTCGGCATACCTTCCCGACGAGCGAGGTAGGCAAAGAGTTTATGGACGCCTACCGAGAGGAGCTGTTGTTGGCCTTCAATAATTCCTACATCTACTTTGCAAGAGGGATCAGAGAGTGGGTCCATCAAGCCGTGGGACAGATCAAGACGCATATTGCAGCTATGAAGGTCTCTTACAATCCTGACGTAAAGGTTATCATATACAACCTCCCTCCTTTCTCTTTCTGAAGGGCGACATGAAGCAACCTGCAGAAGCCAAGTGGTGGTTATCCTACCAGGCAGAGCTGTGTTATGAGCCAAGGTGGCTGCCGAGCTAGAGGCGCCTCTTGAAGACTTTGTGCCTGTCCGCAATAATGCTTGAATTTGTAAACTCAAACTCATTTTTCTTTGGATCGTTTGTATGAATAATTCGTAGCTTTATGTTTATTATATATCAACCTGCCATAACAAATCATCCCAAGTACCAGCAATCCCTGTTTTAACAATGTAAATCAACTCCAAAAATAATAACTTTGAAAATCGCAATATCCCCCTAATTTCCAAGTAAGATAACCATAATTCAACATCTAAATCAAACATGTTTATATCAAAAAACCCGCAAATCATGCAAGCCATTGAATAATCAATCAAAGCACTGAGAACCAAGATCAAGTCCTCGTAAAAGAACATGTAAGTCAAATATGTTCTTCACACAGAATTTCAATAATTGGGAAAGATATGTAAGTCAAACATATCCTTCCCGAAAGTGACCTCAAATACGTAAATCAAACATACTTAAAAACATAAAGAATATGGTCCTTACTCAACTATTCATAAAAATCATAAAAGCTATAAAGTGTTCCCCAAAATTTCCATTATTTATCGTAAGTAGATATCCGCCCCGGAGGGTACAATAGTAAATATCCTTCCCTGAGGGTAATAATAGGTGCTCGCCTATGAGGGTATAGTAAAATAATTATCCGCCTCTAAGGGTACATAAAGCAAATCTCCGCCCCTGAGGGTACATAAAACAAATCTTCGCCCCTGAGTGTATAATAAAACAGCTATCCGCCCCGAAGGGAAATAAAACAACCATCTGCCCCTGAGGGTACATAAAGCAACAGCCGACCTATGCAAGCATCGGTTCATAACAGAAACAAAAATATTATTGCAAAACATACCCACCTCATAGACCCATTTTTTAGGCATAATACTTCTTCAGATGACAAAAATTTCAGCTTCTAGGTTGAGCTTTTCCTTGAGCATTTTCGAGTACATACGCTACCCTACGTAACACCTTGGTTACTTTGAACGGCCTGATCCAGTTTGGATCTAGCTTCTTGGTATTGTGTATTGCATCAGCTCGCTTCCATACTAGGTCTCCAACCTGAAAAAATCAACATTTGACACGTTTGTTAAAAGCTGCCTGGATTTTCTGTTTGTAACGTTCCACCCGGGCCGCAGCCTTATCTCTTATTTCATCGATCATCTCGATTGCTCCTCTTACTAGCCTTTCATTCTCTTCCATATTAAACATTGATAATCGTTGTGAGCCCCCATGATTTCAGCTGGGATCACAGCTTCCATTCCGTAAACAAGGCTAAACGGCGATTCCCCTGTAGAAGTTCGGGGAGTCGTTCGATAAGCCCATAAGACCGACGCGAGCTCTTCCTCCCAAAGTCCGTCCGCTTTCTCCAGCCACAGCTTAATTCCCTGCACAATTATGCGGTTAGTAACCTCAAACTGTCCATTAGCCTGAGGATGCGCCACAAAAGTAAAACATTGCTTCATCCCCATTTCCTTGCACCAATCTTGGATTTTCTGCCCATTGAATTGGGTTCCGTTATCTGAAACTAGCACTCGTGGAACACCATACCTGCAAAGAATATTGTTAAAAATAAAGTCCATCATGTCCTGCTCGCCACTACCCATCATTGCCTTTGCTTCCACCCACTTCATAAAATAATCGACTACAACCACCAAATATTGTTTATTGCCCGGTGTTTTTGGAAAAGGCCCCACAATATTAATTCCCCATCGTGTAAAGGGACAAGTCGAGACCATAACCATCATGTCTTCAGTCGGTATATGAATGACCAGTGCATGCATTTGACACTTTTTACAAGTACTAACCAGGTCGCTCGCCATACCTTTCATTCCTGGCCAAAAGAAACAAGCCGGCAGGGTTATCCCAACCAGCGCCCTGCTTTTTGTGTGATCACCACATTACCCTTCATGTATTTCTTTTAACACCTCAAATCCTTCCTCATTGGCCAAGCATTTAAAAAAGGGTCCAAAATGTGACCTTTTATACAATTCTTTGTTTATAACACAAAATCGAGCCGCCGTTCTAGCTTCTTTTGTCGACAACTGTACCTCGCCCTCTTTTGCCTTAACAAGGACCTCCCATATAGGCGTACGCCAATCATCTTTTGTTTCTAACTCCATCAGTTATTTTCCTTTATCCACGCTACTATGACTCAACTCCATCAATGTGATTTTTCTGGTATCACAAGTTCCTAGCGCACCTGCAATTCGATCGAGCTTATCAGCTCGAGTATTATCAACCTGCGGTAGATGTTCCAACTCAAATTCTTCAAAACGCACAACCTCTTCTCGTAGCTTTTGTAAATACACAGCCATACATTCCTCTTTTGCCTCAAAAGACCTAGCGAATTGACGGGATACCAATTGAGAATATGTATACTCTTTCACTTTCCTCGCTCCCAGGTCGCTAGCCATTTTAACACCCTGTATCAGCGCCTCATACTCTGCCTCATTATTGGATTCCTTGTTTCCCAGTTTGATTGCAAACTCCAAATTCTCCCCTTCCGGGCTAGTTAAAACAATCACCAATCTAGATCCCGATACCATAGTTGATCCATCAGTATACAATAGCCACGCCTTTGTCTAGCCACCTGGTTCAGATGGATACACAATCTCCTGCAAGAAATCTGCCAACACTAGGCTTGGATGGTTGTCCGAGGTTCGTACACCACGTCGTATTCACTCAATTCCACCGCCCACTTCACCAGACTTCCAAACTTGTTCGGATTACTCAGAACCTGCTTGGGGCCAGGTTAGTACGTACCCTCACATTGTGGCTTAAAAAATATGGTCGCAACTTCCTTGTTGTACAGAATAGCGCAAAACCTCCTTTTTCCAACTCAGAATAATTCAGCTCAGCACCCCTTAGCATCCTTCTAATATAATAAATAGGTTTTTGCGTACTTGCATCTTCCCTGATGAGCACCGAGCTCACCGCGACCTCTCCAACCGATATATACAAAATCAGGTCTTCCCCCGGCATTGGCTTAGTTAATAATGGTATCTCCGCTAGGTACTCTTTTAGCTTATCGAATGCTTCTGCTACCTCCTTGGTCCATTCGAACTTGGATCCTTTCTTAAGTGCCCTGAAAAAATGGGACACTTTTCTCTGCCGACCTGGAAATAAAGCAATTAAGACCAACAATCCGACCTGTACGCACCTGCACTTCGCGCATCGTTCGAGGATGCGGCATCTCCAAAACAGCCCGCACCTTCTCAAGATTGACATCCATACCCCTCTTCACCACCATATATCCCAAATATTTCCCAGATCGGACGCCGAATGCACACTTCTTTGGATTGAGCTTCATTCTGTACTGTCTAAGTATATCAAAGGTTCTTCTCAAGTCCTCCACATGGGATTCTGCTTTCCTGATCTTCACCAACATATCATCGACATACACCTCCATGGTGGAGCCCAACAGGTCCTTAAACATTCTATCCACCAGCCTCTGATAGGTCGCCCCTGCATTCTTCAAACCAAAAGGCATAGACACAAAATAGTATGTTCCCGTACAGGTGACAAAACTCACATTAGGTTGATCCTCCTTTTCCAATGGTATTTGATGATACCCTTGTGAAGCATCCATCATGCTTAATAGCTCACACCCCGAGGTTTAATCCACCATTTGATCAATTCACGGCAGCGGATAATGATCCTTTGGGCATGCTTTATTTAGTTCGCGAAAATACACACCAATTCTCCACTTTTTCCTTGGTTTAGGTACCAAGACAAAATTATATAAGTATTCTGGGAATTGAGTTTCCCGAATGTGTCTTCCCTTCAACAGCTTCTGCACCTCCTCCTTGATTATTTTGTCCAGTTCAGGCCTAAAATGCCTTCTCTTTTGCTTGACCGACCTCGCCTCCGGATCTGCATTCAAATGGTGTTGCGCGACCTCAGGGGATACCCCTATCAATTCTCTATCCACAAAGGCAAAAACGTCTCGGAATTCCCTCAGTAATTTTATCAGCTCTTCCCTCAATGTTTCTGTCATTAGGGTCCCAATCTTCGTAGTATACACTGGACGGCCTTCCTCCAACGAAATATCCATCAATTCTTCATGCCGCTGAACAGAATTCTCCTGTTCTTTCATCTTCTTTGCACTATGTACACCTTACTGCACCTCTTCTATCCTCTCTCATTTGTTGTCACTCAAGCCTTTTCTAACTGTCATCTGATAACATTACCTAGCGACCTGCTGCTCGGATATGACCTCCCCTACTTTATCTCCCACGGGATACTTAATGATCATATGATACATAGATATTACCGCCCGGAATATATTGAGAGCAGGTCGCCTTAATATTGCATTATATGCCGACCTCCCACAAACAGTTAAAAACCTCAAATCCCTCTTTGCTTGCAATTCGTCCCTTCTAAACATCACTGAAAGTGTTAGCTCATCTTCTATAATCACTTGTGCCCCATTAAATGCGTATATTGGCGTATTCATAGGTCGCACCCTCGTCTCCAGTTTCATTTGCTCCAAGGAAATCCATGTACATTATATTAACGGAACTCCCGTTGCCTACAAAAATCCTCCAGACCTCATATCCTGCTATCTCGACTTCAATTACCAGCGCATCGTTGTGATCCTCCTGCAGCCCACGTCGTTCATTAGGACCAAAAGAGATGGTAGGTCCTGCCCTCTGTGGTCGCATACTTATACTAGCGACCTCCAATGGTCCAGGTTGAGCTGATTTGACGTGTTTATTTCATGCGCTATTAGTATCACCATCCGTTGGCCCTTCAGAGATCATGCTTATTCTTCCTTTGTTCCTTCTTGTCCCATCTTGTCTCTAATTTCCTTTCTGTGGCTGTCTTTTGGCCTGATTTTGTGGTGGATCTCTTGGAGGTAGTGGGAGCAACGGCTGCCTTGGTTCTCGTGGTTCTCTATCTTTGTATATGACCTCTTTTAAATGTCCGGCCTTTATAAGACTTTCAATTTCCTCTTTGAGATGCCTGCACTTCTCCGTGGAATGACCATAATTATTATGAAACAGGCAAAAGAAATCTAAATTTGGATTAGTAGGGAGTTGCGTACGACTTTCTGGCCACTTTATGTCATTGGGTATCAAACGCTCAATGATGTTGAACACCTTAGCCAGGGGATAGATTATTTGTATTTTTTTGTACACTTTTTTGTTACCGTTTTGTGTCGCATTCGCGTGTGTTTTGCTTGCATTTACGGGTTTTATGAGTCATTTTGGCCTACTTTGTTAGTTTTAGGTTTTTATAGCCTTTGTGCGGTTCTTAGTCATTTTTCGTACATTTTTACCCTTTTTCGTATTTTTGGCCGTAGGATGACCAAGCGGTCCCGCGCACGCTCGGAGCATCTCATTCGACTCGGATTGGAACGGGCAAATCAAGAAAACACAGCGTGAACGAGGAGCGACAACCGGCAGACATTTAGAGCGAAACGAGAAAACCGAGCCGGAGCAGCCGAGCCAGTTGATCGACTGACCACTAGTCGATCGACAGGTGGGTCGACTGGAAGGGTGAAATCGACTGAAATCCAGTGAGTTCGAAGATTTTGGGCGAAGTAGTCGATTGACTGCTCCTCAGTTGATCGACTCAGACGCAGTCCAATTCGTGATTTTGGTCCCTTTTTACGTTTTTACCCCTGCGTTTTTGTATATATAGGACCAGCTCTCAACCTTATCCAACAACCCTTCCTTGGTGGAATTTGGGGCTTGCTCCATTTCCTCCAAGCCTTTACTCTTGCTTTTCAAAACCCTAGCTTATAAACCCTAGCTTAGTATAGTTTTAGCTAGCTTAGTAGTTAATCTAGTTTAGCTTAGTTAGTTAGTAGTTAGTTAGTTGTTATTAAGCAAATGTTGGAGTGGGTGACACCTCTTTCATTTGTGGAGCTTGTTATTTGAAGATTTGGAGCTTTGATTTGGAATGCAATTTGATAGTAAACTTTCTCTTTCTTTGTTGTTATTGATGTTGTTGCTTATTAAATCTAAGCTTATGTTGTTGTTCTTTGCATTTTAATTTCTCTAGTGTAGGTTTAATTACTTTGTGTTGTTTTTTTTATCTTCTAGTTTAGCAAAAACTCCATTGAAGATCTTTTCAAGCTTTTTACCCCATTCGTCCAAGCAAACCATGGGTTTTCAAAAGACCTATGGGACTTTCTTCTTTGATACTTTTGAATTCTTTACATTTAATGCTCTTTGACTCATTCAATTTCAAAAGCTTGATTTTTCCTCCATGAATTATCTTTTAATTGTGAGCTTAATTTGATGCAATTAGTTTAGAAATTACAAGTTTAGGGTTTTGGTTCGTTTAAAACCATTAATCAGAGCTAGTCGAGAATTGGGATTGACGACCCCAACACTTGGTCGATAATTTGGGATTGACAACCTCGAATTGTGGATCAAGTGCTCGGTGAAAACCGATTGATCGTGGAGACGAATTGAACACCCTAAACTCTCATTTTCATCATTTTAATTAAAGTCTCCTTTTAAATTCAAGCTTTAGCATAAAACTCAAACCAAACTTAATACTTTCTTAGGAGTAGATTAGTTTAATTTACATTAACAAAAGAGTAACTAATAACACCGACCGCCGATTATATCTATCCTCGAGAGACACGACTCGGGAGAGCTTACCGCTCTACAATCGACTCCGTACTATTGCATAGAAGATTTCTTAGAGTGCTAAGAATTCTTCGATCAAATAATGGCGCCGTTCTCGGGGATAGATTATGGCAAAAGGTGTTTTTAATTATTTCTCTTGTTATCTTAGTTAGTTAGTTAGTTTAAATTGTTGTTTTACTTTCGATGCTCGTAATCCTTTGTTGAGTGTTGTGTTTGCAAGGTACTCATTCGGAGAGCTCGATGCTGCCCGCCTACACTCACGACGATCAAAGGATGCCTCTGCCGCTCGATTAATCCGGCCGAGGATGGCAAACTACCGAGCTAGTTTGCCATACGACGACCCTTATATCCAAACTCCCAATTATAAAAACCCTTACATCCAAACTCCCGAGTATCCAAATCCGTACACCACTCCCCCAATCTATCAGGTCCCCTCGACTTACGATGACCCGTACGCTTCGATTGGTGAATAATGGGCCCCCTCTTTCGATTATTCCGGCCCAAGCCCTTCTTATTCTCCACCAATTTCGTATTCTCATAACCCAAGCATGGATCCATATGCTCAACTCGCCCTGCCTTCTTCTTACCTGAGATTTGACTCGTATGCTCCCCAAATTCATGATTCATATTCTTGGAGCTACGACTTTTACGACCTACCCACCTCGAGTTCGTATACCCCGAACGATGACCCGTACGCCTCACTTTCTCAAGATTTGTCTATGCCCCAACTCCCGGACTTTGAGCCTCTCTCATCCGAGCTCGTGGAGGTGATTCGACAATTGGATGAATGCCTTGCTCGCATGGAGACTCAAGCAAAGCAAATTGCCAACGATGTGGACGAGCTCAAACAACCTCATTTTGACGAGATGCCCCCCTTTGATGAGGTGGATCGCATGATCGTTGATGGCGATTCAATTCTTGAAGGTCTTTTGAAAGAGGTGTGCGTGGAGGTGGAGATAGAGGGTGAGGAGAAAGGTTCAGAGATTGGCGTTACCCCTCTCGAGTTTTGTGAAGAAGTTGTAGAGGAACGTGAGGGGGGGTCGCCTTTGGGGATCCCAACGGCACTTGGAACGTTGAATGCACTCGCTCTTGGTGAGGATGATGAAGTTGTGCCATTTTTAGAGGATGTGGAGTAGATCGAGCCTCTTTTACCACCACCCGATGCCGTTTGTCTACTCGAACAAGTGGAGGTAGAAGAGGGAGTGGGAGAGGGGGAGGGAGAAGAGATGACGGTCGGAGAGACGAAGGAGTACGTCGACCCATTTTGGGATGACCACATTTGGGTGGTCGACTACTCCCTCTTCTGGCCCCCGAAGCAAGCCCGCTCTTTTGTTTCTTTGACCTACCGGCTTGCTCGACTTGCCCGCCTTGGTGATCTTTGTCACCCGGTGTGTCTACTCGAGAACACCAAGGCGTGGCACGATCGCCACCTCTTCTTGGATCCCGGACAGTGTCTTTTGAATAATCGTCAAGCTATAGACGTTAAAGTAATGCTTATTGGGAGGCAACCCAATTTGTAAAAAAAAGAGAGAGAGAGAGAGAGAGAAAGAGAAAATCCAAAAAAAAAAAGAGAAAATTCAAAAACCCAAAAAGATTTTTACTTTTTACTCGTATTTTGTTTTTGCAACCCCCCTTTTGTTCATTTCTTATAGGTTGCTTGTCTCGACTCCCGGAGAGGACTTATGCACGACCACGTCGACACAAGCTCGGAGATAGGGGCATTTCCTTATCCCTTACACTTTTTACCATATTTTTCTAGCTTAATATGCAATGAGGACATTGCTAGGTTTTAAGTGTTGGGTGGTGGTTAGGGTTCGTCTTAGGATTTGTAAGTTGATGCATGCTTGCTTGTGTTAATTTGAATAGCGTGTGTGTTATTTTTTCTTGGATCCTTGGCGAAGTGAGCGGTTTTGGTGAATTTCTTAGGAAGTTTAGATTGTCGATCGGATGTAGTGGACTTAGGTGGCTTAACTCGTTGGGAACTTTTTTTCGGCTTTAGCTTCGTGCTATCCTTGTGCTCAATATAGAACTAGTGCCTCAACTAGCCTTGTCGTTAAACACTCTCTATAGGATTGTTGTTTTGTGTTTTGGAATCGTCAATTGTTCCACGCGCTCGATCGAAAACATCGTAAGTTACTAGTAGCAACAAGTGATCGGAGCCGTTGATTTCTCTTTGTATATATCTTGTACTTTAGTACCTTTTCTCCTTGGGTACCAAAAAATGATACCAAAAAAAGAATTTGATGATGAATAAACAAGGATAAGTTATAAATCTTTGTAGTTATTAAGTAATAAAACGTGCAACTCTTGCATGTTTCCTCTTTCTCCTTCTTTTTAGATTTTGTTTATTAAAGAGAGTTGTAGACGATTGGGGCTAGTAGGGAGCCGATTAACGGTTCGACCGTGGATAGACCTTTGCCGGGGTAAGGACGAGGGGACCGACTTGGAGGGTTACCTAATACTTTTAGATTTCGGGAGTCGATCTAGATTTTCTTTGTCAAGACATCTTTGTCGTCCTTTTAGCCGAACTAACGAGCAATGTAACACACGACATCTCGAATTGGGATTTGTGCACTAGTTTAGGATCATCCGGGGCTAGTTTTGTAATTCTAGATTAGTATTTCTTGAGGACAAGCAATCATTCTAAGTGTGGGGTGGTTGATTTGTACTTTTTTGTACACTTTTTTGTTACCGTTTTGTGTCGCATTTGCGTGTGTTTTGCTTGCATTTACGGGTTTTATGAGTCATTTTGGCCTACTTTGTTAGTTTTAGGTTTTTATAGCCTTTGTGCGGTTTTTAGTCATTTTTCGTACATTTTTACCCTTTTTTGTATTTTTGGCCGTAAGATGACCAAGCGGTCCCGCGCACGCTCGGAGCATCCCATTCGACTCGGATTGGAATGGGAAAAGCAAGAAAACACAGCGTGAACAAGGAGCGACAACCGGCAGACGTTTAGAGCGAAACGAGAAAATCGAGCCGGAGCAGCCGAGCCAGTTGATCGACTGACCACTAGCCGATCGACAGGTGGGTCGACTGGAAGGGTGAAATCGACTGAAATCCAATGAGTTCGGAGATTTTGGGCGAAGTAGTCGATCGACTGCCAGTCGATTGACTGCTCCTCAGTCGATCGACTCAGACGCAGTCCAGCTCGTGATTTTGGTCCTTTTTGACATTTTTATCCCTGCATTTTTGTATATATAGGACCAGCTCTCAACCTTATCCAACAACCCTTCCTTTGTGGAATTTGAGGCTTGCTCCATTTCCTCCAAACCTTTACTCTTGCTTTTCAAAACCCTAGCTTAGTGTAGTTTTAGCTAGCTTAGTAGTTAATCTAGTTTAGTTTAGTTAGTTAGTTTCTAGTTAGTAGTTAGTTAGTTGTTATTAAGCTAATATTGGAGTGGGTGACACCTCCTTCATTTGTGCAGCTTGTTATTTGAAGATTTGGAGCTTTGATTTGGAATGCAATTTGGTAGTAAACTTTCTCTTTCTTTGTTGTTATTGATGTTGTTGCTTATTAAATCTAATCTTATGTGTTGTTCTTTGCATTTTAATTTCTCTAGTGTAGGTTTAATTACTTTGTGTTGTTTTTTTTATCTTCTAGTTTAGTAAAAACTCCATTGAAGATCTTTTCAAGCTTTTTACCCCATTCGTCCAAGCAAACCTTGGGTTTTCAAAAGACCTATGGGACTTTCTTCTTTGATACTTTTGGATTCTTTACATTTAATGCTCTTTGACTCTTTCAATTTCAAAAGCTTGATTTTCCCTCCATGAATTATCTTTTAATTGTGAGTTTAATTTGATGCAATTAGTTTAGAAATTACGGGTTTAGGGTTTTAGTTCGTTTAGAACCATTAATCGGAGATTGTCGAGAATTGGGATTGACGACCCCAATAATTGGTCGATAATTTGGGATTGACAACCTCGAATTGTGGATCAAGTGCTCGGCAAAAACCGATTGATCGTGGAGACGAACAGAACACCCTAAACCCTCATTTTCATCATTTTAATTAAAGTCTCCTTTTAAATTCAAGCTTTAGTACAAAACTCAAACCAAACCAATGACTTAATGCTTTCTTAGGAGTAGATTAGTTTAATTTAGATTAACAAGAGAGTAACTAATAACACCGACCGCCGATTATATCTATCCTCGAGAGACACGACTCGGGAAAGCTTACCGCTCTACAATCCACTCCGTACTATTGCGGAGAATATTTCTTAGAGTGCTAAAAAATTTTCGATCAATAGACCAAAGGTGTGAAATCCTCATCTCTCCAATTTATCATATCTAATTTAGGCTCTACTCTCCCCCCGAAACCCGGATTTAGGAGCCTGCGTACTACCGTTGGGGTCCCTTCTGATTTCCGACCTCTTCGACATACTGCCTCCGGTCTCCGCGACCTCCCCACTAAACCGTATATGATGCTCTTCCTCATCTTCCTCCACCTGTATATATTTATTACATCGCTCCAAAATCTCATCATAGGTTCGCGCATCTTTTTTATCCAGAGACTTGCGTAAATCTTCCCTCCTTAATCCCTGATGTAATGCCCCTGCCTTCATTTCATCTGTAGCGGTGGGTACCTCTAGTGTAGCATTAGTGAACCTGTTAATGTACTGCTTCGCTCTCATCCGGTCGCTGCGCCATTGTAAAAAGAGACTGTGCAGTCTTTGTATGTTGCTTCACGCTGGAAAACTGCTTCAAAAAGGCCGTCTGTGACACCCGAAAGCTAGTAATCCTGCCTTGCGCCAATTGGTGAAACCAGCTTTGTGCGATTCCTCTCTGTGTAGATACAAAAGTCTAGCATGCTCCAGCATCCGTATATCCATGTAGGATCATTTCATTTTCAAAGAATTTCATGTGCTGGACTGGATCTGTCGCCCATGATACTGAAATTCCAATGTTTTATACCCCTTAGGTAGTACGGCCTGCAGTATATCATCCGAAAAAGGATGCCCCTTCTCATCAAGTTTCTATCCCGCCATTTGTCTTTGTAGAGTTAGCAATGCTTCTTGCATATCCCTAAATGCCTTATTACCTGGACCGACCTCATTCTCTCCCTTCTCTTCATGATACCGACCTCGACTTTTTCGAGATCTTTCCCTAGACTCGCCATCTGTGCTCGAGTCTTCTGTTTCTTCCTCACCAGTGTGCGTACTATGTCTCCGACCTCGATGCTTATAGTGTTTTCACCCTAATCTCAACTTCTTCTCTCTCTCTTAAACTTATACTTTCGAGTGCGGGACTCTGAAAACGAGGTGGAGCTTGAGGAATATACATACTTTCGCGTGCTCGAGCTCCCCTTCCTCTGGCGAGATGATCTCCGTGATGGGGGTCCTCCACTTCGTGTTTTCTTTTCCGTTACTAGCTTTTTCGCGTGCCCATCATCCGATTTACCAGCTTTCTCTTTTTTCATACCCATCTCGCCTGCTAGGTATTTGTTTAGATTTTCTTGCTTTAATGATTTGACAAGGCTTATCCTTAGGCAACTCTTTTCGCTCCTTTGTCCCTATGCAGACAACTTTTTGTGCGATAACTTCCGAAGTTTTCACTTGTTCTTCTCCTTCAGATTCTTTTTCTTTCTGTTTCTCTGGCGAGGGTGGTGGTGTGCCAGCCAAGTTTTAAAACGTTGGTCCTCCTGGGGGTGGTGCCAGTGGAGGTGTTAGACCATCTTTTGTCTGCTCACCTTTATCGATTTCTTTGTTCTTTTTCTTTGATTTGCTGAATCCAGAACCGAAATCAAGGACCCTGGGTGTTATGTTTTTGTCCTTCATATTGTGCTTGCAGATTTTCTCACGTTTTTTGCCCAAGGACTCGTTGTCCCTCTTTCCCACAGACGGCGCCACTTGATGTGACCAAAAAGTTTGGATCACCAAAAATATGGGATACTAACCTCAAATTTGAGATCAACAACCTGAATAACTTCAAACTACGTCGCAACGACCTGATTGATGTCCAAGAGCCTCCTGGCGACCTGATCGATCCTGCAAAATAACACCTCAGCCAAGGTTGTGGACGGCCCCGACGAAGGTCCTCCTATGCTTAAGTCAAATAAAGCGAGAGATAGTTCGAGTGCTCAAACCGTGATAAAACAATTTAGAATAAAAGTGAGGCGTGAACCCATTTATATAGACAAGAGAAGTATTCCCCAAAATAGGGTTACCATCTCCCACTATAACTCCATAAATATCGTAACTGACTTAGAATTAGGATTTCTCATGTATGCTAAGTTCCCATAAATAATAGACCTCTCGCTAAAATTATTAGAATAGGTTTGGGCCTGTGATTCTTTAAATATAGTTCGACGGGACCCCACAATACCATCCATATTAGCCCATTCGAGTCTATCATAGCCCATTCGGGCCTAATAATCATAAAGCTCAACACCCAGCGCCGAGCTACCACTCAACACCGAGCTGGTAAAATCGTAAGAGGTCGTTACCCTATATGAGAGTCTGCCACTCCCGTATTCTAGGTCGCTACTCTATAAAACAGCTCACCCATATCTTAGAAAGAATGCTTCTTACGAGAAATAAGGTCGCTTACTATAAATACCGGTATATAGATTGCATAAATATTTAGTGTCATATTAGTAGGTAACTGTAAAACTCGTATTGGCCGCGGTAATTTGGCAGACAAACTGCAATTATCTCAATATAATCACTCCTCGTGATATATTAATATTGGAGTAAAGATAATTCAGAGATGTCTTTGTCATGAATAGGACTACGGTACTTCACATGCATGCCCATTGTAATAATAATATGAATAACCGTCTTCACAAGATAAGCTTCCCTGGCTTTCTCCCTCCATCTCTTATCTCTAAAATCCTCTTACCACATCTTCACACAGCCATCATTCTTTATCCTCCTAACTGCGAAAAAGGCTGTGCAGTAGACTAAGCTCAGAATGGGGTCCTCATTGGTTCTTGCAATAATCTTCTTCATTTGCCTCTCTACAGCATGCTATTCATCTTTTGACCCATGTTCATCTTCCAAATCAGGCTCGGACCTCTCCGTGATCCACATTTATGGCAAATGCTCGCCCTTCTACTCACCCAAACTCGCCTCTTCATGGGTCCACACAGTCCTAAACATGGCTATTAGTGACCCGAAAAGGGTCTTGTACTTGTCAAGCCTAGTGTCACAAAAACCCACTTCCACCCCAATTGCACCGGGTCAAGTTATAAACACCGGGAACTATGTTGTTCGGGTCAAGATTGGCACTCCAGGTCAGCTCATGTTCATGGTTTTGGACACTAGCAACGATGCTGCATGGATCCCATGCACCGGCTGCACTGGCTGCTCTTCCACCGTGTTTGCCCCAAACACGTCCTCCACTTACGGGTCGTTGGATTGTTCTGTACCCGAATGCACTCAAGTTAGTGGTGTCTCATGCCCGACGGGCGGGTCGGGGTCTTGCCCCTTTAACCGAACCTATGGTGGCGACTCTTCGTTTTCAGCCACTCTGTCACGCGACACTCTCTCCTTAGGTAATGACACAGTTCCCAACTATGCATTCGGATGCATCAACACAGTGACGGGCGGGTCAATTCCACCCCAAGGGTTATTGGGCTTGGGTCGGGGCTCCATGTCATTGCTCTCTCAGTCGGGGTCGAGCTACTCGGGTATATTTTCATACTGTTTGCCCAGCTTCAAGTCATACTATTTTTCGGGCTCACTCAAACTCGGACCCTTGGGTCAACCCAAAAACATTAAAACCACTCCACTTCTTAAAAACCCGCACCGCCCAACATTATTCTACGTAAATCTCACCGGTGTTAGTGTGGGCTGGGTCAACGTACCCATAGCCCCCGAGCTCCTAGCATTCGACCCGAACACTGGTGGGGGCACCATCATAGACTCTGGTACAGTGATAACCCGGTTTGTCCAGCCCATTTACAATTCAATCCGGGACGAATTCAGAAAACAAGTGAAAGGGCCATTCAGCTCATTGGGGGCATTCGACACTTGCTTCGTTGCCACAAATGAAGAGGCAGCACCGGCTATCACGTTTCATTTTACTGGACTGGATTTGAAGTTACCAACAGAGAACAGCTTGATACACAGCAGCTCGGGTTCATTGGCTTGTTTGGCAATGGCAGCAGCACCAAATAATGTGAACTCGGTGCTCAATGTGATAGCCAATTTGCAGCAACAGAACCTCAGGATTCTGTTCGACACCGTGAACTCTCGTTTAGGCATTGCTCGGGAGCTCTGTAACTAGGATATCTCCTTATCCCCCTGTCTGTGTACCATGTTTCAGTTTATGCTACCTATGCCACTTATCCCCCTGTCTGTACCATGTTTCAGTTTATGCTGCCTGTGCCACTTAAATTGCTGAATTTGTTCCTAAAGCTTATGATATGGTGTTTTCTATGTTATATTTTTCAATGACAAAAAATATGCATTGTTGTTGTTTGATAGATGTTCAATTAGTGTAATTTAAGATAAAAGAATGTCCAAATTTGAGGAAACCAGACACTATAGATCAAAAATAAGGCTACAAGTTCGTATGCTTGTAGATTAGGTTGTCAATGGGGCAGTTTTGCAGAAACCGGTAAGTGGTGAAAATTACCATGTACAAAAATCCACAAAAATTGTCAACACTACTGCCGCAAAGGGTCTGCTTCATAGACCTCAGAGGTGGTTACAAAACATTGATGAATATACGATGCGAAACTAATTTTGACTTCTATCGTCTGAATGAGTCGGTTGGATGCAAAGAACAATAGAAGATAACAAAATCCATATACATATATATAATCTAGGCGCATAAAGTATTTCTGGAAAACACAAGTGATGAACATAGTTTAAAAACAAAAAAAAAAAAAAAAAAAAAAAAAAACAGAAATGAGGATTTGCATTCTCACCGAAAGCTTGTCAATTTAACATCATCACAGGGCAACTCTAGTAAAGTTTGAAACCTATCACAACAGAGCCCAACTCTTTTCTAACTTTTATCAGGCTGGAGATTTCTATACAATAATGTCAGCCACATTGTAACACTAAACATACAAGAGGTTATTCAACCCCTTCTGCACGAGAGAAATAGAATAACATAAGATGACAAAAAAAAAATGTGAATCATCTATTACATGGTAAGTTGGTGGGCACAGTTTGATCTATTATCAACTGTGCTCCACACTGAACCAGAAAAACAGGGAAGTGCGAGTATATATGACTCGAACTTGCTGCAGCGAGAGAGTCCCACTTGTCAACACAGCCTTGGCTCCCCCTTCGATCCTCGTCCTCATTACAGTAACACAATCGGCACTATTCTTTCGTATAGGTGAAATCCCGTCAGGAGTAGCTGCTGTGGTCACAATGGCGTGAGAGAGATGGTCCAAAGGATTCGACTCACATTGAAGAATACAGCCGTCAATTGTGAGCCTCCCGCTCCTATGAAGCAGGCAGCAACCGAGCTCTGTCCTCACTGTCAAATTAGCTAGTTTGCATGTCGACAAAAACTCCAGTGCACTGTTGAACCACAAGGAATGGTGCAACTAATAACATGTTCAACTCTCAAATTTTAATACACCCAGTAAAAAAATGCAGGATTACAGTAAAAAACAACTACAATAGAACCTTGATAGTTTAACATTCGATTAATTAAAAACCTCGCTTGATATATATAGATTTTACTATATAACAACAGTAAAAACCAAAACTATTAATTTATATAGGTTTTACTGTAACCCCGTAAAAACCAACTACATTATTAACTATTCCTGACGACCCACAAGTTGTATATTGCTTTCAAATCTAGACCCCAAAATTAGAACAATTATTGACATGAATAGCAAGCAAGATGAGCCCCGAGAAAGAATGTCATGCAGTCAATGCTGCATATGCCACATCCAATAGCTAAGATAAAACTCTCCAAATACAAGTAAAGGTACAACAAATTAAATACTGCAAACCTCTCAGAACCACGGGAGCAGATGAGTGTTGTATCATCAGGAATGTCACCTGCACCAATCTGAAAGGGAAAACAAAAATGTAAATACAAGGTATTTTTTGCCTATAATATGATAAGTAATGAAGGTCAGGAGCTGAAACCCTTTGAATTAACCAGAAATACAAGTACATTTAGAACCCAACCCTCCATCCTGCAACCTTTGTCTCTCTTTCAGATTATAATAGACAACATGAAAAGGGAAAGGTGCTGAAAATACACACAGATGAATTCAACACCGGAAAGGAACACGAATACTAAGATTATAACAAAGCAACCATAATAACAGGGAGTCATAAACAAGCAGCAGTGTGAGTTCGGTCAAGCAATAACGAGCATAGTTATAAAGAGCAAAAAGCGGACCAACGCGCAAGGGTTATCGGAGCCTGAAAATAAGATTAAATAACAATTTTTTCTGTTCAATCCCTGTCCAGTTACAGAAGAAGTCATCCGACAGGTAAGGAGGATGGCTGAACAAGAATGGTTGGTTTGTCTATCTATCACCAAATGTTTTCCATCCTTCTCTTTTATCTTATAGCCCTTAACTCTCATCAAACCAACTAATTATAGTATAATCAGCCGAGTAGTGTCTGAAACGCATTGACCACATACACACACAGACACACACCAAAAAAAAAGAGCTTACGTTAAATACTTTTAGATTACTTTATCTGACCAAATATTGATAAAACTATTATTTATTGAATTTTTACCATGTCAAATCTGAATACACTTAATATAATAGATAAATGTATAATTGGGGTGAATGCTGAATACATGTGAGGCAACACAAGAACAAAAATGCACTTTGCCCAATCAATAAGTTTCATACTGATAAAAATATAAAAAAGAAATAAATTAAAAATTAATCCCAAATATAGATGATCCAATAATTAATTATTCATAAATTAAGCCATTTGTTAATTTAAACAAGGCTAAAGAATCCCATTAAAAGCAGCAATAAATACCATTGAATTCGTATCCCCTAAAAAAAACTCTGATTAAAAACCCCTAACCCTACTCATTAATTAAATTCCAAACGCAACAAAATGGGAAAGAATTTTATTTATATTTTTTACATAGAAGACGGGTAAATTCCAAATGCGGAAAAAATGACAGTCCACAACCAAAATAAAAAAGCTATTTTGAATTGACAAGAGGAGTTACCAAGGAAAATGGCAGTCCTTCAACAACAACAAAAAAATAATAAAAAAATCTTGAGATTCTAAAACTCCGACAAAGGATTTCTTTGTTTACTTTCCATGGAGCCTCTCAACCACCATGAACAAGTAAAAGTATCTAAAAAGAAGGGAAAAAAATACCCCTTTCTCTTTTAAACCCACCCTAAAACACTTTTAAGAGTTTGAGATGTCCATGGAAAACAAGCAAAATAAACCATTTGGTGATTTTGAGAGACTCCATGTAACTCCTCTTCCCATTTCAAAACAGTTTTTTTTTTGTTTTGATTAATTTCCTCCCCTCTTGTTAAATGGCTCAACATTCTTCTCGCCATATATTTCTCCTATTTGACATCTCATATTTTTCCACTCACTCCTGANCGGTTGAAGGACTGCCATTGGAAGTGCTGAAACTTCACTGAACTACATTCCCCTAGGTATTGAATATTATGATTCGTTTACACCTTTGCTGTAGTGTATTGGCCTCTACAATATCGACAATTTCATATTAGGTTTTAAACTCAGATTAGATCATCCTTTTTTGCCCTCTTTTGTACTATTTTCTGACCTTCATTGTTGCCATTTCTTTTTTTTTCTTTTTTTGTTGTTTGTTTTTTCTTTTTTCCCCGAAAGGGTTTAAGATGGCTCCTACCTGCATTGTCCATACCGAGCAAATCTAGCGAACACCCCGTCCCTCTTTCTCAAACATACATAAATAAAAAGGAAAATAACATATAAAATAACTCAATTGTTGATTGACCAAGAAATTACCAGGCAAAGAGGCTTTTTAATCTGAATATTGGATGTTCGGTGAATCCCTCCTGCTGCAATCAGTATAGTGTCCCCAGGCCTGTACAGCATCATTCATCGAGTCAGAATAGTTTCAAATGTTTTACCTGAAACTGAACATAAGCATGTGTAAGCTTACCTTGCCGCACAGACAGCTGTCTCAATGTTAGGGTAAACTCCAGGTTGAGATAAATCCTTCACAGAACGATCCACTCGCAGCCAAAGACGAGGGTGACATGCCAGGAAATTCCATCTGCGGCAAACGAGGGCAGTGTTATACCGATCTGCAATTTCAACAGAATATTGTGACAGAACACCCCAACACATAATGAAATGTTTGTGCATCTAGCATAACAAGAGTAGATATATATTATCCCTACAGTCATCGTGTAAAATAAATAAAGCAGTGAACAACCCTCACTTCCACTTCAAACTTGCAAAATTACCCTTGAAGCATTTTCGATATCAGCACCATTTATTAACTGGAACTTATCATGGCAAATGAGTGAATACTTGCGTAATTAACAAGAAAACAAAAGGAATTTTGGAAATTTAG
The DNA here is from genome assembly GCA_014905375.1 of Phtheirospermum japonicum. Lineage (NCBI taxonomy): Eukaryota > Viridiplantae > Streptophyta > Magnoliopsida > Lamiales > Orobanchaceae > Phtheirospermum > Phtheirospermum japonicum. Next base: position 265,763 of record BMAC01000845.1, read on the forward strand.
TAGGAAAAGGCCATGTTCTGCAACAAAATAGTAATAATAATCGCAGCCGCAGCCGCAGCAACAACAACAACAAAAACAACAACAACAACAACAACAACAACAACAACAATAATAATAATAATAATAATAATAATAATAATAATAATAATAAAGCTTCCAAACGTAAATATATTACAACAATTTACATGAAATGGGCCTTCTATATACAAATACCCCTTCAACGAAATACTTGAAAATAACGCAAATCTCCAAAGTAACTACAGTAGTTATGACAAAACAAGGAACTGAACCCTACTCAAAGGTTTACTCAATCAAAGGAGTAAAAGCACAGATCTTCACACCATCCCACCATTCTAAATTTAATTTTTACAAAAGGTCTCCACTTTATATAAAAAAAAAAAGCAAGAAAGTAAGAGCATGGGCTCAAGAAAACCGAATAAAAACCAACACTTGAGCTACAAACAAATGGCAATACTACAATAACAGACGCCAAATACGCGGTACGAGATATTGATACCTGGAATGGGTGAGAGGAAGCTGAAAATGAGCATGAGACAGCCATCGTCGAGGTTGTTTATGTGAGAATCGTAAGACTTCTTCGAGTTCACTGTTAATTTCCTGAATTTGGGCTTAGGTGCCTCCTCCATCCAATTCAGACTCCAGGGGGAAAAAATAGGGATTTTAGGGGAGATATCCGTCGTGGAGAGATTTATTCAGTGTAATCAATTCACCCTCCCCCTATCCGGATATTAAAAAAAGGGATTCATTCCGAAGTAACTTAATCCAAATATTATATACACTTTCTAATTATTTTAATTTTTTTTTTCTTTTTTCAAATTTAATATAGTCAAAATTCATACTATTATGTATTAATTTCATATACTATCCACCAGTCTTGGACAATCATAATTATATATTATATAAAAAAAAATACTACATTTAGAAATTATATACTACATAGAGAAATTAATTTTATAATATCCATCAATCTTGGACAATCATAATTGTATAATACAAAATATATATATATATATATATACACACTACATTGAAAAATTAATTCTATACTGGACAATCATAATTCTATACTACATAAAGCAAATTCATACTACATTTAAAAATTATATACTACATTAAGAAATTTAATACTATATCGTGAAATTCATACTATTTTATCAAGAATCCATACTGAATCACTTAATCCCATACTTATGTTGAGTTTCATACTTCGAACAGTTAAATTATTTTTCAATCAAGAAGATTTATTCATTTTTATTCTTTAAATTTTGATTTATTATAAAATTCCCAAAGTATAAGATTTCATACTGTATGAATATCAAAAGAATGAATATAAATATGTGTCGTCTAACTAGATTTGACTGATCCGACTGTCAAACCCAAACCAATATTTCAAAAAACTATGTTAATTCATATTTTGAAGAATACAATTTCTAATTATCTTATGCGTGTCAAGGTTTAAAGCATTTGCAAATCTTTAAAACACACAACCTCTCTTACAGAGACAAATTAATTTTAAACTTCTCATAACAAAATTCTTAAAATCTCATCATCAAAAAAAATCCTCAGCAAATCCAAAAATTCTAAGGCGAAAAAAAAAAACCAAAAAAAATTAATCCACTAATCAAGAATGATCCACGAGCTCTAAATTCAAAATCGGGTTAGAATCAAAGCAACAACGGGTAGGGTAGAACAGGTCCGCTCCACAACAACTCAGAACAAGCCCAAACCAACAACCCCTCAAATTCGATTGTGAACCAAACCCAGAACCTAAATACAACATGCAAATCTTCATCCTCATCTCCAAAATTCGAAACACACACGTCCATCAAAAGCTGATTAACATGAATTTGTCTTGACTTTAGTTAGTATTTTAGTTAGTTTTTGTTTTTAATTTGGTATAAGTTGGATAGATTAAGCTTATTTTCGTATTTTTATATCTTCGGCTTATTATACTGCGTTTTATCATAATTGATGCAAATGGGTTATTATTCTCTGTTTTACCCCCATACAGCTAAGTAACCGGAGAAGCCCAGCGCTAAATAGATGAAGTTTGACGACCAAGAAATGAAAACGAGCTATTCGACGAAGAAGTAGCAAATTTTTCCACTTAACAGTAGGGTTAGCGGTTTCTCTTACCGCTACCGGTACCGCAAACCCCTAGTGGTTACTATACCACTATCTGAACCATTAAGGGGCGACAGAGAGATTCAGAGAAGAGTTAACGGTGGACTTTACGGTTACCTATCCGTTAGCCCAACCGTTAGGAGGCAACAAAAAAGTTTAACGACGACTTTAACGTAATCCTTACCGCTAGCTCGACCGTTAAGTAAGAAAAATAACTTCTAGCAAGAGGTTAACGGTAGCCTTAGCGGTAACCCTTACCGCTAAGCTGACCGTTAACATGCCAGATCGGGAATTTTTTAGGAAACTTGTGCTTCAAGTCTTGGGAAGACTATAAATACCCTTCTATAATCCGTCTTGAAAATCACTACACATATTCCTAGGGTTACGAGATGTAGAGAGAACACATTTCCACCGCCCGATACGTAGCTAGAAGATTGAGATTGAAGGTTCGAGATTACAAGTGCTAGAGCTCCATTCCTTTGTTCGTGATTCATCCTTCGATCAAGATCACCGTTCCATCTTCGGAATAGCTGGAGATTTACTGCTTTTCATAGTTCCAATAAGTACTCTAAACTTTGTAATAGCTTTCTAATTTAGCTTTTCATTTATTTATGCTTTTAGATAATTCTTCTTTATTTTTGGATCTCGTATTGTTGATGCTTGATACTTTGAATTTTTTGGATAATATAGTTCGTAATCTTTCGTTTTTAATTTAGTTATTTAATTCATGCTTGGTGCCTTGAGTTTCAATTTCGTTTATGCTATTAGATTCCGTTTATTCCGTTCATACAATTATTTGTTCTTTACTTCAAGAATTCTTAGTTCATCGCTCTTAGTTGAATAAGCTTTTCAAATTCTAGTTGGTTAAGTAGTTTAAGATAATTAGTTCAAGTTAATTAGTTTTAATTAATTGCTCTTGCTTTTCAATTCTCACTTTATAAATCAAAAACAAACAACAACAACAACAACAACAACCCACCCCCCCCCCCCCCCCCACCCACCCCAATTATACCATGCTCATGTGTGGACTTTTGTGATTAAACAAACATCCATGATTCTGATTATTTGTTCCTTGAGAATCGATTTGGTTTAAACTTCCCCCACCTACAAGAAAACTCGTACTCTTGCGAGAAAGCTTTAATCGTTTGACAAACATATTATAAAAGTAGGTACGTTAAGCTTGAATTAAAATTTTGGCGCCGTTGCCGGGGAACAACGCAAAGGTTTTTAAGATGTTTGTTCGTATTACTTTTTGTTTATCCGTCTATTTTGTATAATTGAACCTAGGACACGTTTTGCCATTCAATACGTTTGATCTGTTGTTGAGTGCATGCAGGGTAGAGGATCACTTCGACTAGACCTTGCACTATTCATTGAAACCATTCATCGTTCTAATAACGCAAGATCAAAGCCTATTTCAATTCCTGAAAGCGATTCTTCTATTGCCACTGATTTTATTTGCGATGAGATTGCTGAAGCGATGTCAAGAAGAGCGCATTCTATTTATTCTGAGCTCGCCGATGATGAACCACCAAGGCATCCCCCACATCGCAATAGAGATGAATACGGTACTGAGCCTAACCATTTCAGAATTCAAGAGCAACCACGAGCTTATTGGGAAGACCTCCAGCGGAATATGGAGAACCAAAATAAGGATAGAGATGGTTAGCGTAATGAGCGTGCTGAAAATTACAAAAGACCCATCTCCAGAAATGCACGCATGGACCAGTGGCTGAACAACCAGAACGACCGATAATTTCGATGAGAACGAAGATTATTATGCGAGATCAAATGACAAAGTTAAAGATCAGAGGCGTGCACCAGAACCTCGACAGCGTGATTTTGCAAGCCCTCAGGTTGGCCCATAGAGTTCTGCTATCGTGTTGGGAAGGACTGTCAGAGACTTCGAGTTAAAACCTCACCAAGTTAACAATCTTCCGACATTTCATGGTCTTGCTCATGAGGACCTGTTGGCATTTCTTAAGGAGTTTTATGTCAAAGTTAGTAGAATTCCGGCTATGGGACTCCATCATGAGGAGTTACGAATGATATGTTTCCCGAGTTCTGAAAGATAAAGCTAAGTCTTTGCTTCTTTCTCTGGAACCGAGATCATTGACAGACTAGAATATGATTTTTAATAAGTCTGTGAACATGTATTATTCAGCTCAGACTACAAGCCATCTCAGGAGACAAATTGCTAATTTTGATCAGTGAAATGGGTAGTTATTCCACGAAGCGTGGGAGCGCTACAAGACACTTCTGCAAGCATGCCCACATCACAACAATTACCCTGGAATGGTTAATTAATTTTTCTATGGGGGGTTGTCACAGTCATACAAGAACCAAGTTGAGACTGCATCCGGAGGTGATTTTGGGGACTTGACCGCTTAAGATGCTAAGAATTTATTCGAAGAGATGAGCGAGAAATCCAGGCAAATAAACTCTCAGCCTCGAAAAATAAAGGTTAATGAGATTTATGTAATGCCGAAAGAAGAAGACAAGAGGTTTGAAGAAATGAAATCGATGGCCAAGGCGATGGCAGCCTTGAAGGCTGAGATAACATCTTTGAAAAAAGCGAATGAAGTGTGTGCTCAATGCGGAGCGCCGGGGTATTTGGCGAATGTGTGTATAGTGACATTCGACGACGAGAAAGAGGAGGAAGTTAACGCCGTTCAGAATTACCAAGGCCAACACCCTAATTCAGGACAGAAATATACAAATAATTATGATCCTTACTCGAACACATACAATCCAGGGTGGCGTGATCACCCGAACTTGAAATATGGTCCTAGGAACCCAAACCATGTGTCGACGCCTCCGCAAACCAATCCGCAACACCTACCCAGACCACCACAAAGCAAGTTTCCGATGAAAGGGCAAGCACCGACTCTAGTACAACCGAACGATCAGTTGATGATCTTTTTAAGACTGTGCAGCAAGGGCAGAAGAATTTGGATATGATGATAGGTCAACTTCAGCATCTATGGCGAAGTTGTTGAACGAGAGAGACAAATTTCCGAGTCAAGCAGAACAGGCCTCGGCTATCCACGTCCTTCGAAGTGGAAAGAATATTGATAATGGCGTAGTCGAATAAGAAGAGGAAGAAGAAGTGACCGAAACTCCAACACCGGCCCCACCTAAAGCAGATATACTTAAGCCAGTGGACCAGATGCACAAGTCACCAAATCCATATGTCCCGGGATACATTAAGGGGATAATTCTCAGTCAGACCCCTCCTTAGATGAAAATCGACAAGCCCGATCAGTCCTCAAGTTCGCAACCAAAGCAGTCGACGACGACGATATATGATTCCTTTTACAAATCGCTTGCGTCTGTCCAAGGAAAATATGAAGTTCATGTAGCTCTACAATTTGCTGAAGAATGTTAATGTTAACCTTCATCTTTTGGATGTGATCAAGACAATGCCAGCATATGTGAAGTTTTTCAAAGAGCATGCTTCAAGAGAAAGATTTTTGCGACGAACCAGCGCATGGAGTTGACGAGAGAGGTAAGTGCCATATGCAAGAAGCCATTTCCTCAAAAAGAAAGAGATCCCAGAAGCTTTTGTATCACTATTTCACTCGGGAATGGGCAAACCACAGGAGAAATGCTTGATCTTGGCGCTGGCATCAATTTGATGCCATATTCTCTTTATAAATAATTTGATCTTGGGACGATGAAGCCAACCACAATGTGCCTCCAATTGGCGGATCGATCGATCAAGCAACTTTTGGGTATTGTTGAAGATGTGTTGGTGCAAGTTGGTGAGCTAATGGTCCCTGTTGATTTTGTTATTCTTGATGTTAGTGAGGTGCCGAGTGCAGGAAAAGAACACACTATTTTATTGGGCAGGCCATTTATGTCTACCTCTCATACATTGATCGATGTGCATAAAGGGAGGATGACTTTTTCAGTTTTGGGCGAATCGGTGACATTCTCACTTAAAGATATTCATAATACTCCCTCTTTGTTCATGCTAGATGATTGTTCTTTCGTTGATCCGATTGCGTATTGTGTCTATGAACTCAAAGGAATCACTGTTTTAGACGAGTTACGCGTCGAGGACGACGCAGAATTTTTAAGCGGGGAGGAGGTAGTCGAAGTAATGGGAATTGATGTAGGCGGAATTATTGATACATTTTAAGATTTTGATGAAGAATTGTGCGAGATGTCTAACGCACCTGAGCTCGAGCCAAAAGTGGAGTTGAAACCACCGCCAAGTCATTTGAAGTACGTTTTCCTTGAGCCCAACAAATGAAACCCGACATCATATACTCAGCATTGATGAAACATGAGGAAAGGGAGCTGATTCTAGTGTTGAGTAAGTATTAATAAGCCATAGGATGGAGCATCATCGACATCAAGGGGATAAGCCCCGTTACTCGTATGCACCGAATCGAGCTCGAACCTGATGCGAGGCCAGTGAGAGACGGCCAACGAAGACTGACGCCAACATTTTATGTGGTGGTCTAGAAGGAGATTTTTAAGCTAAAAGATGAAGGGATTATTTTTGCAATCTCCGACATCAAATGGGTGAGCCCAGTCCATGTGGTCCCGAAGAAAGGAGGCATCACCATAGTCGAGAACGAGAAAGGAGAGATAGTTCTAACACAACTTACGACTGGGTGGCGCATGTGCATTGATTATAGGAAGCTTAACGCAGCCACTCAAAAAACTACTTTCCCTTGCCGTTCATTGATCAACTTCTCTACAAGCTTGATGGACACAAATTTTATTGCTTCTTGGATGGCCTTTCGGGCTATTATCAAGTAGCTATTGCCCCGGAAGATTAGAGCAAGGCGACGTTTACGTGCCCCTTTGGCACGTTTGCCTTCCAAAGAATGTCATTCGGTCTGTGCAACGCCCCAACAACATTCCAAAGATGCATGCTGTCTATTTTCACGGATATCATCGACGACTTCCTCGAGGTATTTATGGATGGTTTTTCAATTTCTGGTTCATCTTTTGATAATTTTTTGTCCAATTTATCTAGAGTGTTAGAATATTGCATTGAGAAGAGTCTTACATTGAGTTGGGAGAAATCCCATTTTATGGTCAAGAATGGTACTGTGTTGGGTCATGTTGTTTCTAGGAAGGGGTTGGAAGCTGATAAAGCTAAAATTAATGTTATTGAAACTCTTCCTACCCCTCGTGATGTTAAAGGTGTACGGAGTTTTCTTGGACATGCGGGTTTTTTATAGGCGATTCATAAAAGATTTCTCAAAAATTAGTCACCCGCTGTGTAAACTGTTGACTCTAGATACTCCTTTTGTGTTTGATGAAGCTTGTATTGATGTGTTTAATGAACTTAAAGAAAGGCTTACATCAGCACATGTTGTTGTTGCCCCTTATTGGACCCTACCATTTGAAATTATGTGTGATGCGTCTAACGAAGTTGTGGGGTCCGTTTGGGGGTAACGTGTGGATAAATTTCTTAGGGTAATATATCATTCTAGTTATATATTGAACGATGCCTAACGTAATTACACCACCACTGAAAAAGAACTGCTAGTTTTTGTGTTTTTGCTGGATAAATTTAAGTTTTATATTGTTGGAGCGAAAGTAGTTGTTCATACTGATCATGCTGCATTGCGTCATTTATTTGCTAAGACTCAAAGTAAACTGCACTTTATATGATGGATTTTGTTATTGCAAGAATTTGACGTTGAAATTAAAGATTGGCGTGGTTGTGAAAACGTTGTAGTTGATCATTTATCTAGAATGGTTACTGAGAATGATGTGAATGGGGATATTATGATTGATGATTTATTTCCATATGAGAATGCTTATGCTCTTGAGAACTTAATTACTCATTGGTATGCTGACATAGTAAATTATCTCGCTTGTAATATTGTGCCTAACCATCTATCCTACTAAGAACGGAAGAGATTTTTACATAAATGTAGGAATTACTTCTGGGACGATCCATACATTTTCAAACGCTGCAAGGATGGACTGAGCAGAAGATGTGTCCTTAATGATGAAATTGGAAGTATCTTTCATTTTTGCCATGACCTTGGAGGGCCCTTCGGATCTCAAAAGACGGCATTCAAAGTCCTTCAAGCTGGGTTTTATTGGCCGAGCTTATTTGCTGAAGCATACGAGTACTGTAAGACGTGTGATAGCTGCCAGCGAACAAGAAATATAGGTAAGAGGGATGAGATGCCACTAGTGCCCAATCGAGTGGCGGAGATTTTTGATGTTTGGAGCATAGATTTCATGGGACCGTTTCTCAAAAGCGATGATTTTGAGTATATCCTAGTAGGAGTTGATTACCTGTCCAAGTGGGTGGATGCGATTCCCGCGTGAAAGGCAAATGCTTAGATTGTGATTAAATTCTTACAAGAGAACATCTTCAGTAGGTTTGGAGTGCAGAAGACAATTATAAATGATGGAGGAAGTCATTTCTGCAACTGAGCTTTTGAAAGGTTGATGACTAAATATGGAGTTCGGCACAAGGTAACTACTCCGTACCACCCTCAAACCTCTGGACAAGTTGAAATGAGCAATCGCCAACTGAAGGCTATCCTTGAAAAGACAGTTGGGCCGAATAGAAAGGATTGGGCAGCGAAACTTATTGATGCATTTTGGGCCTATAGAACAGCATACAAAACAGTGCTTGGTATGAGCCCTTTCTGGCTCGTCTACGGAAAGGCGTGTCATTTGCCAATCAAGCTAGAGCACAGAGTGAGTTGGGCTATTCGCAAGCTGAATATGAATTATGATAAAGTGGGCGAATATAGGAAGCTAGAGCTAACAGATCTTGAAGAAATCAGAAACGAGGCATATGATAGCACATGGAGGCAGAAGAAGATGATGAAGGAACGTCACGATCATAGAATTGTTGATAAATAATTGGAGGTTGGTAAGTTAGCTTCACTCTATAGTTCTATATTCAAGTTGTTTCCAGGTAAGCTTATATCAAGACGGATTGGGCTATTCGTGATCAAAGAAATAAATAATTTTGGAGCGGTCACTCTGTACGATGAGAAAAGGGATTCGACTTTTCAAGTCAACGGACACAGAGTGATACTCTATCGTGATGGGATGATACCAAGTCAAGATCGTGAAGTGGTGGAGTTGGTAGATCCACCCGCGGACGGAAATTAATCGCTAGAGTTCGCTTTGAGCAAGCGATGTTAAACGATGCGCTTCTTGGGAGGCAACCCAAGCATTTCTATTCTTTTCCTTTCTCTTTGATTTTGTTTTGAATTTTTCTTTCTTTTGAGTCGTGTAAATACGTTTTTTGATTTAGTTAATTTTCGTGGTACGTTTATGCGTATGTTGATGTGCAGAAAAGTTGAAAAAATTACTGATTTCGGAGACCTAGCGATTGAGTAGCGGTAACCATTACCGCTAGCTTCTCGCTCAGGCGTCGATGAGAGTCAATTGCTAAACTAACCGCTACTTGCAAACAGAGGGGTTTAACGGTGAGCCTAGAAGTAATCATAACCGCTAAGGCCACCGCTATCAGAGAACAGAGAGTTTTAACGGTTCACTTAGCGGTGGCCCCAATCGTTAAGGCCACCGCTAACTTCGAACAAAGACGCTTAACGATCTACTTAGAGGTAAGCCTTACCGCGAAGGCTACTACTATCATGGAAAAAAGGAAGAGAAAATAAAAATCCAACTTGCCCTGTGTAGGAGACACACCGTGTTTTTTTTTTAAAGTCAATCTCATCAATGGTATTTCTAAACTCAAGAAACATTTACACAAGTTTGGCTACTTAGAAACAGAATGTATTGCAAATTCGACCAATATATTCGATTTGAATCTCGAGCTAGCAATTACTAAGTATCAACAAAAGTTAGGCCTTCCAGTTACTAAAAAGATCAATTCTAACACAATCACCGAAATGATGTCCCCAAGGTGTGGCGTAAGAGACATTTCATCGAACACCTTAAAGGCGGGAAAAGATATGAGTATTTTGCCGGGCTGCCTAAGTGGCGTGGAGATATATAATCGCTTCTCTGAGCAAGTGCAATTTAAGGGGAGTGCTCAAACGGGCTTTCGTGCACTGGGCTAAAGTGATCCCGGTCACATTAGTCCTCGTTGTTCTGACTTGGCACCAGACAAGAAATGAAAGCATGAAAAACAAAGAAAAGGCCATCATTTCAAAAATAATAATGAAAGTTTGGAGCATATATCTGCCAATGAAGAGAACCCTAATAGAAATACCAAGTGAACTATAGACTTAGGTTCCATGATTTGGAGACTCATGAATTCTCTCCACAAAGCAATTTCACTGCACTTGTTCAACTAAAACAGAGCATTATCTTTTCTCAATCGGTATCGGAGTCGATAGAAATATTAAGTTTAAAATCCAAGTTAAAATGCATGAAATGCACAAACTTTTTGTAGGCATTCAAAGATATACACATTTGCACTGCCAAAACGAACCCTAGAAAAGTAATCAATCAAAAACAAGAGATTTGCAGGAGACAAACACTAATAAAAAAAACATATCATTACAAGGCAGATTCAGATGCACATTCGTGGCTAGATAAAAGAACCCAAAACATAGTACTACAAAAAGGAAAGAAAACGAAGACATTCTAAAAATATCGGCTGCAACCATGAAACGCATGAATAATTAGAAAAAGGGGGGGTTATTTTCTTTAGCACTTATGGAAAGGAGGAGGGCATTAGGGCCGGATTGGTGGAGTTGATAAGCACGGAGAAGATGAGAAGCTACATCTGAAACGATGTCGTGTTGTTGGGGTTTCAACAGAACCCAACTGCGGTTCAAGCCATCAAATTTCAGGGTTTCGTTCAGAATATCATCATCCTTGAATACCAGTCGAATTCTCTTGTCCTCCATCACTGGGTAATAATTCTCGTTCAGAATTAATAATTCTCGTCTGCTTGAAATAAAGAACACTGATTCATATTGGATTTGATTAATACACTTACAGTCTCGTCATTGATTCTCTGAATTGATACCAAGGACCAGTTGCGCGTAATACCACTGAGAATGCACGCCCGGATTGTTCTGGAACTTTTCCAGTGGGATTGGCATGAAAGGTGAGTTCAACATACTAGAAGGGCAGCAATCCACGCCATAACCCTATAAATTAGCAAGACAAAAGCAATTTTTTGAAGAACAATCATCAATAACATTAATAACCATGAAAACAAGAATGAGAAAGAGCAGGAAAAGGTTAGTGTAACATCCCATGAGCACTCAGCCCGTTTTAGGGCCCACGAACTGAAACTAGAAAGTATACATGAGATGCAAAAATAACAGAGGTCTCATCTAATGAATATATTCCTATATGAAACTGGACTACAAACTCATGACATTGAAAATGAATGTTTCACATGGTCACAACCGGAAGAAAATTAATAGAGCAAAGATTAGAAAGTTGAAAAAACTAGTATAAACATTGAAGAAAACACTGAATTACAAAGTAATTAGAGGCAAGCTCAATCTCTGACACTGCAACATAATAATACAAAAGGTCTCTTCAAAAGATCTTAAGTGGCAATAAACTCAATTCAATAATATAATTTTCGTTCCTAAACTAAGTTCGCATATTTTTAAATTTTCAGCTCTGGCCTTAGTCTTTCAATTTACCATTATGTCCAATGCCATGCAATCTGAGTTTATAGATTTTTGGTTTCTTTGTATGTTCACTAAAACATACCACGAAAAAAAAAAGTTAGCACCTCAAGCCATATTCCCAACAACTCTTACTAACATAGAGCAGAAGAAATAACCAGAAATTACCAAAGCTCCATATGTCTGTTTTTTACAATCAAACTCAGAAAAAATCAAGCAATAAATAAGAGAGCCGGGAGTAATTCTAAGAGAACCAACAATTATACACGGAGGCATCTAAACGATGTGTATGTATATAAATACGAATATACGTACTATTCAGGAGCGCAAACTAAGACATGAAATCGATTAGAGGAGACGAGAGCACGAACGAGAGCTCGGAGGCCTGAAGCATCGATCCCATCGTCGTTCGTAACCATCACCGTGGGACGATCGTCGCCGCAGCTCATTGTGGGATTATTCTCCATTTTCAATTATTTCGTTCTTTTTGAGTTAACAAATCGAAGTCACCGAAACCGCCATCCTCGACATCCCACATCGGAGAAAGATTTAACACAGGAAAACTCAGATTGAGAAGGCTTCCCCCCAATCGGACCCGAGCCCAGACGTTGGTCACCGTCATTCCACCTGTCGAGCAGAGCGGTGCCTGCACTTTCTTCCGCTGCCCAGATTACCGTCGCCATCACCGTCGATTCGCCGATGCTGTGTCGATCGCCATTGCAGGGGGATTTGTACAGGGCCCAATTGCCGCTGCCTTCTCCGGTTGCCTCCTATCCTCGCCACAGAGCCGGAGAATCCGCCGCTGCCGCTGTCGATCCCGTCGCTGCTGCTGCCATGGCAAACGTCGTCGTCGATGGATTTGTGGAATTGAGGACTTGGGCAGATAAACGGGGAAAAAGAAGGGAGAAAATGGGTTTGGCCGATTAGGAAGAAATGGAGAAGAAATTAGGAAAAGGAAAGATGACGCTGGGTTTGGTTTTGTACCCAGCAAATTTCGGAATATTACCAATTTGCCCCAATATCTTTTAATTCTATTCGATTGAGCCCTCAGTTTACCCAAACTCTAAATTCAGCCCCAGACTTACAAGAAACTTCATTCCAGCCTACCGACATTTCAAGTTATCTTCTTTCCACCCTCCAACTTCATGAACTTTACAAAAATAGCCCATTTGACTTGACTTCAAGGTTGACCGATCAATTCTTTCAATTATTCCTGTTTTAAGTTTTATAAGCCTTATTTTCATATAATAAGTTAAATTATCTTTTCATACAGGAGCATTGATTTTGAGACTTATGATTTTCAAATACGACCATCTGCACATTTCAAGATCACAAACGTCAGTTTAAAGGTAGGGATATTTAACTCAAAATCTTTTTAAAATCAAGTTAATATTAATTGCTCGATATGTTATAGTTTATTGTGAATACATGATAATTATACAATTATGGCCTTCGGGCATTTGACTATGTATACATAACAATTAATGGTTAGGGACCGTAAATAKGTCCGGGRTTTACGGWTYCTTGGGAATGTCCCACCGTACTGCACAGAACAATTATTACCATATTTTACTATGATACTATGTTATATTGAGAAATTAATTATGAACTGTATCTCCATTKAGTCGTTGTGTACTCATCCTTTTTCATCAAATATYTATATACAAGTTTTAATAAAATAGGAATTTCTTTATAATATTCTTATTTCTTTCTTCATAACTTTATTTCATTTTGAAAACTATTTAAAATAAAAAAATTAAATAATTATTTTTAGCAGCGAACTTGTTTAAAATCGCCTTACGTGTGGAGAATATTTCACCCCCATCAGTTTAAAATCTTTCGAGATAGTTTCTCTTATGAACTGCCTCATATGATATCCAACAGGCTGCCCGATGCACTAAAATTGCAAATTCGTATACTTACATGTACTATGTACTTTCAAAAAATGTGTTAGGTACTATAAACGCAAGACGAATATACTACATATACATAATAGTAATTACCTTGTAAATAAATTATATTATTAATGGTAAGTTATGAGATAAAAAAGAAGTAATTACTCTTATATAATTATTTGGTGTAAGAAATAAAATCAAAACTATTGAGGTTATAACAAAAATAAATTATAAATCATATAATCGTTATAATAAAATACTTTTAATTTTATGACAAAATAATTATTTATGGACATTTATATCTAGTAATTTATGACTAAAAATAAATATAAATATTTTTTATTTAAAAATACTTAAGTGGAATTTTTAGTTTGAATTAGTAGTGCGTCAAAG